>JASSRZ010000006.1:16360384-16381424 GCA_032164315.1 Malacoctenus gilli
TTTCAGCTGAGTGTCCAGCACGAAAATGTTTGGTGACATAAAAGGTTCATGTCACTTTGCAACTTATCAACAAAATTAATAAATATTGACTTTAAATGGTCGTTTTAGTTTGAATTACAAATGTCAACCAATGAATGCAATTATTTTCACAAAGGTATCTGTGTTGATGTTTGAGTTTGAAGCAGATGAATTCATAAGAATCAGTGTTAAATTGAGTGTACTTTTGGTAGAGTAGCAACACACTTTTGTTGAGGACATGACAATGACAAAAAAGGCTATATTATATTACTATTTTACATATTATACCATTATACGGTAATTGCAGTGTCTCTGCTGCATTTCATATTATTGACCACTAGGTGTATTATTTCCCTTCTACTTTAGGGCGCGGGTTCGTATCCACTCCAATCCAAAGATATTAACCGGGTCGGAGCGTATTTTGTTGTCTGTGCTCCAACCCTCGACGCACACATGACAATACAAGACAAAAACGTCTCTGATATTGATGTGCTCCGTTTTTAATTGAATCTGACTAACCTGAGATGGACAAAAAGTTTCAAAACCATCAGAGCGCTGTTTTTGATTTCGTTTACCAGTTAGAGGTTCTTTGTGGTTGCTGCACGTGTCTTGAATAACGTAGCACCACGTTACTATTTCTTTAAAAATTTTAACGTCGGCCCCCCTCTGCACCCAAGTTTCCGTAGTGTAGTGGTTATCACGTTCGCCTAACACGCGAAAGGTCCCCGGTTCGAAACCGGGCGGAAACAGCTTTTAAATTTTTATTTTTTTCAGGGCAAAGGATTAAAACGCTTAACACAGCATTGTTTGTTGTGATTAGTGACAACGGTATTTTTTGTGTCATTTGCATGTACCAGGATCCTAGAACTATATTACAACAACATGATCGATATGTTTGCAGCTGACAGTGCCAATTTGACACCTTTCTTTGTTTCTTTTCATGTTGAAAATAATAGTTCAACATTCAAAACATACAGAAATTGGCTCATTGTGAGATTGAGACAAGACTGACTGAGAAATGTACGACAACATCGCTAAACAGTGTCAGCACATGTTTATTCAGTTTATGGTATTTGAATACATATGCTCATCCATCAATAATACATAGAATGACTCTAAATTACACTGTTAAAATATAAAATAAGTTGCTGATTCTTCAGCTGTGCAAGAACGACATTCCTAAACATGTTTTTCTGCTTGCATCCGTGCGGCTGTGGAGCCTTTGAGCAGCTATTAGTCGATCTTTGTGAAAGTCGCGAATTTCTTTCCTTCCTTCAGCACGATGAGGGCCTCTCCATTTTTTGTTTCATCCATCAGCAGCTCCAGGACACACTCGGCAACCTCGGACGCCCTGATAAAAGAGGATACTATGTTCACATGAAATCACACGGAGTCGATATAATACCTTGTATGTCTTGAGGCATCATTGCAACAAAAGAGGCCGCGGTGACAACTCACTGGAGGACTGGCCGCGCTTTCTGCTGTCCCGCCACCTGAGCGAACTGTCCCAGCTTCTGTAACATGTCGGAGACCAAACTCGTCTGGACGATACTTGGACAGACAGCATTGAAGCGTATGCCAAAGCCTGACATCTCAGAGAAAGCCTGGAAAAGGACAAAAAAAATCCAGTTTCAATTAGTTATCAACAGTTTGCGCTTACTATGAATAACTTGCTAAAAATTAGGGTGATAAGTTCGCCTTAGTTTAGGGTCTCTAAGTGCCTTTTTGTTGGTAAAGAGTGTAGCAGATGTGTTGTTCAGTTGACTCTCGCAGACAACCAGTCTACAGCTTTTACAATTGGGACTTTGAGCCTCTCCACTTTATGTCTTTGTTGGTTGAACCATTTAGGATCATTGATTTTCATTGATCATTGAGATGTTGGTTGTGCTCAAACTCGATTATAGCTTTTCCTCCACAAAAATACTTCAAATTTGAAAAAAAGAGATAATTACACAGGAACAATTTTCCTGCTTTTTAAATATCTATTTGTCTCATCTCACAAGTGAATTTTCACTTGTTTTCTTGGCAGATTTATCTGGCCTATTTTAGGCCCCCAAAAAGTCTGGATGCTGCTTTGTACCAGAAATGTGCACTGAAATAAATCTGCAAAATGAAACAAGTGAGAATTCGCTGTTAAAATAAAACAAATCCAGCTCAAAACAGTGAGAAAAATGCTCAATTTTTAGGAGACAATGTCTTATTTTCGAACCTATTGAAATATTTTACACTTGAAAAAAGGTCAAATTTACTTTGTGACATTTTGACATGTGTTCTCCTTACCGCCATGGCCCGAGTGAAGCTCACCACGGCGTGCTTCGTGGCCGTGTAGACGGGACAGCTGGGGAAAATGTTGACACCTGCGGGAGGAGAGAACGAACTCAAACATCTGACGACGGGCCCAAAGTCACACACAGTCAGACACAAACATCGAGAGCTTCACCTGCCAGAGACGCCGTGTTGATGACGACCCCTCCCCGACCGCCGTTCACTTTCTTCATGTGCTCCAGAGCCAAGTATGTTCCTCTGACCGCCCCCATCTACAACACAGAGCGTGATAAGAGCTACTTTACAAAGCAGGAGCTTTGTGACCCATAACTAACAGCCGGTCATGTGAGTTCAGGTGTTATAAAATGAAAGATGTGTAATACGATGTCATACCTGCTGAGATCACAGCGAGATCATGAAATATTGCTGCTTCTTCTTTTAAAACGTGTTCCCTGCAGTCTGAAGTAACCTTCAAACCTTTTTTATGCACTATTGTGACTTTCTGGCAACGTGCCGAGGTAAAAAAAACTCCCAAAGAAAACTCAAACTCCCCTCAACATCTTCTGATGAACTAAAGGATCCGGGACCATGTCGATACGCACACAACGACACAACAAGACTTGTTTCTTACAAAGTTGATGGACACCATTTTCTCCCAGGCAACCTCGTTCATGATACCGGCGTTGTTGCACATGATGTCGACTCCTCCGAAGGCGTCGACGGCTTTCTGAAACGCAGCTTCGAGAGAGAAGAACGTCTGTTAGTCTGTGTTTTCTTGCCATATTAACTTAGATCTCTTCAGTGTGTGTGTGTGTGTGTGTGTGTTACCTTTAAACTGCTCTTCTGACTCAACGTCACACTCCAGGAAAACAGTGGAATGAGGTCCGTGCTGTTCGTTCAGAGCCTTCATTAAACTTTCCCCTGCATCTTTATGGACGTCCAGGAGGGCCACCTGTCCGCACACAGGAACAAACCCAAGTTTTATTGGGACGCCTAACTCTTTTGTCACAGGGCTTTGCAGCCACTGAAGGCAAAGCAAATGTTTAACCGCGTGCAGAGTGGAGGGACCACCGAGACCCCTGATAGCTCGACTTTGCCCTGTTTGGTGCAGCAGCAAGGTGTTGGTCATTCATGGAGGTCACCGTTGGGAATTCACAGGGTCAGTTCCCAGGTTTGTTGCAGTTGTTTGAAAAGTTACACAGTAATAACGCTAGAAGGTGGATGTGGAGACGTCAGAACGGATTTCTGCATGAGAAAGTGGCAAAACTCAATGATGTTTGGGGTTTGTGGCGATTCTGAACCGACAACAAAGACAAACTTAACTGGCTGGAGAAAGGCAGTCACGCAGACGTCTGCCCTCCCCCCATTAAGGTCACTTACATCCCCCTCAAAAATTAAGGAGGAACGTCTGGGTGGACAGAAAATTCTGTCCAGGACATTAGAATAAAAGACAGGGTGGAATTGGGTGAATAAAAAAGAGTACCTGCTGGGGAAAAAAAACCAATTCAATCCAGACCAACAACAACAAACAGACAGACGCACAGAACGACATTTTCGTCCATGCATTTTTACTGTATTTGTTGATCTCTTTCTCATGAAAGCGTCAAACCACGCTGAGACGCACCATCACCAGCGTGTGACCCGAGACGATCGCCACCCGACCACCCGCACCGCGCTCTCACCTTCGCTCCGTGCTGCAGCAGGATCTCCGCCAGCGCTTTTCCTATTCCCATCGCCCCTCCGGTCACCACCGCGTTCTTGCCAGCGAGAGACATCACGGCTACACGGTCCGACTGCTGCAGGGGGGTGGGGGGGAGTGAAAAAATGCACTTTGGGAAGTTTGCCACTGACTAAATAGATGAAGGTAAACGTGCTGGCCCCGCCCACTGGCAGGGGACCACAGGCGGGGCCTCATTTTACGTCGGTCATTCACTGCAGACGAGTTGGCCCGTTTATTGCATCAGCGCCGGTGACTGTATCAGCGCCAACTCTACGACACTGTAGAAGAGTTGATGCTATCAAAGGGCGCTGATTTGATTTGAGCTCCGTTTCACCGTTCTCGCTCTGCAGCGCCCACAAACAAGGTGTCAGGGAAGAGCATTTTACTTGATCGTGTCCTGCTGTTTACAAGGTTGCCAGGTTGGTTTAGGAGACGATTTACCAACAAACAGCCTCTTTGGCACGTGTAGCCATAAACCGAGCCTGTGCACCAACATGTTATTTGTTCTCAGGAAATTGTGAGGAAATGATATAAGCAGCGTGAGCACATTGTTTCAAGAGCTGTACTCTCTGGTTCCAACAATCACTCTCTACCAAAATCCGACTAAACACCTCGGAGAATGTCGCTGTTTCGGACCGAAAACTGGGAAATAAACGACAAAGTTTCCTCTGTCTGAAATAGTCAATAATAAACCTTCGATCCACTGAAACGATAGAAGATTTCAGACAATCTCACAGAACTTGTAGACGATTTTTTGACACCTGAAGACAACACTCTTGGTGATTTGGCGAATCATGTTGCCCTCGGAGTCCAGATGTTGCTTATAAACTTACTGAACGGAAAGAAAATTACAGCTCCTCAGTTGAGAGGCAGTCACGATAAGATGGTCTTTATTAGTCCCACAATGGGGAAATTCCAGTTGTTGTTTGTTGTTTTTTTTGGGGGGGGGGGTCGATAAGATAAGATACCACACTGTTTGATGTCCTTGCAAACAGGAAAAGACTTCAGAGTCCTTCTTCACGCTGCGTTCTTCAACCAAACCTTACCTGAGCAGCTGCAGCTCACTACTTGAAGATGTGTGTTTAACTTGTCACTTGTTGCACCACCGGGTTCACGGTTGATGACCAGCTCTGTTGACCCAAGTTTGGGTCAAATCAATGCGCAATTGTGTCCGCTGTGAGGTCGTTTGTGCTTTGTCCCCTGCCTCTGGTCTGAATGAATATTAAGAATTTGTTTAGACCTAAATGTAGTATATTAATAATTATGTATATGAATAACTCTCTTGTGATCATGGCATTTGTTGAGAAAGTTGTTGGGTTTCTTTGTTTTTTAAGAGTAAGATTACGGTCTGTGATCGACGCAGTCAAAGTAAGCCAATAACTACTCTCGACAGTAGATGGCGCAAGTTTCAAAGCTATTGTCTACCCCCCCCCTTTTGTTTCAAATCGCATACTGCCTGCCAGCATCCATTAATAACTCGATCTTTTAATTCCTTTGTTTACTTTTTCAGATATTTATTCTGATTCACCTCATGTGGAACAGGAAATGGATTTTGATTGTAAAAACAAAACAAAAACACCATCGTCACATGTTTGATTCAATTCAATTTATGATCGTTAAAGGTTGAAATGATTGGCTCCTCCAAATGGCAATGTTGGAGATTATTCGTGCAATGTTCATACCAATTACCTCACCTGTGTTGCTCCATTGAAAACTTTTCGAGGTGTGATTAAAAAAAACTGCTGGCAGGTGATTGGACGAACCATTCATCCGTCACACGTTGACGTTACATTTCTTAGACCAATCAGAGCGCTGCGTCTTTCTGCAGGAGTCTGTTCCTCTCATTTGTCACCAAAATCTGACTTCTTCCTCCAACAAATCGGCAAAGGTGGAGTAGGAAAACCCTCCAATGATGCGTCGAGTGACACCAGTTTGTATGGACGTTAACGGTTCTCTTCAGACACACAGTTTCAGCGCACTGACAACTTTGACTTCATTCATGCTGTTTATTTCTTACATGGCAGGCAGTTTGTTCAGGATGCTCTAAAAACACCCACCTGTTTTATTTTCACCACTTCATTCAGGTTGAATCAAACGTCCATACCAATGACATAACAAACAGACATAAACAATGTGTGCGGCAACACTTGATGGCTTTCTATGACGTGATTTATTCCTTTTGATAACTTTTCAGTCTTGGGTTTCCTCCGTACGTCGCGGGTCGTCCCGGGCAGCAGCTGCTAGACGGATGTCGGGAACGTGACGTATTTCTTCACTTTCTGGGACACCACCAGGGCTTGGCCGTTCTTCGACTGGTCCGTCACCAGCTCCAGCAGACATTCAGCCACCTCGGAGACGCTACAACGACGAGACGGCCAGTGAGAGTCGGCTCGAACACTCTCCTGACACTGAAGGCATCGTCTGTGGATTCATCCAATATAAACAAAGACTTTAAACGTAACCCGACCTGATGATTCCGATCTTTTCTAGTAGTTGTTTGGTTTCTTCCGCCAGGTGAGAGTATGGCCCCAGTCTGGTTTCGATGCCGGACATCAGGTCCGTCTGGACGAAACCCGGGCAGATGGCGTTGAATCGTAAACCGTAGCCCGAGACGGCGGAAGCGGCCTGACGGAGGAAAACACAGTTGCACTTCAGCGATTCTGTGGCAAGAACAAAAAAGACAGAGAATCTTTTTCCCTCCAACAAAGCCGCTAAATGTCTTCCTGGTCGTCTGAGTTACCGCCATGGCTCGAGTGAAGCCGACCACGGCGTGCTTCGTGGCCGTGTAGACGGGACAGCTGAGGAAAGGGCCAAGACCTGAGAAGGACAATGGTGAGGACAAGCGTCCTCGCTTGTCAGTCCAACTTCTCCTTTAAAGAGATGCTTTAAATGTTGCTTCATGTTGTGGAAACAAACACCACCACCGTCAAAGCTTCACCTGCCATCGACGCCGTGTTGACGATGACGCCACCACGGCCGCCATTCAGTTTGTTCATGTGCTCCAGACCCAAATATGTTCCCCTGATGACGCCCATCTATGACGGAGAAACTCGGCTTTATTCTTCTCACAAATGCAAAGAAACGACGGAACAATCAAACAAGATTGTTTCTTCAGCTTTTGTCGCACGTTGTTCTGTTTCGAGCAACAGTGAGTCAACAGAGACAGACGTCCAAGAAAAGCTCTCGACCACGTCGACTCTTACGAGGTTTATGGAGACGGTTTTCTCCCACGCAGACTCGTTGAGAATACCAGCGTTGTTGCACAAGATGTCCACTCCTCCTAAAGCGTCTGCGGCCTCCTGAAAAGCAGCTTTGAGGCGAGAAAACACCAAGTTAGAGGCTGAACCTTGATTTCGCCATCACATCGAGCCCTTCCTCAAAAAGAGCGACATCAAAACGGCCGATGGGGCCCGTGGGGCCATGACACAACGCAGCATCGAGGCCGCAATAGTGAGTCAGTGATTCGAACATCTGACGTAAAAACTCCCAAATGAGTTCCTGATTCTTGTGCTGTTTGACTTCACTGAAGGTGACTGAACTGTTCCGCGACCAGTCGGTGTTGCTCATGTCTTCCACTAGTTTCAAGGTCTTCTCTTAATCAAACGGCGTTTCTGCTTCTGATCTGAAAGCGATCTTGCTATTTTAGGATCAGCTGTAATCCTCCCTCCTTGTAACTTTTTGTCATAACCTGAATCACCCGCTTCAATCGCCGACTGTGTGCGTCAAATCTAAAGTCAAGAAGCTGATGGGAATTATAAAATGTTCTGCGCTTTGTGGGTTTGTTGAAGTCCAACTAATTTCTTCCGGATGGAACACAACAGCTTCGCATAAACACTGAGATTTCCTGTACTTCTCACTGTGTTTACTTCAGTAATTATGTGCGTGTGTGTGTGTGTGTGTGTGTGTGTGTGTGTGTGTTACCTTTAAACTGCTCCTCTGACTCCACGTCGCACTCCAGAAACAGAGTTCTTTCGGATCCGCACTGTTTATTCAGGGTCTCCTTCAAACTCTCTCCAGCAGGTTTGTTCACATCCAGAAGGGCGACCTGGACGACACGTGACAGGATCACACCGACAACCACCCGTCAATTTGTCAGTTGTACCATTAAAGCCGCGCTAATACACCAACGAGGCGTGTTGTGGGAGCTTCGGCTTGAGCCCATCACTGAGTCACCAGATCTTGGCCGTTCAGCTGCAGCGATTGCAACACGAGCACGTGCCCCTCACCAGCCTCTAAGAACTTTGTCCGAATGAAAATCACAAAACTTTACAAACATAAATTATTGATTCAGGTATTAACGATCTACCGAGGCCCCTCCTTCTTCCGCGTGTGTCTAAAATCACCTCATAGGTAAACTTTGCTAGATGAACATCAGAAATTCATTCACGTGAATGAACAGGCCGAAAAACAACCTGACAGCAGAGACAATTTCTCAATGATTTGAACCAGACTGGGGTTAACAGAGCTGTTTATCAACTATGCACCCGTTGGTGCAGTGAGTGACCAATGCCAAGTCAAACAGACGTCTCCATGTAGTTACGCCTGATAACAAGAGCACTGACGGCACAGGACGGCTCCTGCGGCCTCTCAAGGAACCTCCTACCTTGAAGTTGGGTTGAGGAACGCAGCGTGAAGAAGGACTCAGAAGTCTTTTTCTGTTTGCAAGGACATCAAACAGTGTGGTAACTTCCTCTTAGCTGGGGATCTGTAATTTTCCTTCCGTTCAGTAAGTTTATTAGTAACATCTGGACTCCGAGGGCAACACGACTCGGCAACTCACCAAGAGCACTTTCCTCAGGGGTCCATCAGTTCTCTACAAGTTCTGTGAGACTGTCTAAAATCTTCTCCTATCTCAGGGAATTGAAGGTTTATTACTGACTATTTCATGCAGAGGAAACTCTGTCGTTTATTTCCCAGTTTTGGGTCCGAAACAGTGACATTCTCCGAGGTGTTTGGCCGGATTCCGGCAGAGAGTGATTGTTGGAACCAGAGAGTACAGCCCTTGAAACAATGTGCTCACGCTGCTTATATCATTTCCTCACAATTTCCTCCGAGCAAATGACATGTTGGTGCACAGGCTCAGTTTATGGTTAAAGGTGCCAAAGAGGCTGTTTGTTCCCTGAAGGTGTAATAATTATTAGCAGCACCTTCGGTAAGTCGTCTCCTCACCCAACCTGGCAACCTTGTAAACAGCAGGACAAGATCAAGTAAAATGCTCTTCCCTAACACCTTCCCTTCGCTGACGACGCCTGTTTCAGATCAATTTGGGTGGCGCTCTCGTTCCAAACAAAGGAAACTGCAAATCAACATCGTGTTGCACGATTTACAGAACGTGATTCATGGCAATGTCAACAACGCTGAAAGTCTTTGGGACACATTTCTGCTGGTTTCTGTAAAGCAGTGCAAACACGGGAGGAAATCCTGAGCAGGACATGACATGCAAACGTATGGACATCACATTCTTCAGCAGTGATGGCAGCCTGCACGAGATGCGACAGCAACATGTGTGTGCGAGCTCTACAGTGCGAGAACGGCGGTACGGAGCTCAAATCAAATCAGCGCCCTTTGACTGCAGTTGCAGGTGGAGCTTTTGACTGAGCGCACACAGTAACAAATCTATAAATCTTCAAGGAGTGCAATAAAAAAAACATGGCGTGACAGTTCTGCAGCTTGTTCCAGAAATGCTTCTGAATGAGAATCTGAAACTTGGAGCGATTTCACAGTTTGGTGCATCAGAAGTTGAGTTTTTTCAGGATGAAAGTAATTTATTACAGAGGGGAAACATGCAGTTATTCTTTGTTTTGAGGGCCTTTTTATAAGTCAGTAAAGATGTAGAGTAGAGGGCAGAATGTGACCCCTGAATATAATGGAGTCTCTTAAGCTGTTAGAAATAACATCTAAGCTTTTTCTCCAAGAAGCAGTGAAGTATTTTGGGCTAAAAGAAGTTGTGTTTTTTTATTCAACACAGACATCAAGATTTGGTCTTTTGCGTTTCAGAGATTTTTATCACAGACAGCTGTTGCTGGAGTTCAAGTCCACACTAACCAAACACAGACTCACAGTGAACAAGATGTCCCACGTAAATACGCAGCCAACTTTACCTTTGCACCGTTCTGAACGAGAATCTCCGCGAGCGCTTTTCCAATTCCCATCGCTGCTCCGGTCACGATCGCAGTTTTATCCGTCAGTGACATTTCTGCTGGTGAGGAGACGCCAGAGGGGAGCAGCTGCGGGCCCGAGTAGGGGGGGGGAGGAAAGTGAAGACGCGGAGTCAAGAGACGGACTACTTACTGTGACGAGGCCACGCCCACAAGGAGGAGACGCAGGCCCGCAGCAGGCTGAGACAAGCGCTGGAGGCTGATGGGGAAACAGCATCACAGCTGTGCGTTTCCCTCCCACCGATGATTTGTATTAATCCCAATCGAGGGACGGATTTTAAGCTGTTGTCTAGAAGAAATCAAACCATTGCAAATCTTTTTCAACCTCAAGTGGAGAAAAATTCAAATTTGCTTCTTTCTGCGCAGAATTTGCATGTTATTCCTTCGCACGTGCTCCTCAGAAGATGACAGAGCCCATCAGTGTCCTTCAGGACCTGTCAATCATTCTGGGAGGCGGGCACAGAGTGGATGACAAAGGCAGGAAGCGAGTCACTGTAAGTCACACAACGCCCCCCCCCCCCCACCACCCACACACACACACCTATTCACACACACCAATTCAAACACACTCACTGCCTCTGCACCAATGGCATCACTGGGCAAACGGCAAATGATGGGAAGAGGCAGCCCGTATGCCCCACCCTACGCCAAGACTGACCCTCATTGGGTTTTCCAGTTTCTTCTCACAGTCCATTGGGTCATTCAGTGACTTTGAACGATTGGTTCTCGAATAAGGGAACTAGTTCCTCTTGAGGTCCTTGAAAAACGCCATGAAGGCATGTCGTAAAGGTTAAGTAATAAATAAAGTTGAGGTACGTTAAAACTGGTCTCAGTTCGACTGAGTTTGTGTCAGTAACTAAATAATCATCTGTGCTCTCGAGGATGATTGTGACCCAACCAACAATCTCTACTCAGGTGAAAGTGCCACCCAGATTCCCCCTTTTCACCACCTTTGTATTAAACTTTCCAGCCGTGATGTTTGCACAGGACACGAGACATTTGATACCCAACTCCTTTTCACAATCGCACTCGGCAGCAAGACGCTGCATGTTCCTGCGACTGCAGATCCCAGTGAGAGCAGCGGTGGCCACACAGTTTAGTCAGAGCTGTGGAAAAAACAACGCGCACAGATGTGTAATCTGGTTGTTATTGTTGTAAAGTATCTGCGTATGTGTGGACTGTTATGTAAGTGTGTGTAATCGGATCTGGAGATGCTGTAAATCAAGGTGTGTGTGTACAGGCTCAGTTCTATAAATGCAATATTATTGATATCATCTCTTGGGCCACGTGCAAACAGCTTAATGTTCACCTTTGAGCCCCCTTTGATAACCAGCCTTTTATAAGAAAGGCTGTGGACGCCATCTTCAATCTTGTTGAAGCAACTCTGAAGCCCAGTATTGTCAAAAACACACACTTTCACCACCACACATAATTAATGGGCAGTTTCACTCGTCAACAATGTAGTTTTTTTGGACTTCATTGATTTGTACATTCTCGTTTTAACATCAGCTTCATTTGGAGTCTTTCGCCCCCTGGTGCCGACCTTGTACCCCAGGATAAAAACAAGATAAAATAACATTTTTAGAGCTGATCTGTGTTCTGAAACTTCTCCTACTCATATTATTATTCACAGTTTTCAGACTCACGGGCTCATGATGTCAGCGTCCATCCTCAGCCTGCGCTCTGCCCCGGCAGCTGTTCGCCCCAACACCAGGGGGCGCCAGATCGGCCCCTCGGCAGAGATTTAGTCGTGACCGGATCGGGTCGTCACTCATTCAAAGTTCGGTAGCAGATCATGCGGTGGCAGCGGAGGCTACAAACGTAATTGTTGTTTTGGCAGTGACGGAAAGCTCAGACGCTAACGTGACGCATTCAAACAGTCTGCGTGACGAGCAGCAGTTCAAAAGAGCGAACTTTAACGAGAACGTTTTTCCATGAAAAAACACTATCTAAAGTTGTTTATTTGTAGTTTTTGGGGGGTTTGTAAATATTTTAACACAAGTTTGCCCTTCATTTGAAGCTTTGCTGTACGTGAAGCTTGACATGTAAACTTTTGAGGACAATAAAATCAATAAAACCATGCTCTTATTTCAGTATTGAAAAGTAAAAGTTTCTCCAAACATGCACAAAGGCTTTATTTACTATTTTCCATCCTACTTTGTTTATTAAGTCTAACATTTAAACAAATTCGTTTTTTAATCCCTTAAAAAATGCACGTGTGGCAGAGACGGTTTTCTTAAAGGACACATTTTTTCCACTCCAGACTACAGCGCAGTTCTCTTATTCCGCCACTAGGTGGAGTCCAGAGTCGCCACATGGTGGCCCGGTGTTGCCTGTTTTACTGAGTTTATTACATCATAGTTTCTTAGCTTCAGCAAACACGAGGGCCAGCACTAGCGGAGTTTTACACGTACAAACTTGTTTCTGTCGACTTTTGAGGGAGGAGCCACGAAGTGTGAAACTGTGTTCTGCCTGTTTAATGTTTCATTCTCATCACCGAGCTGTTAAAATGAAACAGATACTCAAAATAAACTTGTGGAGTCTGACGGAACAGGCCAGAAAAATAACGTAAAATGATTAAATAACAACAATACTATTACTTTCCTTTGGTTTTAGTTCAAAAACTTCATATTTTATACATGTGGTTTGTCCAAGGGGAAGTTACCATTCACCGCAGCATCAGACTTCAATTTGTTGTCAAGTTTTGAGTTCATGTGTGGCTTTGTGTGTCCCTTGTGTGTGTGTGTGTTTCAGCTGCTCCCTTATTAGAAGTATTACCACAGCCACATAAACTCAAGCCTTCCCTCGTTTTTAACCCCAGATGCCCTTCCTAACACGCTCGGAGCTTGAAGGTATCATATGTAGCGATGCTTGTTACAGGGTCCGGGCAGGACTGGACCCTCTTGACAGGCTGAGTCTGGCCCCCTGAGTCAAAAAGCAGGTGGCGCTCTCACCTCACTGCAATAAGACCCCAGCTCCATCACTCCATCCCTGGACCTGGAGTTTGCATCTTTTTTTATGCTCGGGGCTTCTCCCACATTCCAGGTTAGGTGCTCCTTGAGATGACAAGCGACTCTGAACGACCTGGAGGCACGAAGCTGTCAGACCTGTGTCAGGTGTTTCCCGCTGTTCACTCAGAGTCAGCTGAAAACAGCCCCCTGAGTTTGATTTGGGGAAGATGCAGCGACGGATGAGTGGGAGTAACAATTAGGCAGCAGGTTGGAAAAATGCTCCCACTCAGCGGCTTCTAATCAACAGCAGACTGAGGTCAGGAAACCCAGGCGGGCCCCGCAGCGACACTTTGAAACTGCGAACGTGAAACGATTTAAACCGACTATTCGCGTTTATTTCTTGCCGCTGAGGAATTTAAATGCACCTCGAACAAACTCTGAGACCGGCTTGAGTTATGGCAGCCCGTGTGTGTTACACCTTATTTTTGTTCTGTAATTAATCTGTTTGTATGGTGTAAAATGAGACGTTGTGACTGGAACCCACCGAAGCGGCGATGAGGAGCCTCTCCTCCCAGCACTGTGCGCTCGCAGACCGGCCTCACAAAAGGCCCCCCGAGCTCGTCTTGCTTACGGGGCAAATCCACCATTTAACGGCTTTCAACTGCGATTTGCTGACCAGCTGCTGACTTGTATTTTCATCCCAGTGGCCCATTGCCATTTCACTGGTGATTACACTGCTAAAGAGCTCCAGTGAGCTGGACAATGCCAGAGAGCTTTACATGTCACCAGTGTCATCGGTCGCAAAGAATAGGCGGCCGCCGTTGAACCAAATTTTAGCCTGTTTACAGTGTGGGGCCTCGACAGGCAGCAGGAGGAGAGTGTGTGTGTGTGTGGGTCTGTGTGTGTGTGTGTTGACATGTCAGCCCCTATAGAAGCCTGAACGCTCAAGTTCTGGTGTGTGTCTAAAGATTATGTGGTCTGAGGGTGTGTGACAACAGCCACAGGTGAAACAGAAGGCTTGCCGGCGATCCCGCCCAGAGAACGTCGCCTTTTTTTTTACATTCTGGGACGTTTGCGTCAGCTGCCATAAACAGGGAGTTTTTTCCTCTGTCTTAATTACACAATAACACACCGCTTCATGTTTGTGATAAACAAACCGCAGACTGTGAGTGAAGCAATGGATGCTCTGTAGACCCCAAACCAAAAACCACCACCGTGCTCCTTTGTGGTTTTGGCTCAGTCATCCGCGTAACGACTGCGTGAAGCTTTTACCAGGTTGTCGAATCATTTCATCAAATCAGATTTCTACACCTAAAAGTCATCGAGCAGCAAGCAGTCTACATTTGTTCGAGCTGGTTGCCCCATTTTTTATGTTGCATTGTGTTCAGACAGGACTATGACAGCCAACTATTTGCTTTCTCACCGACGGGACAGACTCTCTGACAGTCACGTGACTGGAACCTGAAAAATCAGCCAGAGGCTCCGCGGCAGCGAGCGGCGCTTCCAGTCCCATCTTGTTCACCACACCCAACGTGGTGAGGGGATCATGGTCCTGAGGCTCCCAGTGGGGGTCCGACATTCTGTCATTTTGCTCTCCCACATCTGTACTGCTCCATTTACTTCACTGTTTTAACTTTGTGGCTTTTCTTGTCCGACAAACAACCTAAGCGCTACTCTTTTAGTCACATCAGGGCGGCTCTTTCTCCGCATTTAATCCGTCTATTTATAGTTGCACATTAGGAGCAGTGGGCTGCTGTTGTGTGGCGCACGGGGGAGCAGTCAGAGGTTTCAGGGCCTTGCTCATGGGCACACAGTGATGATAAGGCTAGCAGTAGGTGACAATAAGTCTCTGGACAATCCAGAGACTTGATCCAGCAACTTAGTTTTCCTTTTTAACCCCTATAAAACAGCATACAGAGAGATTAGTTCACATTTCTTTTATTTGTGACAGCAGACACCCAATTTTTTTTGTCCGGTTTCAGTGCTATGTCGTCAATTTGACATTTTGGTTTACTTATAGGCTTTAAAATTGAACGAAATGGTGGCATTATCTCCGAAGGAGGCCTGTTTGATCCTGATCATCAGCGTAGATGATAGAAGCCGCTTGGAAAAATGTGGTAGATGTGTATTTGTTTCATTGTTTTTGACTCCTCTGCAGTGTTTTGATCTCTGTGTTTCTCTGTTTCATTCACAACACGCTTTCCTCCGGGACACCTCTATGAATGCCTGGCTCAAAAACACAGCAACCAAAGCTGCGCCCTTCAGAATAATGCAGCTATTTACAGTAAGCGCCAACCGTGCTCAGGCCGCAGAGCGCTCGCCGGCTGAAGGCATATTTCTGCCTTTAGTCATGAAAGTCGGCAGGAATCCCGACGTCCGTGTGCGGCAGCTCCATTCACACCACTTTTCAGCACGGGACTCTTCCTGTGAAAACCCATTTGGGTGTGTGGAAACACAACGACACCGTTTACTCCACTTTATGGATTGTTTGAGAAACACTGAGCTCTTCAAGTGTCTCCAGCTTTTTGCTGCCAGAGGACAGAGCAGCCCTTTAGCAAGACTGCAATCTGTCAGTCAGCAGCTGTCAAACTCGTGCCAAAAGATACAATCGGCAGCGCCTGTATGAACATGATTTTCATTTTTTGGGGGGGTGATTTGGGAAGATTTTCAAGACCCTCCCTCTGTTTTAAGGACATACTGATGAAATTAGAAGCATTAAACCAAAAAAATGCATAAAAATACAGTTAAAACCTTAATGTCACTTTAGCAATTTGTTATTTTATTATAAATCTGCTAAATTCAAAGCCTCATAAATGACCAGTCACTAATGTTTTATGCAACATTACTGTAAGTAGCCCCTAATAGTAGTGAATTAGTTCTACATCAATCCCACCTTATCCACTTGTTATTTGATCTCAACATGTGGAATTGCTTGAGGGGTTTTCACTCCACTGAGTTCTGTACTGCTTTGCCAAAATTAAAGGAACTGAACATCTTATCCACAGTAATCTAATCAAAACGTGGCATGAATCCAGCTTTTTTTTTTTTACTACACTTTATTGAATTTTAACCTCTCTACGTGTTCTTACATGTTGACTGAAGAGACTCAGTCATAAGTCCAACCAGCTTCTCCTCCTCCTCCCACAAAACTTATTATTTTTCTTCCAGAGAAATCCCTCTCACTCCTTCCTCACACTCCTCCTACAACCCAGTATCAAGTAGCACACGGTCACTCTGACTCCCAACTCGTACAGCTATTATATAATCACCCGCTGAGGTTTAAAAAGGCCCTTTAATGCTCAGACTCACGCTGTGAGTCACTGCAGGGACACAACGTGCAACACACACGAAACAGACTCACTGTCACCCCTGTCACTATAACATAAACTCCTGCGTCTGTTACAGTGGGAAAGTGAAGATTTAAAGGGAGAAAAATAGTGTTAGACATTTATGTCTAAATGTGGACTCAGATCGTGAGTACACACGTGCTGTTCCGGTGAGGACACGTGTTTGGAGTAAAGAGACGGCCAGCAGCGGATTTTCACGTATTGTTTCGTTTTTTTAATTTGCTTCCTTGAGGAAATATCGACTAAGTGGCATCGTGAGATACTGTGGCGCGACACGAGATCAGGTTTAATAATACAGACGATGTTGTATTTAACGGTAATCCCAGAAAATCATATGTGTTTTGAAGGCATGTTTAATAAGGTAACGGTGATTTGTGGACGAGTGCAGAGGGCGAGGCTGACGTCATCCGGGGATCCGCGCTGCGTTCAAGTCCATCGGAATTATCTGACGTAGAAAGCCAAGAAACAAACCGGAGGGCCAGAACGACGCCATGTGGTGTCCAAGACCCCCTTTAGCGGCCTCACGGGGGTCTTTAGAGGGGCTACAAATTTGTAAGGTTGACAGAAAACAGGCAACTCAAATCGAAACGCAAAATTCAAATCGGTTTGTAGGTGCTCTTCATCATGAAACATCAAACTTTTGAGACCCAGCTAAAAAATCTGAATCCCTCAGAAAAACTCAATAAGAAGTTCACATGATAAAGATTAGATTTACTTCTTCATAATAGGCCCTTTCTAGAGTGCAAGAGTGTCAACTTGTCTGAACCCTATTTTCACGTTTGTTTCGAGCAACTTCATAAATTTGGCAATTTTCACATATTTAGGTCAATTTATTTTCTTCAGAATAACAGATGAGTGTAATCATTCAGTACTAACAGTGTAATCGAATACATAAATGTCAAAGGAGAATCCTCCAATTCAGCCACAGAAAAAATGCATCATTCTGTGGGCTTGGTATGTAACGTGATTTTTTTTAATATTTTTTTTTTTACATTTTATTTGAATTTTAAGAAATTAAGTTTAAAGATTTTGCTTGTATTTGTTCAGAATCCTACAGTTTAAAGAGATCTGTGCATTCACATCTTCCTTATAAATATTTTACAGCTGGGATGTTGAGGGCAGTTACAGTTTGTTCAGGTCTATTTATAGGTCTTATATAACATATCATATTTATTAAAGGGTGACTGCTGAATATTGTGTCTTTACTTGTCTTACTGCAAGACAAAAATAGTTGGGATGGAGGGTCTCCTACCATTTAAATTTCGTACTTTTCTATGTTTAAAGTGTTGGATTAATACTGAATAGGTGATCCGAGTCTGTGACACATCTCAGTCCTTCAAGCACTTGAATGCGTCCGCCAACGAGCCGCTTTACTACTTCCGAAATTGGAAGTTACAAGTCGCCACAACGAGGAAGCACTTGAAGGCAGCAAGTCGACCTGACCCAAAAGCGCGCGCCCGGCGTTTACGTGGCTACTCCCCCTACACGCCGTACGTGCGCGCACCCCAGTATCGCGTGGTGGGGATCATCCATATTGCTGGTAGTGGTGGAGATAAGGTTGTAATCCTGAGAGGCCGTTGGAGACGTTTCTTTATTTTTTATATGTTTTAACGGGGCGCTGACCTCTCCGCGTCGTAGGCTGAAGCTCGTCTGGTCTGGGAGCGACCGAGGAGAGGCAGACTCCGCGGAACGACCTCACGTTTCCCCTCAAATTGAAGGCGAATTCAGGCCGGGGGGAGGACTGGTAATCCTGAGGGGGGAAGAAAGACGGTGGTGGGAAATGGCCACTCAGGTGGAGGCACTCCTGCCGGGCAACCCGCTCGCCAAAGCGGAGGAGCACGGCAAAGTGATCCGCGGCGAGCCAGGGGAGGAGGAGCAAGGCGGCCGGGGCGACGGGGCCAAGCGGCAGACGGGTGTCGCCGACCAGGGGAGCAGCAGCAGCAGCAGCAGCGGCGGCGGCAGTAGTGGCAGCAGCAGCCCCGGCCAGGGAGGCACCGAGGAGCAGACCTCCAAACGAGCGAGCGGGGAGGGCAAGGAGGGCTGTGACAGCGACGAAAAGCAGAACGAGGAGGGCGTGAAAGACAGAAAGGAGTTTACCGAAGCTCCCCCGCCCAAGGTGAACCCGTGGACTAGGAAAATGAACGCGGTGACCGTGGTCAGCGTGAATGGACAAGCACACCACGGTCGGTACCCTCCCTACACGTTAATTATTACAGCTGTCAATGTTGTGTTGGTGTTTGTCCGTGCAGGTGTGGTCACACGGGGACAGACGTGTCGTCCTGCTCCCTTTGGGGGTCCCGGTTTTTGAACCGGAGGATGGATGGATGGGTGGGTGGGTGGGTGGAGGGGCACAAGGAAGCCAAACTAATTGATCAACAAGCTGGAGCCTCAGTGGTTATATTTGGGTGGGGAGGCAGTGAAAGCCTCCCCCCTCCTCCTCATAGTGGAGGCTATTCCTGGGGCTCGTGTGTGGCTGAGTGATCACACCCTTTAAAAACGTTGAATTACTCCCAACGTCCCCACGAAAATGACAGTTTGAGTACTGGAATCACCCGTTTACTTCAGGTTCCATTGCGGATCAAACCGAGCTGCTTGACTCGTCTTTTTGGGTCTAATTTTGGGAAGTTGAAGAGACGGGCTACGTGCGTGTCTCTGCTCCCCCAACTAACTTCAATCTCGTGGTCGTGCGTTTCTGGCGTTTTTTCAGTGGGAGGAGCGTCGTCGTTTCAGCAGTGTCACTGTCCATGCACGGCTGCAGAGACTTGCAACTTTCATGCTCGGAGCACAGCCGAGCCGGGCTGCTTCGTAACCACATTTGCACAGCCCCCCCTCCCCGCTGCCAAGCAGTCTCCCCTCGGTTTTTTAGCTGGGACACATCTGTCCTCCTCCTCCTCCTTCACGGCCGCTTTCCTGTTTGTTTATGACTCATGGTTTGAGGTTTACGCGCTCCAGGCTTCACAAAGGCCTCCGCCCATGGCATTAGTCGCATCAATTACCTTAAAATCAACGGCCGTGGCTGCTTGTGTTGCTGCTTGGCTAACAATAGCACACACACACACACACACCTCTCTGGCCTAGTCCGTCGTCAAGCCCCCCCTCCTCCATTCAGACGTTAGCTTAGCTCCCAGCCTGCTACTACGCTCTCCCAGATGTCCCACGTCAAACATGCCCGCTCGTCCCACCGGCACTCCGTGTGCACGTCCAAACTCAGTCCGACATTGTAAATCTGCCCGTTAAATCGGCGTAAAACGAGCAGGTTTGTTTTGGGGCGTCACGTGTTCTCTCCACGTGTTCCCCGAGTGAAAGGCATGGGCGCTGCTAACTAGCCTGCTAGTTAGCTTGTGGGACAGCGGCGCATCAGTGACCAGGAATCTCTGCCGGGCGTCCGAGGCGGCGCAGGCCGGCCGTCACGGGGCAGACGAGCCCGTTGTCATGGCTGGAAACCGCTGTCAGCGTGAAATCGGCATCATCCAGCTGGCCCACCCATCTCGCTGTCGGTAGCATGGAGGCTAGCGGGCACAGTCATCATGGCTTCTGTGGGCTCTCACTTTAACCAAGTCATCAAGTTCATCGATTTTATGATCTCTTGTAATTTTAAAGCATTTTTACCGACTTTTCAAATGTAATTCGAGTAAATAGATTGTGTTTTAGTGGTTAGCGTCAGCTTACATGGAGGAGACGACCTCCATGTGTGCGGTTTTAATATCTTACAGCCATGTGTTATTGTTCCCTGGACCCAGTTTGTTTTGCAGTAGCACATTCAGGCCCTGATCGTTGTGACTGTGTTCTGTCAGCCGCCGGAGTTGTCATCTTGTGTTTGGCACATGGTTTGTTTGCAGTGCTGATGCATGTGTGTAGACTTCAGGGTACAAGCTGTACCCATGCTCTGGACCAATAGGGCTGGTCTGGATAGATGTGCTCCAAAAGCTGTCACATCAGCACACTGCAATGGCCGGGCTCCAGTGATCGAGCATATGTTGAGCACCCCAAAGGCCAGAAATGATAAAACTGACCTTTACTCTGTCTATCTAGATAGATCCAATTCTGTTAAAAGCAATTAATGAAACATTCTCCCAGATCATGTGTCTCTGACTTGTGTACGTTTTATCACACCTCACTGGTGGTGTGGTGGCTTCGGTCCTGACTCTTGAATGTGGAGGGCTTGGGGTTGAATCCAGACTGCAGGAGGAAGATCCTCTGAAGTTAAAAGAAGTCACACCGCAAGCTGTCATGACTTGCGACTGGAACCCCAGTGATTAAAAGACGTGCATTGAACAAGAAGCGAGTTGTATCTATAATTGACATGAAACTAACAAGCAGTCATGTTTCTCTTTATCCTTTCGGATGTAATTGAAAGTAATGATATTTTCAGTGCTTCGTTTTCAGGATTCCCCAGTTGGTATATTCACTCTTTCATCTGATAATAACTCGGATATTAACCACCTACTGGGACGCAACCTAAATGTCTCTATTCACCAAGTGTCCACACCCAAAGATTAACGGCTTTTCACCCTGTGGGGCTCAGAAATCCACTTAATCTTCACATTGAATGGTTAAAACATCTTAATCACTGGTGTAGCC
>JASSRZ010000006.1:16381524-16393687 GCA_032164315.1 Malacoctenus gilli
GCTCCCTGTGTGTGTCCTTGAATAAGAGCCTGGACTTTTGTCTTGACTAAGTGCTGGGAGGCTTACAGCGAATTCTCAAGGACCACCTGAGATTTCGCCTCCCGCGTCTGAAGCGAGAGAATCTAACGTTTGGAGCGAGCTTTACGTTTTGCACTTTACATGATGCCTCCAGAGACCCGACTCTTTCAGATGGCTCCACTTGCACTTGAAATTCAGTCTTGTGGGAAACTGAAACCTGCAGACACACCAAAGTATGATAAAGTAGGAACAGCCACGTAGCCTCGCTTACATTTCTATCCCTGCTTTTTGAACACGCGGCCATCTTTCCCAGGACTGAAAGGTTAAATCGTCATTAGCTACACCATCCTTCCCATTTCACACGTCAAACTGATTATCAGCTAAATCAACGTGTACATTTAATCATCTGACGACATCGGAGGTACATTTTTCACTCTCCACACTTGGACGGATGGAGATAATCAGTGTTTCTCGACAGAGTTCACTGATGGTGTTATTATCAGAAGGTTATATCAGACTATTAAGCTAATGCTTAATTTATAAACGAGAGTCTGAGGTGGCAAAGTTGGTTCGAATCTAAAATAAACCCCCCCTGTGGCTATTCTGCCAGGCAATGAGCAGACCAAGTGGGAGGTAATAAAAGCAGGTTAGTGTAGCAGCCTTCTGAGTTTACCCATCTGTTTTTACTGCCTGTAATAATGTTATTCATAAAGCCACGTTTTAATTGTGTGATCGTATTTTACTCTAAATAAACCCTGCTTACTTCTTTCCCAGTCAAAGTATATGTATTAATCAGCACTTGGCTGTTTTGCCTCATTTTTAAGGACCGATGAGTTCTGCTTTTCAGACTGTAACAACAAATCTGTTATATGAGATGATGACAATGCATGTAATGTGTTTTCAGATGTTCTCTGGTCAGCCGCATTTCTGTATTTAATACCAAGAAGTTTTGAGCTTTTGTAGACTTTGCATCACGTTGATTTTCTGCCTCATTGATCTCCCGCTGCTCCTCTTCACATCCTTTCTTTGAGCCAATGCTCACGAGTGGATTTCCAGCGCGTGTAATCTGGTTTATTCTCACCGTTACTGTGTCACATCTGGCTGCAGTGGCGAAGCTGAGCGGGCGCTTATATTTCTGGCGTTTCGCTGAGTCACTGCTCAGCTTTATGGTCCTCTGGAGCGACTGTATTGTTGTTGTCTTGTGTGTTTTCCTGACTGCTGAGGAGATAACAGCAGAGTAGCACTGTTTAAAAAAACCCCCAAAAAACCTGACTGTTTTTCAGCTGATCGTCAGCGCAGAAGTCGAGAGGTCATGATGATGAAAACATGCTGCAGTTTGTCACTCTGTTGCACAAATGAACTCTTAACCACTGGCTGATTTGGAGAAGAAAGTTACTTGTTAAAGGTTCTCACACTTAGTGATGTAGCGTGTTTTTAAATGTGTGTTGCAGAGATTGCTGAGGAATGAGTCCAACAAATTTTGGTGTCAGACTTTCTGAATTGTTCTCATCAGCAAGTAATGACTTTTCAAAAGTGGCCCGACTGGATCTATTGTTTTTGTGACTGTGGCTCATCTTTTGGTTCCTAAACAATCAAAATTCATGTGGGACATTTAACTTTTGTTTTGTCTTGTTTTTTTCATGTTAATCGCATGTTTGAAGTGACTTTAAATGCATTTGTGAAGCTGTGCCGCAGCAGGGGTGTGAACCAGGTTTTGCAGTCGGGCTCAACGAGCTGGTCTGGTAGTGAATGAATTCAAATGTAGGTTGAGTTTCAGAGCATTAGCATTGTTTGTAATGCGTGGCAAGACCCCCTTGTATGCAAATTAAAGCCTAGTGAGCGCCTCAAAGCCTCTCCAATGACATGCATTGTTCAGTTATTACGCTTGATTATCTCTTTCCGGTCACAAGTACTTTCACTTAAATAACTGTACATAGTAAATCGCAACCTGTTGCTTGTTCAGCTACAATGAACACCTTGTCAAGCTGGCACAGAAAAAAATACTGCACTGCTAATCCATTAGACAGTCCTAAAGTAACTGACCGCAAAATTCGAAATTGTCCAAAACCCCACCGATCGCGGCTGTGTCAAGCTCCATCGTCAATCACTCGAGACGTTCACTCTCCTGCCTGTAAAAGTTGAGTTGTGTGAGGCGTTCCTCTTTGTTAATTAACATGAAAGGCTCCATCGGCTCTCAGCTGTAAATTCGAAGAACTCCATCGCCGTCTGCGATGCTTCAGAGCTGCCCGGCATTCCTGCCGCCTCGAGCATTCCTGTTTTCAAAGTCGGTGCAGACGTGACACTGGTCCCGTTCACTTGTCCACCCCCTCCCGTGCGCGGACCCTTTTGTCTTTGTTTGCGGGCCGTGGCTCTGTGTCATCAGACACCTCCGGGCTGTGTGTACTCGGGGCTTTACGAGGTGTCGGGACATGGCAAAGGTCGCGATCCTGGAGGAAGTGCTGATGTGTGAACGGGAGAGTCAGGCTACTGTTCCAGGGCTGCGGCGCTGCAGCTGCCACTTGTGAATGGGTTAAAAAATGTGTTGAGGCAAGCTCGTCTGATTGGACGAAGCTGTGTCTCGCAGAGTCGGTGTCTGTTGGACACCTCAATTAAACAGCCTCAGATATTAGCACCTATATTCACAGTGGCGGCCTTGTATCTATTGTGCGCGTCCTCTCCCCCCTCACCATACACGTCAGCCTAATTGCGAACACAGTCAGCTGTTGGCGAAGAGTCCTTGTCTTGAGTCTACCAGCTTGCGTTACCTTTATCTGCCTCAGTGTTGTGTCTGGGCCCGGTGATAACGGCGCTGCCCTCTGTGGAGGTGTGGGTGTGGACTGTCTGCAACAGGGATGCGACCGGGTGGTGATGCATTCAGAAGAGAAGAACGATGACTCGGCTGCCGCGTTCATGAGTCTGATGGGTCTGACTTGAGTAAACTGTCATTGAAACGTGTTGATCGGGTCCAACGACTCCTCCTGAAACGAAGTGCTAAGCCGGGCGCTCGTTTCGCAAGCGTGTGGCGCCTGCTGACCTCTGGGGTCGGGTTAGACCGGAGGTCATTCGCAGTCGCGACCCCGAGTGGTTTTGTGCCTGTGAGTATGTGTTTAGGGGGGGGGGGGGTGAAGCGGCTGAAAGTGACACGGCCCTGAGGTCTTTACTCCACTTGAGTACTCTCCACTTCTGACTCTGCAAGAGGTGATGTCACCACTCTGGTCATGTGACGCCAGGGAGCATCTCTGATGTGTGTGTTGCAGAGAGGGTGGGCGCTCTGCTGGCGTGTGGTCTTGGTGTTTCCTCCATATTTGGTTCTTACAGTCAGGCTTCCCTCTGATGTCACTCTGCAGGCAGCTGGATGAAACCGAGTTCAACACTGATTCATTGACCACTTGGTGGTGTTTTTGGGGGAGATTATTAGCGAATACCAGCAAGGTGCTTCTCCCCCAGTTGTAAAGTGAGAGATGGATGCATTTCAGAGCCTTATTGGGTTGTGTAGTGTGTCTCAGATCCAACACAAGGTCCTGTACACACTCTTAAATTTTTCTTAACCAGACAGCGATTGAAACACGAATACGTCGGATTATTTAGTTGTAAAAATTGATCAAGTGCTGCAGTTGAGCCAAACTCGGATGAAACACGACCATAAAATAATACGAGACACGTAGAAGCAGGGAAAACTTGATTTATGCAGCCAAAGATCTCAGCATCTGTTGGACTCTCTCGGTTTCCCATCGCTGCCACTGTTATTCTCAGACGGCAGAGTCGCTGGGCACAAAGTTTATTTTTAGGGCCCCCCCCAGTGACGCCCGGTGGGATTTGGTCGAGGTATCGTGGCTGTGACACTCGTGGGAATTCGCCTTGGTTCTCCACCTGAGTTGTGTGCTGCATTTTCTGAGAAAGAGGCGTCGCCGTCTGTTTGTTTGTTGTGGGAGGGACGCAAACGGATAAGAGCGCTCCAGAGAGAGACAATATTTAACATCAACTATTTGAACAAGTTAAAGCAATTTTGGTGCGAGCTTGACGGCGACTCCCGTTTTTTTTGTGTCTCGGTTCGCTTGTGAAACAGCAGCACTCGAGGGACAACACTTGATGTGAAGTGTTGGGGGTTGGTGCAGGCTAATGCTAATGGTCGCCTCTGGCGTGAGCAGCAGGCTGCAACAACTGCTACTGTACCCAGAGAGGAATAAACAGGAGTGAGTGAAATAAGACGAGAGGAGCAGAAGAGACTGTCGCTACATATTGATGTGATAAGGAAGAGGCTTCAAATTGATGAATGCACTTCTTTCTCTTGTCTGTCCTCCAGACGTGCGCGTCATTGTGTTTGTGACGTTTTTTTGGCCGTACTTCTGTGACTCCTCATTTCATTTCCTTTCACAGAAGGCGTTCAGATCCGGATGTTCAGTGTCCGTCGGATCTTAAGTTCACGCTCGGCGTGTGAATGAAACCCAAATTCAGCCTGCAAGCAAACTATAATTTCCAGTTGGGGCCAAACCTAAAGCATCTATAATGGATGTTTTGTGTGTTTCGCCGGTCATGTGATTCCCCAGGAGGCGCTTGTGAACTGTTACCCGACTCTGCACCTTGTTGAGGTCCATAGGACCTTTCATATCTTTGTGGATTAAAAATTCAGTTTTCTCTGAGTTGTTTTTGTTATAAATAAAATGCAGCTCACAGTTGCATCTAATACGCTGGAAACTGTCAAAGACCATAAACACAGTTACCGGGTCTTAAATTGTGGTCTAGTTAAAGGCATAAACATGTTTTCTTTACTCTGCTTTTGGGAGCTTGCGCCAGAATCTGGTTGGAAGCCTCTTATGTGGAGCTGCAGAGCTGATGTGATGCATTTATGTGTAGATTGTGTTCCAGTCGCCGCTGACGGCGCTTGTTTTTGCTCTTCATAACTGGATGTGATTGAAACCATTAGAGCTGTTACAGGGAATCAATTAAATGGATTAAAACCCGTCGGTATGCTTGTTGAACGTCAATTTTCCGAGTGGACTTTCCGTCTTGTTTCAGCGCTCGCTGTGTTGCAGAGCGGCGGGCTTTACATGTGGAAGCAGTGGTTGTCCTTTTCAGTCGAGGAAACAATAGTGGTTGTGTTATTGGTCCAAGTGTCCTCACATGTCCACCTCATGTGACCCTCCTGCGCGTTACTATGCTGGAACATTACTTTATGTTTTTAATTCAAGACCTGTTGCACTGGTGGACATGGACAAATGAAGCTGCAGCTTCGCAGACGTTCTGGATTTTTCTTCTGTTCAGGTTTTCTGTTAATCAGCCGAACTTGCCAAATCGAGCGCAGCCAAACCTTTCGCTCACCCTTTCGCTTCTCCTCCTCCTCGCTGCGTCTTTCCTTATTTTGTCTTCTTTGTGTGTTCCTGTTATTGCAGCCACGTCTCGCTCTATAACAGACACGCACACCTTCAGCTGACCCGACCTTGAGCCTTAGAAAGTATAACATTGTTATCGGAGGTCTTGCATCAGCCTTCGCTGCTACCTGTCGAAGCAGACTGTTCTCAGACGCCGGATGCTGTTTGGAGGAAATAAATGCCTCGACATCCCCAAAACATGAATGAGATCAGTTTTACAGGATCCAGTGTACTTTGTGGGGGAACTGCTGAAGGCAAGTCAATGTAAACTTTCACATTTATTGAAGTTTGGGTTGAATTGGCTTATGAGGTCGTGTCAAATGTGCACCGTATGCCGCCACCAACCTGCATCCAAAGCAGGTGCTGCTGTTCATGCAGAGTGGACTGAGGCGCGTTCTTGCGATGGCACAAAATGCATCACAGTGGAAGGAATAATGTATAAAAAATGCAGGGAAGCATTCATATTGGATGCCGAGTGAGCAGATGCCCTTGTGCAGAGTGAGTCATCATATGTTGGGCTTGTTTTTCAGGGAGAGAAAATGAGGGACTCTGAAGGTAAAAATACTCGTTTGACATCCTCGTGCTTATTTTTGGGCTGGGATGAAGAGATGAATGAACTGCTAACCCACAGAACCAAATAAAAAGTCACTGGCTGAAGGTGGAGACGTTTCATATCGAGTGCTTCGATTAAAAAACGCGGCCTGATTTAAACAAATATCAGGCTTGTTTTGAGTTGGAAAGACTTCTGTGCACACAGCCGGCTGGATGTTTGAGCTCCCACCTCATTTTATTATTTCAGGACGGGAGTTTTAACTGAAAGCACGGGGGACTTTTTTTGGGCGGCTGGAGCTAAATCTGGACCGAGTTCCTGTGGTTTCAATGGTTTCCTGCAATGACCCTAAATATACAGGTGTAGATTCGGCAGCGTCCGACACAGAGTGGTCCAAAAGAATCACAACGTGACCAAAAAAGTTTATATTGTTAAAAAAAAAAGGCCGTGAAGCAGATTCCTGAGGAGTCGCGTGTTGCCTGAACGAAGCGCTGACAGTGTGACTGCCTCAGTGGCGGCGGCAGCAGCTTATGCCCCACCCCTGCGACCCTGCCCTTTGGCCCCAAACTATCATCTGATTTCATCTGAATTGCTCCCAACACTGAGGAGCCTGTGAGCGATGGAGCGATGCTGACGCGTGGAGACACTTTCAGCGTGCGACTCAGCTGATTAGGACACCGCGGCCGAGCGCGACAAACCTGCGGCGCGTCATCCAACAACAGCTGATTGTACAGCGGTGGCCTCGGTAGAAATTCTAACTTCTCTCTAGAAATACAGTTTGTGGAACTCGTAATGTTTAGTAGATAACGTGCTGCTTGCTGGTGGTTTTTCATCAACTTCCTGTCCAAAAGTCTTAACTTTTTCTCAGTCACGGTTGCAGGAAACGACAATAGTGTGAAATGTTTAGAATTCAGTATTGCTGTGCTGCTGGGCTTTTCTGCGCCTGTGTTAACCCCAAAATCTACAAACGATTTTGAAACACCAAAAACTAGAAAATTGATTCTTACAATTATGTCTTAAATCCTCCTTGAAGACGCTTCTGTAGCACCCGTGGAGGTTTGCAGCAGGGTGACGTATTTAAATTAGCTTCTTGGTTGGATTCAGAACCTGTTTGGAGCTTGTGTTTCACCTGGCTTTTATTATGAAAGCCATCGCCAGCCAGCCTCTCAGTGCGCTCGCTCACAATGATGAGGCAAAGGGACTGAATATTAGTGTTTCACCTCTTTAGTCGCTTTCTGGGATCAAAACTAAAAATACCAGGGAAAAAACTGTGAATGCAAAACATCTCGACACATCACTGAATGAGTTTCATTATGTCAAAGTGTGTCGGCCGTCCTGGTTTATGCTTTTTTTCTTTTTATGGTGTGAAACTTGCTCCGTCATGCTTCCTAAGTCGCCGCGACACCGTTTTAAAGCACCATTCTTAACACGTAGCAAACTAAGCAGATAAGAGGAGTTAAACACTGAAGGAATTCATGCTGGTTCTTTGGCTCATTTATGCAGCGACTTGCTGCTGCAGGATGTTTCTCGCTGCCCAGAAGAGAACAGCAGTCACAAAAACTATGTTAACTTGGGTCAAATTCCTCTTCGGTCAGAGTGGAAGTCGTGTTTTGAGAAGATGGTGATCAGCTCGGCTCGTTTTTCAAGCTTTAGGCTTGAATTAATCAATGTTACTTGGCTGATTATGGAGTTGCAGAACCTGCCTGACTGGGAGGAGCCTTTTCCTCACTGTGCTGTCCATATGATATCCTGCACTGCATTCAGGCTCAGCTGTAGGATTGTGTCGCCGCCTCTTTCTGCACCTGTGACGCCTCGTGTTCTGCCTGGTAACTGCGCCCCCCCCTCCATGCTGCATCGCTAAAAACGTTCAGTCGCTTCCTCCAGCGTTCGTTCACGCAAAGGTCAGAAGCCTCAGCGAGCAGATGTGCGTCAGAGTTCACCAGCGTTGGCCTTGGTGCGAAAGAATCTACTTATTGTGGCTGTGAAATCACCTGATACGTCTGAAATTTTGCCTCTGCGAAGGTCCGATCAGCAGCCCCCTTTTTCATTAGATCGGTTCGATATCCATCTCATCTGTTTTGCAGTTTTCACGTATTGAAATCCTTCTCGGTGTAATTTGCCTCCATCCTGGAGCTCCTGCTTGTATTCATTTCTTTAGGATTCATTGGTGTGGTTGACACGCTTCACTGTGAAACTGGTGGTCGTGTTGCTTACAAGATTCAATTGTAACTAATTTTGTATGAAAGATTGAACTGCAGAGCTAACATATAATGTGGTTTATGGATTAAACTTGCGTCAGAGCAACTGCCCAAACACATTTGCTGTGTAAATGCTTTGCTGGACGCTAATTGCGGCCATTAGCACAAGCGCTACACTTCTATAGCAACTTTGTTTGCCGTGTGCGAGACATCGAGTTGACCCCGGCGACACGACGCCCGCCTATAAGAAGCTTTCATTTAGTAATAAAACGCAGGCAGGTTAAGAAGTTAAGCAGCTCGCTGCACAAAGCAAACATTTATGAGAAGTTCTTCACATGGCCTCTTTATGAAAGGACCGTAAAGATGAAATGTGAAGTAAAATGTTTGTTGCTGTTAAAACCACCCTGGAAATAAGAAAAGGAGAGTGATGGACTGAATGTTGCCATTGAGGCACATTTATTGTATCCATTTTCATCATCTTATCAAATTGAATAAAGATTTTTTATTCCTGATGTCAAAAATATCAGATTTGAAAGCTTCGTCCAACCTCTGACTTGGTTTTTGTTCATTGATCTTTTATCTGGTAGTTAAATATGTGCCCCAGGTTGATGTCTGAGGAAGAAATCCGTTATTTTCGCTCCTCACTAACAGAACAAACGGCTTCATATGTATAAAATGAAATCTTTCAACGCATCATTTCTGCTGAATAATCCCCGGAGGACACGTCGCCGTGAGCCACGCCGGCAAACGGATTCGAGTAAAGGTCAAAGCTGCAGCGCGGTCGCTGCCGGAGCATTCCCCAACCTCATGACTCCGGATTGAACAAATAGTTTAAAGTTCAGCCGGCACGCCGATGACACGCCGGGCTTTACTGGGTCAAGGGCCCGAGCTGGAGCTGGCCGGGTCGAGTGTGGTCTCTGAACCGGCCGACGCCGGTCAGGCTGGAAATGCCGGTCTAGACTCACCCGTCTATAGAGAGAAAGGTGGAGGGGCCACGCGGGGGAGTGACATGTCATACTTCACTTGGTGTCTGTGGAAATTCAACTTATCGTCCTTTTTTTCCCTCTGACTTCTGTGTTTGATGCTGGTTAACCAACGAGTTTGGTTTAGTTGCTGCTCTTGCTTCGAGTCTTCTGGTCGAAATCGCCCCAAACGAGCAGCTGTTGAATCTGTGGGACTTTGTCCAGCTGTTGTCAGAAACGACTTGCGCTGACCAGATCCATGCCAGCCGACGCTCACAGCTCGGGGCGAAATTGGCGGCCAGCTATGTGACATACCTTCACTCAGCTTTGTGAATAATGTGGACCCCCCCTCCCGGACAGGGCGGAGCCCACCGCTGTCAGTGGGGTAATTTAAAGCCTCGGCGTTCCGATTCCTAGAAAGTGAAGCGTTGACCTGTGGCATGTTTTTCTCTTGCTGGTAAAACACGTGAACTGAAAATGTGTTTTTTCAACTAAAATGCTCAAACTCAGCTCAGTTCAAGAAGGGAAAAATATGTCAAACAGAAGTTTTTTATTGGATTTGTGGAGATAATTTGGGGCTGAGGAGGGCCGCCAAACACAGGTTTCGTAAATTATGGCTTTCACTGTTGGTTTGGTGATTCAAAAAGTTCTCAATGGAGAACTCATTTCCTCGTTTCCTCATTTTCGCACATCCATCTTTTTATTTTTTAGGTCAGTTTGTGCACGAAGCTCGTTTTCAGCCCCTCGCTGCACCTGCCAACTTATGGCCCCTGTGCCTTTTCGCACAAAGCTCCTTTCTGCAGTCATGCTCTCCGCAAACGTGACCTCCGGTGGGTCGGCCGTTCGCCTGAAGGATTGTGAGACCGACATACAGTAAACTGTAAATGCCGTGTTTGTGCTCCCCTCCCTGGCTGGCCCCTGCACACTTCCACCAGGCTGCTCGGGACAGCTTAATATTGAAAAGAGTGCGATTATCTGGCCATAAAGAGTTCAGGAGCTGTTCAGCTGCTGGTTAACCACGGTGTGCCTCAGACTGAGCTTTCACATGGAGATTGTTTGAAGCCTCTTTCAGGCCTCCTGCTCAGCCTTCCTTACGTTTTTCAACCTTTGTTTGGCAGCGTTTTTCCTGCCAAGAAATGTAAGAAATGCAGCTTCCCAGTCAGTTTCCTTCCAGCCGTACACGCGGCTTTTACCCAGAACGACCCCTGTTGTTCAGGTTTTTTGTTTATCATAAGCCTATGAGAAGGCGTGCAGCGCTCTGTCTACTGTACAAACACACAACAGAGGCACTCGATGTGAAGAAGGCTTGACAGTCTTTCGCGAGGCCTCATCAGGAGCCTTATATGGACGTAAACCAGGTTTTTTAAATAAATAAAGTACACTTTTAAGGGCAAGTTGATAAGGAGACCGAAGAAGCAGCCCAGTGCTTTTATTTTGAAGGCTCCTGCTTTTGTATGTTGGTGAGAGATCAAGCTGCAATGCTCTGAAGATTGAGGAGCGGGTCCAGAAACTGGTTCCAGAGGATAAAAGATTGAGATGCCCTGAAGTAGAGAATCGACACATTTGATGATCACTTAAAAAAAAAAAAAAAAAAAAAATGGAAATTATAGTTTCTTATTTTTCCTAGATGTTTGGACATTTTTGGAAAATTAGTGTGAAGTTCAGCGGCGCCTCTTCACTCCGAATGTCTTTCTGATTTGCTTGACGGTGGATTATGAAGTTGAATTACTTCTCATGGTTCCTGATTTCCCCTCTCGTCTCTCGCTGTCTCCGTCTCTGGTGATGTCCCTCGACTCGGCTGTCCATAAGGAGCTTATTTGGGATTTGCTCCCGGGTGTAAACTGCTCCCCGTGAGCTGCTTTCACTCCCTCGTATCACGGTCGGGTGACTCAGCCGTCAAAAACGGACAGACGCACAAATCCTCCGAGTTTTGCTCGCAGGCGAACACGTTAGACTCGCCCGACAATCACCAATCCTTTAAAACGCTTCAGAATCAAGTGAGAAACCTGTTGTGTGTGCGTACAAATTATGTTTGTCTGAATTTGCCGGCTGGATTCTGTTCATACGACGCAAATCATTTCAAACCTGAATTGGACGTTTTTTCTGCTTTTCAGCCGGTTGTAACATTGATTGTTTTGATGTGTTCATGCAGAGTCGAGCGGTCCGGCCAAAGTGGTGAGAGCAGGAAACCCCCCCAAAGCCAGACGTGGAGGAAAGGTAATGTTTGTGTGTGTGTGTGTGAGAAGAATAAATTTGATTTAATACTTAAAGGTGATTGAATAGATACACTTGTAGGGTTATAAAATTATTGAAAATGTCTTTAAAAATGCAATTAATATTCCTTCTTGATCCAAGAGCCAAACAAAGCCAGTAAGTTTAAAGAGTTTGAGGATTTAAAGGGCACAATATGTAAATATACTGCTGACAACACTGAAGTGTGAAAGAGAAAATTATAAGATAATAAGACGGGCAACAAACTGAATTATCTTGTTTTTGGTTGGTTTATTTAGCTGAATATGAACCATGAAGGGTTAAAAATAGGCTCCTGCCCACAGGGAGAGCGGCACCGTCCCGCTGGATGTTTGTATTATCAGAAGGTAAACTTGTTTGTACAGAGGTTTATTTTCGACTGAGTCACTGTTCCCTGTTCACATCTGTGTTTGTCGACTACATAATCGCTTCTTATTTGTCAGGACAGTTCAGACTCACAGATGCTGCACACCAACACACACCTCTTGTTGTCGGTTTTTGAATCGTAAATTTATAAAGAAATGTATAAAATGTTCCAAGAATGTGCAGCAGCCAGGAAGACTTTGTTATTTAGGTTGTTTGTGGCGCTTTAGTCTGACTTGAAACTGCAGCTTTGAATTTATGAAAGATAAGAAAGAAAATATTCAGATTTTGAGGATTTTTTTCTGTTTTTACTGTTTCAGGGTCATTAAGATTATTTCAGTTTATGTCTACATTTATTACAGTTATTGGATCTCAATCGCTTGGACAATGACTTGAGAAAGTTGCAACTTTAAACAATTATTGATACAATCACTGACCATAAAGTCAGAGGCT
>JASSRZ010000006.1:16402996-16413330 GCA_032164315.1 Malacoctenus gilli
CCGCCCGCGTCGGGACGCCCGTGAGCCGCCAGCAGGGCCACGGGGTGGCCGGCGGCACCGGCGGCGCTGGCGGCGCCGCCAGCGGGGCGGTCGGGCCGGTGGGGGCGGCGGGGGGCGGGGCCTGTCCCCTGCGCGCCCCCAGCTCCTCGCTGAACTCCTCGCTGCACTCCTCGTCCAGCCCCACCTTCTTCAGCCTGGCGCTGTCGCCGGACTCGCCGCTGCCCTGGAGCTTCCCCTGGGACCCCAGCGAGGCGGCGGCAGGGGGCGGAGCCTGCTGCTGCTTCTTCCCCTCGCCGTCGTCCTGCTCGTCCTCGCCCTCGCCCCTCCACCCGCCCCCGCCGCCCCAGAGGCGCTTCTCCCTCTCCCCGGTCCTCATCAGAGACTCGGCAGCCGCCACCTTTCTGCCGCCGCCCCCCGTGCCTAGCCAGGCGGCGCCGGCGGCCCCCCCGCCGGGCTGCGCCAGCGTGGCGGCGGCCATGGCGGGGGGCCCGGTGCCCGCCTCGCCCTCCTCGGCCTGCAGCACGCCCTCGTCCCTGCGCCGCAGCCTCCCGCCCCAGCTGCCTCGCTGCCACTCGCAGCCCTGCGACCTGCTGCTGCTCAAGCCGGGCCTGAAGCGGCGGCGCGACCCCGAGCGCCCGTGCGCCCGCCCCGTCCTCGACTTCACCAAGATGACGCAGGTGGGTCCGCCCCCGCCGTCCCACCGGCGCCCCGCCGGCTGCGCGGGAACGGCTTTTATTCTGAAATGTGTCCCGTGTTTCTCTGTGCAGACGCGCAGCATCGACCCGCAGTGTCTGGAGCGCGGCGGCGGCGGCGGCGGCAGGCTGGCCTGCGGCGGCGACATCTGCATGGGCATGGAGGCCTTCATGGGCGACTTCCGGGGCTCCTGCTCGCCGGCCGAGTGTCTGGGGCGCACCAGCATCGGGCCGCTGAGCGAGAGCGACGAGGAGTGCCGCGAGGACGAAGACGACGACGACGAGCGCGAGGAGGAGGCGGAGGAGCGCGAGGCGGCGCAGCAGCAGGCGGTCTTCGAGCGGGACTGTACAGAACTGGACTTGAACCTCATCGAAGAAAACTGACCCCTTTGTAAATGACGGCGGTTTTCTGTTTCCCTTTTATTTTGGAATCACCGGCCCCTCCTTCCCGTCCTCACCCGGCGCCTCCTCGCCACCAATCGGCAAGGCTCTCAGGAACAACACCTCTCATTGGACGAGCTGATTGGCGACAGTGATGATCTGGCTACCTGCCGCGAGGCGGAGCCCGCGGAAGGGGCCGCCGTACGATCCGTGAGCGCGTCGCCAAAACGTAGAACGCAACAAAGGTCGTAAACGAAGCGGGCGCGTCTCAATGGCGGCGAGCTGGACGGCAGGTAGCCAATGATGCTGTCGGTCACCTGAGTGTTTGTTCACGTCCCTGTTACTGACACACACCTCCGACTTACACCGTGTGTGTGTGCGTGTGTGTGCGTGAATCAAAGCGCGCCTGCAAGCTGACCTCACGCACACGTGTCCCCATAATGCACCTGAATATCCAGTGTCCTCCCCCCTCTCTTGTACACTCGGTGTCCCCATAAGTCAGTCAAACATCACGACTCCATGACGCCCCTGAATATGCGCGCAGCGCCGCCTGCTGGCCGGCGGCTGTGCGGTCCGCGGGCGCGCTGAGCCTCATCGAGCCTTAACTGAACATATTCTATTACTCTGTAAATCGACTGAACGAGGAAGAAGACGCGGAACGTGAACTGTAGCTGTTACATTTTTAGTCCATCATTTTCTGCTGTTTTTCTTAATATTTCTAATCTGATGTCTGAGCGCGGCGGCGGCGGCGGCGGTCGCGTGGTGGGTGGGTGGGCGGGCGGGCGCGCGCGCGCGTCCTGTCCGGGCGTCGCCGCGGGACGCGGGCGTGTACAGTAGGCGGTGTCTCAGACGTCTGTCGTCTTTTAGAAATGTTTTTTATTGTATGTGATTCTAAAAGAAACAAAACGACCACTCGGCAATTTGAAAGCAGTTTGTGAATAAATTAAGTTTATTGAGAATTATTTTACAAAGAAAGGCGAAGAAGCGGTCCTGTCTGTCCGTCTGTCCGTCTGTCTGTGTGGACTCACCGTCACCATGGGAACGGGGGCCTCATCGCACCGACGAGACGTCGGGCAGAGGACTTGCACACAGCTGCTGCTGCTGCTGCTGCTGCTGCGGCTTCAAAATAAAAGCCCCAGCCGACGCTTTCACCCCAAGACGTGGCGCCCCGCTGAGGTTGTTTGAACAGGTTGAACAGGACGGCGGCGGCGGCGGCGGCGGCGGCGCGTTGCTGCTCAGCGATCAAACAAACAGACACGGAGAAGCTCGTTGGTCACTTTGGGCCTTTAATCCTTTAATCTACGTCATCACACAGGCGCTGCTCAGCCACCAGCTCGCCACTGACGTCACCGACGTCTTTCAAACGTCCAACAGTCTCAAGTGGCAGCTGCACTCAGGTCAGTTTGGGCAGTCGGACTTCCTGTCGCTCAGCGGCGTCCGACGTGGCGGCGGCGGCGTCGCCGGGGGCGGAGGTGATGGAGGGGGCGGAGGACACGGCGATGGGGACGATCCTCTCCTTGCCGTCGCCCGCCGCCTTCTCTCGCGGCGCCTGGATCTGCAGCCGGCCGCCCACCAGCGAGCAGGTGACGCTCTCGGGTTCGACGCCGTCCGGAAGCTCGAACTCCTGCCGGAACTCCTGGCAGCGGTACGAGTACGAGCCCCGCCCGTCCTCCCGCTTCTTCTCCGAGCGCCCGCTGACCCGCAGCCGGCGGCCCACCTGACGCGCACGCGCACAGGCACACAAAGACAGGTCAGCGGAGGTCCTCGCAAGGGCACAACGTCAGTAACGGTACATGCGATGTACTCCCGCCCGGGTCCCGTCGAAATACGGTGCAGCGCAGTTGAAGCGGTGTCATGCAGTGAAAGGCACCTAAGGGAGGGTCGCGCCCACCTGTTTGACTGACAGCTCCTCCGGGGAGAACTCCTTCGTGTCCAAACTGAGGGCATAGCTGCCGTTGTCCCTCCCCAGCTCCTGGAAGGCGATGGGCTGGAAGGAGGAGGAGGAGGAGGAGCAGGAGGAGGAGGAGCAGGAGGAGTCGATCTCCTCAAAGATCTTCTGGTGGAGCCTCTCCATGAACTCCATGTTCTGCCTCATCTCCTGCAGGTGGCGCACCATCTCCTGCTCGATGTGGTAGAAGAGCGGCCGTGTCTCCGGCCACAGGCTGCGGACGGGCCAGTGGACGTCCAGGAAGGGCACCATGGCGGCGGGCGGCGGCGGCGAGAACACGCTGGGACACAACATGCTGGAAGGCTGCTGGGGGATTGAGAGCGGCACGGCGGCGCGCTGCTTATAAACCCTCACACGAATACGCACACCCCGGAAAGTTCCAGCAGCATTCCTGTGTGTGTGTGTGTGTGTGTGTGTGTTCGTGTGTGTGTGTGTGCGTGTGTGTTCTTGTGTCCAGCTGCCACATGCCGATATGTCTCAGCTTTGTTCTATTTCTGCTGCTGAACTCAGTCATCGTCTTTATAAAGCAGGTGAAAACACACACACACACACTCACTCACACACACACACACACACACACACACACACACACACACACACACACAGTAATATGATCTCCTGAAAAAAATCACACAAGTAGAGCTTCCCAGTTCTTCAGAATGACAGCATGTTGTTGTTTTTGTTGTTGTTGTTGTTGTTGTTGTTGGACACTTTGTCCCCGGGGGTCTGGTGATTGTTAGACTCCGGTTGGGGGTTCGATTCCCTCCTCCTCCCGTCACTGAGCTCCTCTGTGAGCAACGCGGACCGGAACCGGCGGCGGTGACGCGGCGCGTCGGTGTCTGAGGCGGAGCTAAAACGGGGACTCTCGTCACCGGGCGAGAATGCCGGGAGAAGCTGCCGGAGCGTCTCCGGTTCCGCCGGCGGTCAGCTCGCTCTCGGCACCTCGGAGCGCCCCCCTTCGGGCGCAACAAGCGCGAGGCGGCGGGACGGCCTCCTCGAACCTGGAGCCCTCGGGAGGAAGCCGCTGTTGACACGTGGAGCCGCGCAGACCAGCACAAAACTCTCGTTGGGTCCAGTTCCTGTCGGGACCACAACACTGTCCTCCGGGTCAGCTGACCGCAGAGTGATGTCATTGCTGCTCAGAGCCGCTATTGGAGGAGACGCTGAGGCAGCGAGTTGCTTCAGTCACCCCAGAGCTTTAATATGTGAATGAATAGACACACACACACACACACATACACACACACGCTTTCCTCCACTTCAACAGGTGAATCACAGCGAGTGCTTGACGGCGTGGACCGCTTCGATGACGACGTGGCGTCTGTCGGCGGCGGGCGGCCGCTGGGTGGTCGGAGCCGGCGACACGTCGAGCGGCGCGCGGCGTCCCTCCAGGACGCCGTCCTCGTCGCGTTGACGCAGCAGGAACAGCAGCTGCTTGTTTTGGAGGCTCAGGGCGTCGCGGCGCCGCCGCACCGCCTCCCGCCGCAGCAAGGCGGCCCTCAGGTGCTCGGCCGGCGGCTGCGTCTGATTGGACAGTTTGAAGAGGTAGCTTTGTGTGTGTGTGTCTCACCTGAGCGTGTCTCACCTGAGCGTGTCTCACCTGAGCGTCTTCCTCTGAAGCCAGGTCGTGTTTGGTCTCAAGTTTGCCGCAAATTTCTGCCACACGAAGAAACTTCTCCTCCTGAGGGAGCAGAGGGAGATCCAGGGGGCGGAGTCACACTGTCCCTCTGACACACACAGAAACACACACATACACACACACACACGTCTTTGCGCACCTTGCTGATGACGGCTTGCAGCCTCTTGGTGGCGCTGTCTCCCTGGACGCTGACTTCAGTCAGCTGGCTCCTCGCCACGTTGCGGGCTCGAGTCAGCCAATCCTGGAGCTCGACACACTTGTGCTCCGCCTGGTCTCTGGCGGCCGTCAGGTCTTCTTCCTGCGACTCGTTGTCCAACCGAGCGGCGCTCTTCTTGGCCACCAGGCGGCGCTGTTTGTCCTGATGGCGACAGGTCGATTGGATCGCGTCCACACAGGCTTCTTTACAATAAACAGGATGTTGCCGACAAGCACCGACATCACTTCCTGTTACGATGATGCTCGCGTGCAACAGTTTGTCGCAGTGCTGACGCAGCGCTGCTGGCGCCCTGTGGGGGGCGCTGTGGCGGCGCACTGACCTGCAGCACCTTCAGGCTCCTGCCGAGGCGCTCCTTGACTTCCTGCGTCCCGGCAGCCGTGCGTCTGGGCGGCTGCGCCGTCGGCGAGCTGAGCGGCCGCGTGCCGCTGCTTTTGGACTGCGGCCGGTCCGTCAGGAGCGCCATCTGTCGGGAGGGAGGGCGACAGCGGGCACTGAGACCTGCCCGAGATCGGTGGAGGGGGGGGCGGCGAGCGGCCAGCGCCCGGCGGCCAGCGCCCGGCGGCCAGCGCCCGGCGGCCTACCTCGTCCTCGTGGGCGTTGGCCAACCACAGCAGGCTGTCCTTGTAGAGGTCGTGGATGCCCCCCATCTGGTCCTGGTCTCGCTGCTCCGTGGACTCCAGCAGGTCCTCCAGCTTGACTCGCTGCTGCTGAGACTCAGCCCGCACCCGCGCCCTGAAAGGGTCAGCGCCACCAGGGGGGGGTCACGCAGAGCTGTGACCGCCCAGGGACCCGGCCGCCGGACCCGGCCGCCGGACCAGGACGACCCCGCGACCTCGCCCCGAGAGACGGCCGGCGCGCCACTGACCTCTCGGAGCCGAACCTGGAGCTGAGGCTCTGCAGGCTGACCTCCCACTGCCGCTGCTGAGCCCTCAGCTGCTGCTCCAGCAGCTCCTGCAGACGGTCCACGTGCTGCAGGTGAGCGCGCTGCACCTGCGCCGCCTGACGCTCCGCCTCCTGCAGCTCCCGCACCAGTTTCTGCAAGGAGAGGCCCGCGCGGTGAGCGCTGGGCGCGTGCAGGACGGCGCGCGCGCACCGAGCGTCCTCCCGACCTCCACCGCGCTGTCCCGGGCATCCAGCTGCCTGTCGAAGGTCTGCCGGCACACGGCGACCTCGGTGCGAAGCTCCGCCTCCCGGCTCTGACGCAGGATGCTCCTCCAGCCCTCGTTGAGCTTCAGCAGGTTGACCGCCGAGTTCCTCTGCTCCTTCTGCAGCTTGTCCTGAGCGCAGAGACGGCGGGAGCCGGGAAGGCCGCCGTCAGTGGACGCTGAGGTGACGGCTGCGCGCGGACACGCCCAGACGGACGCTGTACCTTTAAGAAGAGGGTCAGCGTCTCCTCCTTCCTCCTGGCCAGCTCCTCCTCCGCCTGAGCCCTCTGCTGCAGCTGCACCAGTCGCTCCTCCTCGGACTTTCCGCCTCCTTTCTTGGACTTTTTCGGCATCGCGGCGTTTCGGCAGCTTCACCGGATTCTGTCGGACGTGAGCACGACGCTGCTGACCTCGCTGACGCCGGCAGATGTTTGCCTGATGTGGCCATCAGCCACGAACAGCTGCTACTGATGGTACTTATACGACTGAGAGTACTGATGGTACTGAGAGAAGTGACGATACTGATACTTGTGACCACTGAGTAAACAAACACAGTTTCCACTTTACCAACAGGTGAACGAGCAGATCGCTGAAACACACCAAGTGGTCACACAGTCAGTGACGTCATCACGCCAAACGCCGACGATCTGGATGACGGTACTTTGAACGTAACGGAGTAACGGAAGGACGCTGCAGTAACGTCCAGTAACGGAGTGCAGCCCGCACCGCAAGAGCCCCTTCGATTACCGTGCACGCACACGCACGCACGCACGAACACACACACCCCTACCTGACACCCGGACAGCTGCTGCTGAAGGCGATGTGTTTGTTCGCCGTCTCCATGGCAACGACGTCAGCGACGTCTCTCGGTCACGTGGCTTCCGGGACCCGCTGGTTGAACGTTTTAATAGATGAAGAATAAACATTCTCTGCAGAATAACAACGTTAAAGGGAGACTTCTTGTTACTAAAAGTGAACTCAACTGTTTTTGTGTTTAATTTTTTTTAAAATCTGTACATTTTATTTGGTTGTTTGTGTACATTTCTCCGCGTCGCGTCCGGACGCCGCCTGAACAGGAAGCTGCTGGCCGCGCGAGCTCAATGTTGCACCCACAGACCTACATAAGATCTCTATAAAGATCTCTATAAAGATCTGTGACCTGCCGGACCCGGAGGAGCCGGAACCCTTCGGTCCCCCTCGGGACAGCGCGACACCTGGTGGAGCCTTAAGGAACTGCGGCGCTCGGTGAGCTGTTCTACCGAGTCCATGTCGACACCGGAAAACGGAGAAGTTGAAGCAGTCGTGATGTTGCCAGAGCCCAGCCACTCGTTTCAGCGGCACCAAACTGTCCCTGAACGCCTCACGAGCAGCGGTGGCCGGTTCACGGTGCGGACCGGCAGCTGTGAGAGGGGCGTGAGACGTGCACAGGGGTCCCACCGGCCCCGGTGGAGACCGGACCTCCAGCGGTTCCGCATCGAGCACTCGGAGCGCTCGAATCCGCGGTCCAGCTCCAAGACTCCGTTCAGGTTTCAGGAGGACGCTGCTGCTGCTGCTGCAGGTCCCGGACCTCCACAGACCCAGGAGGAGGTCCGTTCCCCGGACTCCGGTCGCGCTCAGGTCCCGGTCTGACAGGAAACCAGCCAAATAAGGCCGGAGGAAGTGATGACGCCCCTGGAAGATCTCCATGTGACGTCGCGCCTAAAAAAACACCGCTGATCTGTGACGTGTCGGAGGAGTTTCCGGCCATGGCGTCACGCCGGTGCTCCGTGTCCGCTGTCCTTGGCGCGCTCCCAGGGGCGCGGGGCGCCGCACGGAACGGTGACCCGGTTCGGACCCAACCGGATCGTTCACGCTCCAAAAAGCGCAGCACAAAGAGCGGCGCGAGCCAGCGGACGGGCCGCGCTGCACGCGCTCCGCTCGGACCAAATATGGGCTTCCTTCGCGCCATATTTGGTGACATACGTCACGCAGGAGTCTTTATAAAGCCGGGAATCCTCAATGAGGGTTGACACAACTCAGGTTCGAGTGACGGGAGCCGGCGCGTGTGAAAACAAACTGTTGTTGTTGTTGTTGTTTGTTTTGATGACGCACCGGCCGGCCGGCGGCAGTGCTGGCTGAAGCCCCCGGAGCCCCCGGAGCCCCCGGAGCCCCCCGACCGCCCAGCCTCCAGCCTTGGCTTCCCCCGGCTCTCACCGCCCCCAGCAGCCGCAGCCGCAGCCGCGACAGCGTCCGTCCGCCCGCAGCGGCGCTTCCTCCGCGGGTCCAGGAGCGCAACCTGGCGCGACCCCCCGTCAGGAGCAGCTCCCGCAGCGGAGGGGCTCCGCGCCCGGTGCCGCCCCGGATACCTCCCCCGCCGGAGACATGGCAGCCACCAAAGCGGAGCTGCTGCTCTCCGCCCTGCAGATCTCCGAGCCGCTGGCGGGCTTCGGTCCGCCCCCGTCCCCGCTGGACGGATACCCGAAGCTGGAGGAGCTGCAGGCGCTGCTGCAGAGCGCCGCGGCCGGAGGCTCGCTGCTGACGGCGGAAGGAGGCGGGCTGGAGCTTGGAGGTGAGGAGGGAGGAGGAGGAGGAGGAGGAGGAGGAGGAGAAGGGGGAGGAGGAGGAGGGGGAGGACACTTTTCGCAACACGCACGCACGCACGCACACACACAGGTGCAGGGTGTCTGTGATCGTCTCCACTTTGACGTCTTAAGTTCTCATTCATGATAAAAAAGTTCAAACACGGCGTGGAATTCTGCAGCCAATCACAGGCGAGCTCTGGGTCACGTGATGCTTCTTCCTCTCCCAGATTCGCTGTCGGACCTGGCGGACCTGCAGGGCCTGCAATGTCTGCCCTCCCTGGCCTACAGCGGCCGCTTCACCTTCGAGCCGTCCGTCTCGGCGTCCGGCGGCGGAAGCTTGTGGGCGGAGCCTCTGCTGAGTCTATTTTCTGGCTTGGTGGGCGTGGCGGCGGCGCCGTCCTCTGCGGCGAGCAGCGTGTCCACCTGCTCCTCGTCTTCGCCGTCGATGTCATCGTCGGTGACGTCGACGGGACCGCCGAGCTTCAGCTCCTCCCAGATCGGCCGGGGCCCGGCTGACTCCGCCCCCCTCTTCTCGACGGCGCCCACTTACGCCGCCGCCGGCCCCCTTGACTTTCAGCCAGCCTCTCAGGGCTTGCGGCCTCAGGCCCCGCCCCCGGCCTACCCCGCCTCCCACATCAGCCTGCAGCCGGCCTCCATGGTGCCGGTGCTGCCGGACTACCTGCTGCCACAGCAGCCGCCGCCGCCGGACGCTCGCGGCTCAGAGCAGAAGCTGGCGCCGCCGCTCACGCCACTTTCCACCATCAAAGCCTTCTCGTCGCAGGGCTCCGCCCCCCCGCCGCAGCTCAGCAAGTCCAGCAGGCCCAGGAAGGCCACGTCGGGTCAGCAGTGCAAGACGCCGCCTCACGAGCGTCCGTACGTGTGCCCGGCGGACGGCTGCGACCGCCGCTTTTCCCGCTCCGACGAGCTGACTCGCCACGTGCGCGTGCACACGGGCCAGAAGCCGTTCCAGTGCCGCATCTGCATGCGGAGCTTCAGCCGCAGCGACCACCTGACCACGCACATCCGCACGCACACCGGCGAGAAGCCGTTCGCCTGCGGCGAGTGCGGCCGCAAGTTCGCCCGGAGCGACGAGCGCAAGAGACACATCAAGATCCACCAGAGGCAGCGCGAGCGCCGCTCGGACCTGCTGCCGTCCTGCGCTCCCGCTGCCGCCGCGCCCCCCTCCTCTTACGCCTCCCCCGGCTTCACCTCCTCCTCCTCCACCTCCTCCTCCTCCTCGCTGACCCAGGATTACGCCTCCTCTCCCTCCCCTCACCTGCACGCCTCCTGCTGCTCCTCCCCAACTGCGAGCCTGCAGGCGGAGCTCCCCTCCCCTCGCAGCTCCCGCACCTGCTGACCTTTGACCTCAGACTGACGGGACGGCCTGGCCTCGTAACCCGACGCACACACGGACTACACGGACATGTGTCGCCTGATTGGCTGGCGGAGGCTGAGGCAGCCGCTGGCCGTTCATGACATAAGCCCCGCCCTCTCCATGAGCTTTGGACCTGAGCCAGTGTGTTGTACAGATTGTGTATATGTATAGTTGTGTTCATAAAGTTTCAGGTTGTGTTTTGACTTTTTATCACCAACGGAAAAATAAAGTGTCTGAGCACGACTGCGTCTCAGTTACAGCCAGTCTGAGTGTGTGGAGCTCCTCGAGAGAGACACTACAATCTCACACACACACACACACACACACACACACACACACACACACACACACACACACACACACACACACACACACA
>JASSRZ010000006.1:16432318-16446230 GCA_032164315.1 Malacoctenus gilli
ACACAGACACACACACACACACACACAAACACACACACACACACACACACACACACACACACACACACACACACACAGAGTCGGCTGCTTGGTCCATTTGAGTGGGAGGTTTTTCCATTGACCCTGACGTGTGTGTGCAGCAGTGTTGCCATGGAAACGCGCTGAGGGGACCTCTGACAGTGAACCAGGACAGCCAGGTGAGCCTGTTATGTAAGCATCCTGGTTCCTGGGCCAGAGGGACTCACCTGCCCGCCCCCCCCCCGCCCCCTCGGCCCCCTCCGGCGGCCTCTGGCACCACGGCACTCTGATCCCATTAGCGGGTTATTTCGGTGCTCTCCTGATTCCCGCTGCAGGTCTAAGAGGGTTACAGCGTCCTGCGGCGGATCCCGGCTGGACGTGGGACGGCTTCAGCCTCCAGCCTCCAGCCGCCCTCGCCGCCGCCGCCACGCTCGGACCGCGCTCCTCCGTCCAGGTCCCGGTCCCGCAGAGGGTCCCGGAGCGGCGCCTCCGCCGCTGCCGCCGCCGCCGCCGTCGCCATGGGCAACCACGGCTCCAACCTGGACGACATCCTGGCCGAGGACATGCACCACTGGTACAACATGTTCATGAGGGAGTCGCCGTCCGGCCTCATCACGCTCTTCGAGCTCAAAGCCATCCTCAACCTGAAGGGCATGAACGAGAACGCCAGCAGCTACGTGGACCAGGTCTTCTTCACCTTCGACATGGACGGGGTGCGCGCTCACACACACACACACACACACACACGCACACACACACACACACACAAAGGTACATGCTCACTGAAAGCGCTCAACTTTCGGTAAAGTCTTGGACGAGAGTACACGGTATTCGTACTGACAGTCAGTCGCATACAGAAACATTCTGTAAGCCAACAACTAAGCAGTGAAAGTACAGAGTACTCACTCAGGTACCTGTGGAACTCACAGTTACTCAGGCTGAAAGTATCTGAAAAGTAACTTGTGGTTTTCAAAGGCTCCAAGTATTCCCTGAGGAAAGTATTGTAGGTTCAAGCAGTACTATGTTTCTTGAAGTAACTGCCTAGTTTGAGGTATTTGGCTTTGTCATCTAGAACTGGAGCAGTGAAGTATGCAGTACTCTGAGTATACACAAACACAATCCAGTCAAATGACTCAGTCGGATGGAGTACAAGTACTGAGGTAATTTTTCCCCTCAGTACTTTCAGTCACTAGTAGCTGTAATCTGTTTTAACCAAAGTACTTTCTCCATGTGGAGCAAAAGACGTCAAGTATTCTGTGTGAAAAGTACTCCAAAGCTCATGCAGTCGGAGTATCTCAGAGGATAACGTCTTGCTTTGAAACGTGCAGGTTGTAGTTTCAGTAACTTTGACATCTTTTTGAAGTACTGGTACTAGTTTTTGGGTGGTAAAAATACTCAGACAATCTGAACGTGTGTAGTGTCCGTTTAGCAGCGATCCAACTCTGATTGGCTCTTGCGTTGACCTGCAGAGTGCTGATTGGTTGGAGACACTCATCGGTGCGTCTGAGCACGAGACCTTTGATGTCCATTCAGACACACACAAACGATCAGAGACAGAACCAGTCGATAACAGACGGTCACAGACAGACGGGCGATCGCAGACATCAGGGTCCTGCCGTTGTGAAGCTGCGACGGCTCCAAATGAGTTGGGACGGCGGCGGCAGGCGGCAGGCGGCGTCTGCCGACCGGCTGCGACTGCGTGCGAAGCTCGCAGTTCCTTCCTGTTGTGACCGCACAGCGACTCTGAGCTGTGACGACGCTGAACGCGAGCAAAGCGTCCAGATTCAGCGTCTGCTGAATGAAGCTGTACAGCTGCTGGACTGTCGCCACGGGGGAGCTTCGGGCTCGCCTGATTGGCCGGCGACTCGTCTCCTTCGGGTGATGTCGCCGCGCTGCTGCCGAAAGCAGCCGCGCTCAAACCTCAGTTCGCACAACGACTGACCGCCACCTGCGCTCCGAAACAGGCGGCGGTCAGCGGGCTGGAAGTGGTCACCGAGGCGTGCCGCGGCGGCGCCACGCTGACGACACGCGACAACACACAGTTCTTGCGACATCACGGACAGTAAAGACACCGAAACCAAACGCTCCACGTTGACCCCGCCCAGCGCACGCGCTCGCCAAGAACGGCCGGTTCTGTTCACGGCGAATTTTCAGCCGCCTCCAAGTTTATCGATTCCGACACGGCAACATTTGCTTGGATCTGACATTGAACCTGCAACCTGAAAGACTCACTGGGACTCTGAACCAGGACTCAGCGGGACTCGCTCTAATTGACTTAGAGCGTTCGAGTAAAGATCTGTAATCTTGCCTGGTGTGAGTTTCAGTGTGTGTGTGTGTGTGTGTGTGTGTGTGTGTGTGCGTGCTGTGAGCTAAGTGGCTACCGAGGGGTGGGGGGTGGGTGGGGGGGTGACGCTCTGTGTCGATGATGTCACCGTTCAGCAGCTGAAGGCCAGAAAACCGTTTCAGCCAATTGAACGGGACGTTGAACGAACCGAAACGAACAGACGCCGAAGCAAAGTTGAGCTTCGGCCTGTTTCGAGGTTCCCAAGAACCCTTTGGACGCCGCGGCGCGGGCAGTGCGGGCAGTGCGGGCAGTGCGGGCAGTGCGGGCAGTGAGCGTGCGCTGTGTGTGCAGGACGGCTACATCGACTTCGTGGAGTACATCGCCGCCATCAGCCTGCTGCTCAAAGGCGAGATCAACCAGAAGCTGAAGTGGTACTTCAAGCTGTTCGACCAGGACGGCAACGGCAAGATCGACAAGGAGGAGCTGGAGACCATCTTCTCGGTGAGCGCGCGCGCTCCGCGCAGCCGCAGCCGCCACCAACACCAACACAACAAACACCACAACAAACGACTTCACCGCGAACTGACGTGAGAATCAGCAGCGTGTTTGTGGGGGACGTTGGTATTACAAAGGAATTGTCCTGCGTGTCCTCATCATGTCCCTCAGTGCGTCCTCATCCCGTCTAAGGACCGATTTGCTCTTTAAGGTCAGCTCAAGGTCAGTTAGAGGGAGGAAGATGCTCTCTGCTGTAGGTGGTAGAAGGAGGAAGATGCTCCGTAGGGCTTCCCCCAGAAGCGGACACTCGAAAGGGGGGCAGTGAGCCAGGAGACCGTCCCTGGGGGACTCCGGGGACAGCGAGGGAGGCGAGGGAGGCGGGCTCGCGGCACAGAGCCTCCCCGGATTAGCTGAAATTAGACGCGTGTTAATCTGCTGAACGAGCTCAGAACACGAGTCGGGTCAAGGCAGCAGGAAGTGGAACGGCGCCCGCTCAGAGGTCAGGGCAGCCGCGCAGCATCGGGAGCAACCGACGGGCGGTTCGCGGCGACCACAAACTCGCGCGCAGACTTCCTCCAAACGAAACCGTAGAGACACAGAACCCAGATTACTGCCCAAACTGGCGACGTTCGGTGAAAGAATCAACTTGTAGTTCCTTGTTGACAGAAGCGAACTCTGACCCCCCCTGCAGGCCATCCAGGACATCACGCGCAACAGGGACATCGACCCCGAGGAGATCGTCTCGCTCATTTTCGAGAGGATTGACGTCAAAGGAGAAGGTGAGGAGGGCGCCGACGCCGCGGCCACGAACCGCGGCGGTGGTTCCCCGGTGACTGGCCGTCGGGAGGACTTTGGGCTTGTTTGGGTGTTGCTGGAACTCTTTGACCTTTGACCCACAGGCGAGTTGACCCTGGAGGAGTTCATCGAGGGCGCCAGAGACCACGAGGACATCATGGAAATGCTGAAGAACCTGATGGACCTGACGCCCGTCTTAGTGATCATCGTGGAGGGCCGCATGGGCTGACAGCAGCAGACTGACCGGGTGCCCCCCAGCCCCGCCCCCCGCCCCGCCCCCAGCCCCGCCCCCAGCCATCGCCCTCCGACCCGAGCGAGCCACACAAAAAGAACCTTGAGCTGGACTCTGATTGGCTGTCCAGCCTCCGAGCGCTCAGTAGCCCCGCCCCTCCCGGTCCTCCCGACAGGAAGTCCTTTTCAGCAGACTCCAACACGTCCTTTAGTTTGTCCGCGACGGCTTTCGTTCCCAAACTTGAACTTTCGGGAACGTTCCTCCGAAAGTTGACGCTCGGAGGAACCAAACGCACTGCGGGACAGCGAGCCGGGTCCTTTAAGGTGCAGCGTGTGAGCAGCGACACTCACCCGTCGCTGCTCCTTGGGACCGAACGCAGGTGAAGCCTCCCAGCGGCTCGCCGTCGCCCGTTTGTCGCGTTGACCGCGACACGGCCGTGACTTTTCAGGGAGGTCGCACTCTACCTTAAAGACGCTTCGATCTGCTGTAGAACGAAACCGCAACACAAAGAGGAGAAAGTGATTCCAAGTAGCTGCGAACACCTTCCAGAGTTGGCTGGAAGTAAAACTCCGACAGGCGGGACAATTGGCTTCGGAACGAGCCGCCACCGTAAACGAGGCGTCTCGCGGCCCGCCAGTCCCGACCGACTCCGGTTCGAAATGTGAGCCAGACCCAAACTCGCTGATCACGTGGAACCCGTTCCATCCAAACCGCTCCCAGACTCACTGGAACCACGTTGGACCCGGTAGGAACCAGTTCAGCCTGGGATCACCAGCGCGCGCTCTGCGCTCCGAAGCTCGGGACGTTCGAGCAGCAAAACGACGTCAACGTCCCGAACTTCAGAGCGCAGCACGACGACGTTAATGTCAAATAACCGAGAACTTTAGTTTTTCATCGTGTCGCTCCGCGTATTGTGAAAGAGAAAAACATTTGCTGACTACGTAAACTAAAACCGATCTTAGTACGGATACTGCGAAAGGACCACGTCCCATTTTCAATCCGGCTCGGCAGAAACACAAAAACACCTTTAAACTGGAACAATAACGGAGCTCTTAAAGCGCAACTTGTACGCTAAAACTGCTAAGATAGCATAGCCAAACCTCCCTAAACAAGAAGACGAAGAAGAAAAAACTTGACTAGGATTTAAAGAGAAATTACAAACAGGCGTTAGCTCATTAAAACTGCTCAGCCAGCGTAGAATAAAGCGTCGATACTTCCGATAGGACGAAATGCATGAAATGCTGCGTTAGCTTAGCGTGGAAGCTGTCAACCAAACTGCAGGTTGAACCGGACTTCAGCTGTTCACTCGTTTTGTCGGCCCGACACGAAGACGGTTCCACACGCACTCGCCCGCAGGAACCTTCTCAACCAGGAACCAACCAGCAAACAGGCGACACGTCCACGTGTCGGCTCGAAAGGAGTAAAGGAGCTTCGGCGCGACGGAAAGGTTCCGGAACTTTTCCTTTGAAGGCTGGCGGCCGCCGCCGTCGGGACGGATTCGCTGGAAACGCGCCGCGGTGGCGTTCGCACTCGATCCGTGGGGTCGCGCGAGCGGTCGAGACTTTCGCACCTTTTTATTTTTATACGATGATGCGTGAAACGAGCGGGGTGACGAAGGACGAGTGTGGCGCGGCGTTAGCGTAGCGGTTCGGCGACGACCCTTCGGTCCCCGGCGCCGCCGACGCGTAGATCTGCAGGTTAGCACCGATGCTGACGACTGTTTTTGTGCAATAGTGACAGCGAGTCCTGTAAAACACGGTTCGTCCCTTTAATCCCACAAGTCTTGTGTTGCCTTATCAATAAAACTTTGATCAAAGATGGTTTTTTTCCTCGGAGCTCACACGCAGCTGCGGCGCTCCAACGCGCAATCCGTGTCGCTTCCAGGTCATCTGCGTCCGCATCGTCCACCGGGACGGAATACGCGCAGTTCCAAGGGTGAGGCCACATCTGGACACGGGTTCAACCTCAGACAAGAAACAACCAGACAGTAGAAAACAGGAAGTTTTATTGGCGAGCGCCAACGGTCGACGCGGCGCTCAACAGCAGCCGGCCGGCGTCCTCTGCCGGTCCCGAGGAACCGATAGAAACAGCCGACACACAGAGACGAATCGTTTGCAGGTCCAAAGAACGACAGAGACGTTGAGGTCTCGCAGACGTCCTCCAACAAGTTCTGCAGGGGAACCGTCCACACGACGGCGTCCTTCCAGGTGAGGGTCGTTTCCGATTGGCCGATGGCGTTCACGTTGGCTCAGTGGAAAACGCTCCGAAGTCTTTTGCTGGTCGCGAACCTGTGGACACATCTGGAATTGACCTTTGACCTCCGGCGTCTCACGGCGTCGTCCGCCCGTCTTCGGACCGCAGCAGCGTCCAGTAGAGACGCAGGAAGCAGTAGCAGATGCCCAGCGCGCAGTACACGGAGGTCGCCAGCAGGGGGAGGAAGGGAAGTTTCTGCTGCCACGGCAACAGCGGAAAGACCACCTCGCAGGCTAGCGCCACGGCGACGAGGCCAAACAGGTACACGACCTCCAGTGGGCGGAGCAGAGAGCCCTGGCCACTGTCAGGGGAGCAGTAATCTGATTACTTGGACGCATTCGTTGGGTGGACGGGTCGACAGGACGAACGTCTGACCTGTGAAGCTTCCCGAGCGCCGCGAAGGCGAAGACGGAGGACGCCAGCAGGAGGCCCGCCTTGATGGGCAGCTCTGCCAGGAAACACAGGGGGGCGCCGTTCACTCAGACGGCCACTGGGACGGTGGGCGGGGCCACGGTGGGCGGGGCCACCGTGGACCGCGACTCACCTGCAGGCGTGAAGAGCAGCGGGAACAAGGAGTAATGTCCGGTGGAGGTCAGCAGCAGGAAGATCCCAGCATCCTCTCTGCTCTCCACCGCCAGGATGCTGCGGACAAACACGGCACGCACCGGTGATGTCATCGTCGTGACGACGGGGCAACGGACGGGTGGACGGGAGGCGGCTGACCTGAGCGGCAGCACGGCGAGCAAGATGGCCTTTTCGTGGACGTGCCACCCGAACAGGAAGGAGCCCAGAGCGCAGAGCAGCAGGCAGCGCAGGAACGCCCGGGCGCCGCGAGGACGCCGCCAGATGGACGCCACGGCCGGCTGCCGGCGAGGGGGCGGGGTTAAGCCAGGTTCACCTCAACATACCAGCCCGGTGACTCGGCTGATTGAGGCGCGTTCTCACCAGGACGGACAGCAGCGTGCAGACCAGCGTGGCGGCGGGGGACACGGACGGCAGGACGGCGTGCTCCGACTCCTGAACCAATCCGCCGGTCATGGACGCGCGTGGAAGCCCCGCCCCCTGCAGCAGCTTCAGACGCACACCTGGAGACGGAGACAATCAGGCCGTGGCCGGTGGCACGTCGCCTCCCTGGCTGTGGGCGGAGCCTCACCGAGCGCGGCCAGGCCTTTGTCCAGCGCGTTGTACAGCGACCAGACGTTGGGGGCCCAGTAGGCGTGGCAGAGGCCCCTCTTAAAGGGGAAGAGCCGGGACAGCAGCTGGGGGAGCTGGCCCTGCGAGACAGGGGACACGTGAGGGGGGGGGGGCGAGGGGGGAGACAGGGAGGCAGGCAGACCGACGCTCACCATCAGGACGAAGGGTCCCAGGGACACAGCACAAACGGACACCACGATGCTGCCCAGTGCCAGCAGGCGCAGCACGCTGAAGGCGCTCCACCGCACGGATCCGTCTGCACCACACACAGGGACGCAACGCTCAGCTGCCGTCCGGGACGGCGGCGGGATGCAACCGTGGCGACGTCGCTGTCGCACGCAAAGTCTCAGCGGCAGAAAACGTCACACACACACACACACATGAAGAACGGCGGTTCGTGTTGGTCGGATGAAATAAACGGCAGGAGCTTCAAGCGGCCACTGGAGGGCGATGCTGCTCCGTGTCTGAGCACGACAAGCAGAAGTGTGTGTGTGTGTGTGTGTGTGTGTGTTTTCGTGTGTGTGTACTACAGCTCTTCACTTGCCGCGTGAGTGAACGAGTACCTTTGTTATCCTGGGTGAAGCAGTAGCTCCTCAGCAGGAACACGCCGTAGGCCGGAGCCACGTACAGGTAGATGTGCTTCAGGTTGAGTAGCACCGAGAACAGCAGCGCCCCCTGCAGGTGCTTCGCCTGCTCCCGCAAACAGGAAACGTTACGTTTGGCCAGCAGGGGGCCGTAGTGGGGGGGTTGGCGCGGCTCATACCTGCAGGTGCTTCGCCAGCGACAGCAACAGGAAGCCGAAGAGGAAGCCGTTGTACTGGAAGTGAATGTCTGAGGGAGGGAGTGAAGGAGGAAATGGCGCCTCACTGTGGGAGGAGGAGGGAGCGCGCGCGCAGCCGGCCACACGCGGACGGACCGGCGGAGGACGCGGCGGGGAGACGGGACTCCGACGTCCCGCTGAAGGATACGATCGACCACCAGGAGGCCGAAGTTCCAAAGCAGCAAAGCCGACAGCACGAAGGCCGGCGAGACCAGAACATCCCGGGAACCCTTCTGCTCCCGAACGCATCGGCTGCACCTGAAGAACGGGACCAATCAGAGGAGAGCGTCGGTGCGTCCGAGGTCAGCGGGTGGACCAGCTCGGTCTGCAGCCGGCGGTGGACTCACTCCCTCGCCGCGTAGATGAACAGCCCGTCGGTGAAGACCACCGACAGTCTCTGGAACAGCACGGTGGCCGGGCTGGCGTAGTTCAGGTTGCGCACCTGCAGCATGTCGCCGTCGAAGTGCCGCGCCACTTGGGACAGGCCCAACTCGAACCAGGCGAACAGCGGCGGGTAGTCCAGCGTCCACTCGGACGTGTTCTGCGGGGACAGCAGGGAGCGCGCATCACCTCGTGGCTCAAAAGGCAACACGCCGGCTGCTCTGCTGGGGGCGCTGTGGGGCGGCCCGCGGCGCGCGCTCACCTCATGGTACCAGCGGGACACCGGCAGGCTGTGCGTGACGGCCAACCAGTTGCGGTGCACCTCGAAGTCCGTCGATCGGCTGCAGACAAACACAATGAGCAACCTGAGACCACGCCCTGGTCCAAGTGGGCACAAACAGCTGCAGTTCGCGCGGCGTCCACTAGAGGCCGACGGCAGAAAGATCAGCAGTCTCACAAACAACCAGCTGAAAAAAGCTTCAAACCTCAGAGGAACCCTGAGATACTGAACCAGTCTGTTAGCGTCGGGGTAGCATACATTAGCCCGCTAGATAGCATGTTGCTAAGCTGCAGCCTGAGCAACAGGGGCGTTAGACTGTCCAATCAAAATGGATCCCACAGAACTCTGCCCTCTGAAGTCTATATTTCACAGGACAGCTGCCTCTATTGACTGGATTCAAAGCTCCTTTTTCAGTAAGTGACGTCACGGATGACGTGTCTGTGTGCCACTCAGTCTGGTAGCAGCTGCTCCTGAGCGCCCTCTGGCTGCTTAAGCGTCCATGCAACCGCAATGACACGGTGCGACACCGTCCTGTTATCGAGGCCGTTCGGCTCCACTTCTTCATAAACACCCGAGCTGTTTGTGTCACTGGTGTTGATGTTTACACTTGTCCGGCATCATAAATAAACAGGTTTTATCTTTTACAGGCTTCGCTGCTGCGAGTGTCGCTGCGATGACGTCACAGAGACCTGACGTCACTTTGTACTTTAAACAGAAAAAAAAAGAGTCCGAGTGTTTGAAAGAGGACAAAGTGAAGCGGAACTTGCGTCACGTCATCGTTCCGTCAATCCGAGGGGGGCGCGTGCTTGCTTGCGCTCGCTGCCGGCGCGGGACGCGGCTTCCGCCCCTTTTCCGGGCTAGTTAGCTGAATGCTAACAGCCACAGCGGCGCTCTCCGCGGAGACCCGCCGGGACTTCCACGTCGTGCCAGACACGCAGCGGGAAGCGGCGGCCGGAGGAGCCGCCAGGACGCGTTCGCACTCACTATGCTTCGATGAACAGACATTTGAACAGCGACACTCCGACAGCCAGAGCTGCGAACCAGCCGCCGGACTCCGCCATGACACTTCCGTCTTCCGCGGGCGGAAGGAGGCGGAACAAACCGGAAACAGTTCAGATGAAGTCAGATATAGGTCTGTGGTACCAATGATGACAAAAAGGAGACACTCTGTGACGCGCTGATCACAATCAACTCGCTCAGTTTAACATTTTAAATTGGGTTTGAATTAAAAGTCTCGCTTCTGCTGACGATTCACCTCGTTTGTTTACTGTCTCTGCGCCTTGTTGATGCGGTTCCCAGTTTGTCCAATGGGGGCGCTCTGCGGCCAGTCGCGACCTGACCAGGAACTGGTCGCTTTTCGGAAGAAATGCCAGATTAAAAGCTGAATGTCACAAATGGAAAAAAAAATCTTCAAAATGATGTTTTTTTCGTCTCTGTACTGAAACAACTTTGTAGTTTGTGTCTCCTGGATGGAGGTTCATTGAAGTCTATGTCGAGCAGCGCTTATGGTTGCAGTGAAAGGGTTTAATTCCTTGTTACGAACCGTTACTACATGGAAACAACACGTATACGGGTGGGCGGGGCTTACTTTGGGTGGTTATGACAATTCCCGCGGTCCACAAACGTAGCATCCGGGCTGAGCGAGTGTATCCGGATTGTAAGCAAAGTGTGAGACAGTGTGTGTGTGTGTGCGCGTGTGACAGTGTCAACAGGAGACAAGGACGGACACAGGGAGACAGTGTGCGTGTGTGTGTATATGTGTGTGTGAGAGTGTGTGTGTGTGTGTGAGCTCCGTCCCCGCCACTTGTAGCGCAGCCTCGCCGACACTCGGGCTGAGCTGTGCCCGGGAATGAGCGCTTTGCTGCGGCGCTGTGACCCGCGGAGGGTCGGGACCGGCAGAGGTGAGTCCCGGGACAAAGCGAGCGAGGACGGCGGCCGAAAAGTACCGGAGAACTTTTTGGTCGAGTCCAAACTCGATTTGTGAAAAGAAGAACTTTTATCAACTGTGACTTAAGAAACGACACTGAGTTTGTGGAGCTACGAACATCACTTTGTGTGCGCGCGCGCGTGTGTGTGTGTGACAGGTCTCCACCTGAGCGCGGCGCTGACCACCTTTGACCTGAGGAAAGTGGAGCTGACCCCGCTGGAGCAGCGGAAGCTCACCTTCGACTCTCACGCCATGGTGACGCAGCTGGAGAGCAGCGGTGAGGCGGCGGCTGGCTTCGGGCGCGCGCGCGCACACACACACACACACACACACACACACACACACACACACACACACACACACACACAGGGCTAAGTTCTCTGGCTGCTGCTGCGTGTCTCAGGCCGGTCCTGTTTGTGGCGGTCCAGGTTTGGAGAAGCGGCAGGCGGAGCTGGTGGTCTCCGCTCTGGTCACGCTGACCACCACCAACATGGACATCGTCTACAAGGACATGGTGACCAAAGCGCATCAGGTGGGAGCTGCTGTCCGCGCCGCAGTTCCGTGTGGGCGGGGTCTGACGGTCCGGCGTGCGCCCCCTGCAGGAGATCGCTCTGCAGCAGATCATGGCTCACCTGGACGCCATCAGGAAGGACATGGTGATCCTGGAGAAGAGCGACTTCGCCAGCCTGCGATCCGAGAACACGGTGCCGCCGCCCAAACACCAGCACTCCACTCACGCGCGGTCACAGCTCAAACATGTCGCTCTGTGTGTGTGTGTGTGTGTGTGTGTGTGTGTGTGTGTGTGGACAAACAGTTTACACAAACATAAACATGATCAACTGATGCCTTTCACCTCAGACGCCGCCTGCTGGTGGTGTCACTTGAATGTGGTGCCACGCTTGTTTGTTACAGAAAATGAAGCGAGAGCTCGAACAGCTGCAAAACAGGCTGAAGGTGAGCACACACACACACACACACACACACACACACACACACACAGAGTGAAGTTTCTGCCAGTTCCTCATCCTAATATTCAAACACTCACTGGGACTTGCTCTAGTTGACGTTAAAAGATCTGTAATGTCGCCTGGTGTGAGTTTCAGTGTGTGTGTGTGTGTGTGTGTGTGTGCGCTTCAGGAGGAGAGTCAGAAGGTGCGAGCAGAAACCAAACTTGACATCAACCTGGAGCGCAGCAGGATGTCCGACATGGTGAGGCTCCTCCCCCAGACGCGAAGCGACAACGAAGCAACGCGAACAAACGTGTTTCGTTTGTCTCTCAGTTTACTGAACAGGACAGGAAGCTGATGGAGGCCACGTCCGAGTTTCACCACAAGGTAGAGTGGAAACGCTGACTGTGGACGCAGCCGGCGCTGTGATTGGCTGTCTGACGATGACGTCATCACGCGTGTCTGCGCAGAAAGCCGACCTGGAGAGCGACAACATGGAGATCAACAGGAAGATCGACCTGCAGGTGGCGTCACTGAAAACGCTGCTGGAGTCGCTCAAACTGGAGACGGTGCGCTACCTGGCAGGTAACAACGCCCCCCCCCCCCCCTACACACACACACACACACACACTCGTGCACACACGCGTCATCCATCGTGCTCTTTGTCCCTCCTCAGCCACCGTCTTCTCCTGTCTGGCCATCGCTCTGGGAGTGTATCGCCTGTGGAGGTGAACCGACGATTCGCCTCTCGTGGTTTTTTTTACTTTTATAATCAAACAACCTGAATAAATTGAATTTTACTTAAATCATTTGTGTGCTCAGACCACAAACACACACACACACAGGAAGGAGACCAGTACAGACGGACATCCACTGAGACCTAAAACCACCGAACGCCACGGCGACACTGGAGACAAACCTGAAGGCAACACAACAGCGACACAAACCAGCAGCAACAAGACAAGGACACAAAAAAAGAGCGACACAAACCGCGTTACACACAACGGCGAGGCGGCGAGCGTGAAAGAAATGGAGACGGGAGGCCAGGCGGTGTGAATTCAAAGAAACTTTATTAGTTGTGAAACCTGAACGACAGTAAAAGTGAGTCAGCGAGCGCACAGAAACTCGGCGCGGGACGTCCGACACACGGAGCCGAGACGGCGCTCCTCTTCAATGCTTACCTCCGACACCTGAGAGCCGGTAACCACGGCAACTATGTACACACCAGCCAGTCAGCGTTATCGCAGAGATACAAAAAAATACTTTAATTTATAAATTAAATCATTTACAGCGTTTAGCAAACCGAGAATCTCACAACAGTTTCATAAAGACCTCAAGTGGTCGCATCCGTCCAAATACCAAAATGTATTCAAGAGAGTCGCAGAGGAGGCGGGTCCTCTGCCGGGAGGGGGCGGGGCCTCTGCCGGGAGGAGGCGGGGCCTCTGAGGAGGCTCCTTCAGGACGCCTCCTCTTCCTTCACTGCGTCCGTCACGGCCGCCTCCTTTCCCTCCTCGTCCTTGGCCTCCGGCGGCGCCGCGGGCTCGCACTCCTCTTCCTGCTTGACCGTGACGGCGGCGTCCACGGCGCAGGAAGCCCCTCCCTCCGCCTCGTCCTCCATCTTCACCAAGGCGCCCAGCGGGTGGTCGGTCAGCAGCTTGTTGGGCGACGGCGTGACGTCCAGATATGACGAGGTCTGAGGACGCAAAGGAAGGTGAGGCGACGGGTGGAGACGGCGCCGCGGCGAGGAGGAGGAGGAGGAGGAGGAAGGCACACTCACGTTTTTGTAGTCCTCGAAACACGAAGGGTGGAAGTTCTGCGGAGGAACACAAAGACAGGTTGACACGCGGTCACGGCGCCACGCGGCAGGCGGCAGGAAGGGGGCGCTACCTTGTCGTCGACGCGGATGGCGTTCTTCAGGAACCAGTCCTCCTCCTCCTCCACCCAGTAGGTCTCGAAGGGCTCCTGGCAGATTTCGCACAGCTGCAAACACACCAACATCCGGCTTACTGACAGCCGCCGCCACGGGGTGGGGCGGGGCGGGGCGGGGCTTCCCGTGTGGGGGCGGCGGCGGCGGCGGTCTCACCTCTCCCACTTGGTCCTTGGCGGCACGGACGCTCTGGAACTCCTTCTCCTTGGCGGCGGCCTGGCTCTTCTGCACCTCCTCCTCGTTCTCCTTCTCGAAGAACTGGCTCTTGGCGCGCTCCTCCAGGTCGGCGATCTCCTCGAACTCGATCCAGTCCTGCGGCGGGACGGAGGCGGGTGAGGCCGCGTGACGGCGACGGCGGC
>JASSRZ010000006.1:16446330-16471750 GCA_032164315.1 Malacoctenus gilli
GGCGGCGGACCTACCGTCAGGCTGTAGTACCAGCGCCGGTGCGTCACCTTCTTGCTGGCCACCTTGCCGGCGTGATTCTGCCGGAAGTGCCAGTCCAGGTGGTCGGCGTACATGTCGGTCTGGGCGGCGGTGAAGCGCATGCTGCACAGGCAGCACTGGTTCCCCGAGTACAGCTTGGTCACCACGTTCTCGTAGCGCCTGAGGACACACACAGGCGGTCAGCACGCCGCCGACGCCGCCGCACGGCCACGCCCCCTCCGCCTACTCACTGCTTCATGTCGTCGATGCTGAAGCCGGTGAGGTCCGGCACGTCGTCCTCCTCCTCCGCCTCCTGCTCCTCCTCCTCCTCTTCCTCCGCCGGCTGAGCGGCCGCCGCAGCAGCCGCAGACGACTCTGTGGGAAGCGGCGCGCGTTTAGACACGGACCCGAGACCTCCAGAGACCCGCCGAGACCCGGCGGGACACTGACCCGAGCCGGCGAGCGGCGGCGCCGCTGTTGCCGCCGCGTCAGGCTGCGTCGGTTTGATGATGCCGTTGGAGATGAGTTTGGACAGCAGGTCGTTGACGTCCACCTGGCGGAACTGGTTCTCCGGAGGGACCACCTGCGGAGCTACGCACGCACACACACACACACAGGTGCATGAGGAGCGAGCGGTCTGCGGCGAGCCGCCGTCTGGCGCTGCCAGAGTCCGGGACTCACTCTGTCCGAAGGGCGCGGCGCTCTGCGGCAGGAAGGGCTGGTTCATGGCTCCCATCATGCTGACCTGCAGGAGGAGAGGCGAGTCGGTGAAGCGGCAGCCGGGGGGGGCATTCGGCTGGGGGGGGGGGACCGACCGAGGCCCGGGACTCACCGGCTGCTGCATGCCCACCGAGGGCGCGCCGGCGGCGCTGTAGAAGCCCCCCTGCGGCGCCTGCGCGAAGGCGGGCGCCACCTGCAGGTTGAAGCCGCCCGCCTGCTGCGCGGGGAACGCCAGGGGCCCGCCGGGGAACTGCGGGTTGAGGGGCTCGGCGAAGCGCTGGGAGCCCACCGGGAAGCTCTGCTGGGGGGCCATGGGGCCGTCGTAGAGGGGCGGGGCCAGGGGCCGCATGGACGCCTGCAGGCCGTGCTGCGGGGCGAACCTGGGGGGCCCCTGCCCCTGGCCGTGCGTGTACTCGAAGCGCGGCGGCCCGCCTTGGAGGTCGTAGCGGGGGCCCGACTGGCCGGGCCCCTCGAACCTCATCTGGCTGGAGGGGCCCTCGAAGCGCAGGGGCCCCTGCTGGAAGCCCAGGGGCCCCGAGCCACCGGGCCCCAAGCTGTTGAAGTGGCGAGGCGCGTCGAAGCGCTGCATGGGGCCCTCCAAGTGGGAGGGGCCGGAGCCCTGCGACTCGTACCTCCCGGGGGGCTGCTGGCCGCCGGGGCCGCCGTACCGGCCGGGCCCCTGGTGCTTGAGGCCCTCGAAGCGGCCTATGACGTCGCCGCGGGCCTCCAGCCGCTCCGGCAGGGTGTGGTGCGGGGGGCCGGCGCCGTCGAAGCGGCCGGGGCCCGGCAGGAGGGGCCCGTCGAAGGGGGGCTCGTCGTAGCGCCCGCCGTGCCCGCCGGCCTCGAACCACACGCCGGGGTGCGGCCGGGAGGGGCCCAGGTGCCCCGGGTCGCCGTAGCGCCCGGGGGCGTGTCCCGCCTCGCGAGGGGGGGTGTGTCCCGGGGAGTCGCCGTGGGGCCCCTTCAGCAGGGCCTTGGAGGGCGGGCGGGGCTCCAGCGGCCCGTCGTCCGAGTGCTCGCTGGTGGGGCTCTCGAAGCGCGGCGCCGGGCTGGCGTCCGCGCCGTCCTTCCCGTGAAGCGGCGACAGGCGCTCGCGCTCGAAGCGAGGGGGCGGGGCTTCCAGGCCGGGGCTGTTCCTGCGCACGACGGTCCCGGAGGGCGGCGGGCCGTCCGGCCTGCGGGGGTCGGGGTGTCTGGAGTCGTAGCGCCGCGGCGCGTCGTAGCCGCTCTTGTGCTCGTCGCGCTCGTCGTAGTGCTGGCGCTCGGTCAGCGGCGAGGTCCACTCCCGCTCACCTGAGGACACGCACAGTTAAGGCCGAGGCCCCGCCCACCGCCGCCGCCCACCGCCCGCCCTCCGGTGGACTTACTGGGCTCTCGGGGGTCCACCCTCCTCCTGAAGCGGAGGCCCGGCAGCGACTTGAGGGCGGGGAACTCTTTGCCGTGGTTGTACTCCTCCACCATGGGGGCCAGCGGCGCCCGCGGCTCCTCGCGCTCTTTGCTGCGGCGGTCACCTGCCGGACGGGACGACCGTGAAACGCCGACACACCGACTCCACCTCCACCCTCACCTGGACGCCGAAGCTCGGCCTTACCTGGCCTGTCGCGCGGCGCCCGGCCATACCGGTGCGCGGCGGCGCCCCGGCCCGTCTTCTCGCTCTTGGCGGCGGCCTCGCCTTCGTCGGGGCTGTCGGCGTCCTCCCACTCCTCGCCGGGGGGCCGGCGGTTCACCTGCGTCTTCCGCAGCTTGGACTTGTGCTCGTAGTACGAGAGCTCGGCGGGCCCCATGGCGTCGGGGGGGCGCAGCTGGGCGGCGGGCGTGGCCAGCAGCGGCTGCTTCCTCAAGTCGCCGGGCGCCTCCCAGCCCTCCGAGCGCTGCTGCTTCTCCTCCTGGTACTGGAAGAAGTGCTTGATCTGGTGCGCCATGTTCAGGAAGTCCTCCTGCGAGATCTCGCCGCTCTCCAGGCGCTTGCTGGCCTGCGGGACAGCGAGGGCGGCGCTCAGCGACGGCACGGCGGCGCCCTGACGGGCTCGGCGACGGCACGGCGGTACGGCCACTTACCCTGCGCAACAGGTCCTTCTTGGAGGCGGAGTTGAGGGCTTCTGGGATCTGCAGGTTGGCGTCCACGCTCAGGCGGTGCTTGGGGGTGCGGGGCGTGGCGGGCCGGGCGGGGCCGCCGCCACCGCCGCCGCCACCGTAGGGTTTGTGCCTGGGGGCCCCCGGCTTGGCGTGAGGCTCCTCCGACAGCTTCGCACTGAGGACACAGACGGAGACGGGATGTGAGTGCAGCCGAACGCCATCGGGACAGCGGCGCCGGCGGTTCGACGCGCCATCGACCAGCAGGAAGTGTCTCCGTGGCGCCGCCGGCGAGGGACTCACTGTTTGTTGTCCTCCCAGCCGCTCCTCCAGCGATGCGGCGCCTCTTTCGCCTCCTTGGCCGCGTCGTGGCCGCGCGGCGACTCTCTGCTCTCGGCGTGCCGGTCGTCCGCCGGCCGCTTGGAGCGCCGGCTCTCGGGCTGGTTCTTCTTGGCGTTGGGGCGGTCCTCCCGGCCGGGCTTGCCGTGCGGCGGCTCGTCCGGGCGCGGCCGGCGGCCTTTTCCCGCCTTGCGTGACGGCGAAGGAGACAGCGAGCTGCTGCGCGGCCGGCTCTTGGGCGAGCGGCGCTCCTTCCTCTTGGGCGAGGCGGCGGGCGAGCGCGACCTGGAGCGCGAGCGGGTGCGTTTGCGGGCGTGCGTGCGGGCGTTGCCCCCGCTCTTGAAGTCGGCTTTGTCGGCGGCCTCGCCGTCGCGCTCGTGTTTGGTCACGGCGCCGTTCACCAGCTTGCTCTTGGGCGGGCGCGGCGGCTCGGCGCTGCGCGGCGGTGGCAGCGCAGCCTCCTCGCGCTCCTTCTTGTCGCCGCCGCCGCCGCAGCGTTTCTTCTTCTCCTGCTCGTCGTCGGCCGGCTTGTCCTGCGGCCGCTTCTTCAGCCGCGGGTCTTTCTTGACCTCGGCGGCGGCGCGCGGCGCCTCGGCCTCCGGCGCCCGGCTCTTACTCGGCAGGTGTTTGGCCATCGGAGACGGAGACTTGGACTTGTCCTCCGCTGCGTCCTTGCGAGGGAGGCGGGGCCTGTCCGTCCGGGGGGGTTTCTCGGGCGGTCTCCTCTCCGGGACGGCGCCCTGATTGCCGCCGCCAACGCCGGCGGGGTTTTCTCTCCTCCCGGCAGACGAGTCTTTGGGCTGGCTGCCGGCGGGGACGGACGGGCGGTTGAGGCGGGGGTCTCTGGTGGACGGTTTCGTCTCGGCCTGGGTCTGAGGGGGGATCCAGGGCCGGACCGCCGCCGGGGCCGTCTGGCTGACGGGCTTCGGCGGCGCGCCGGCAAGCGGCGTGCCGGCAAGCGGGACGCTGGCAAGCGGCGCGCTGGTGACGGGCGTGGAGATGGCGGTGACCGTCGGCAGCACGAAGCCCCCGGCCTGCGGAGAGAAGGCACGGCGGAGTGAGGAGGAGGAGCGAGTTGTGGCGAGGGGCGTGGCGGCACGGAGTGGCGAGCGAGAGCGCCCCCTACCAGCTGGGCTTTGGTCTGCTCCAGCTCCAGCTCGATCTTCTTCTGCTGCAGCTCCAGCAGCTGCTTCTGCTTGGCCAGCAGCTGCTGCCGGATCAGCTGCTCCTGCGTCAAGCTCGACTGGCTGACGGCGGGCGGCGCCGGCGCCGTGGGCGAAGGCGGCGAGGGCGAGGGCGGGGCGGGCGACAAGGACGTGGGCGACGAGGACGTGGGCGACGGCGGGGTGGCGTCCGCGGCCGGCGTCGCCTCGTCAGACTGCAGACAAAACGCTCGTGAGCGCGACGGACGCGGGACAGAAGTTCGAAGTCCGAGAAGAAGTGGGCGTGGTCACGCACCTGCTTGAGGAACTTGGGGTTGACATGGATGCTGGCGTTGACGGTGGGCGGCAGCGGCTTGATGGGCCACGCCGGGTCCAGCGAGTTGACGCGCACGTCCAGCGCGTAGAGCTTCTTGAGCGGGAAGACCTCTTCCCAGGTGGAGCGCAGCTTGAACAGACTCTTGCGCGTGTTCTCGTCCACCTGCGGACAGACGGGACGTGACTCGGGGGGGCCGGGCGCTGCCACGGCGACGATGGCGGCGGCGAGCGGCAGACGGCGCGGCGTTACTAGCGGGGCGAGTGAATGAGGAGCGACTACACACAGCAAGCAACACAAGAGGAGCACGGGCAGTCGGAGGGACGTTACCTTTTCAAAGACACAAATAAAGGAAGTGATTAGGTTTTTAGCAAACACTGCGAGGAACTCTCCTCCCACATTCTTCACTATGGAATCCACTAAGTACAAAACCGGCAGCTTCTCTGCAGATGGAGCCTGGAGCGACAGAGAACTCGACAAGTTTAGAAAACAACAGGGTTATCGACACTTCTCACGCACACACACACGCACGCACGCCACGCTCAGTCACACAGCCGGCGCCGTCCGGGCGCCGCGCGGACAGACAGTCCCAGGTCGCTTCTTCTTCGGCAGCAAAAAAAAAAACAAAAAAAAAAAAACAGCGCGGCGTCCGTCGCCGCTCCGGAAAAAAAAACAAAACAGAAAAGCCCAAAAACGCCCGACGGCGTGCAGCCAGATCTTCGGGGCCATTCGTGCGCCCGGCGCCCCCGAGTCCAGGGAAAAAAAAGGTGGCGTTTACCTCCAAAGAGGGTTCGTCCTCGAACGGCTCTTTGTACGTTACCCAGCAGACGGCCAGGTGGGCGGGGCGCCAGGCCCCGCCCTCGGACAGTCAGGACAGTTCTGGTGTCAGTGTTTGTCAAAAGTTGAAGGCGTCCGTGGGGACGCGCCGCCGCCGCCGAGCAGCAGAACCGAGATCATTCACACCAGAGTCACAGCAAGAAAGTTACACTGGCAAATAAAAAAGGACGAAAAGCACATTTGACATTTTTTATTACAAACATTTCAACCATCCAATCACAGTTCAGAGCAGCAGAGCGCCGCAGCGGCGTCCCTACGCCCCGCGTTCCTACGCCCGACAGAGCCCTCGCACCCGAGTCGCAACCAAGACCAGACCCTCCGAAGCTACTCTGCTTTTATTTTGGAAGGTGCACGGCCGGTTCCTGCCGAGCCGCCGCCATCAGAAACCGGTTCCTGCTGCCTGTCCCTGAAGCCTCCGGCCGGGACGGTTCACCTCGGGGCGCCCTCCTCGGTCACACCGAGGCGGCACCGATGAACCCCGGCCTGCGACGCCAACGTCTCACCCTCAACCCAGAGCGACGTGACGACCGGAAACGGTTCCCGTCCAACCTACTTACAGGTCGGAAATGTTGGACTTGGCCCGTTTGCCTTCGCGCCACACGGTGAATCGGTGTTACCGGTTCGTGAGCGTTAACTGGGGGTGACCTGGTAAAGTGGCGGGGTGAACCGGTGCGACCCTGATCGGACCAACGGCAAAACACGTCTGCTGCGTACACGCGAAAGAAAAGGTGTTTCCACGCACTTCAGTGAAGCCGGAAGTTCGGCTGCCACGGACGCCGCGGGCTGCATCAGCCGCCAGCTGAACGCTCGCAGGTCGGCAGGACGACCTCCGGCGAGCCGGTGGTCGCTGGTTCAGCAGGTTGCGTTGACCAGGAGTCACCGGCGTAGCCATAGCGGTAGCTCATCCGGAAGTGAGGAGAGAACAACCGTTTGTTTACTCAAAGCAGCCGCCTGTTCGCTTCAGCAGGACTTCAGCTCACGCGCACCGTACACCGGCTTCAACCTAACTTCAGGCGGCCTGCAGCGCTAGCTGTTAGCATCGGGGGTTCGTTAGCAGCGAGAAACCCGCAGTCGCTCCGCTCTGAACGAGCTTCGGCGCTCTGCTACCGTCGGAGGGGTTAAAGGACGCCGACCGTCGGACCTCTGACCGCCGGGACAACAAGACCTCTGAACGCGTCGCCGCCATGATGCGCTCGCGGCTAAAGGCTAACGGCTAAGGCAACTTCCGGCGCGCGGAACGAGAGAGATTCTGGTGCAGAATAAAAACCTTGCTGATCTGCGCTTCGATTATAGCCACGATATCCTTGGCGAAGCCGATGTTCTCCTCGGCCAGGATGGTCAGCATGTTGATGTGCGGCTTGCTGTTGAACGTCAGGTCCTCCAGGGACGACTGGTACTCCCGGCACGCGTCCTCCCGCGCCGCGCCGTCCTCCATCTTTCCGCTCCGGACCTAAGCGTGCCTGTTCGACACCGGGACCGGTGGTCGGCTCTCGGTCCGGGCGCTCATTCAGCTCTCGGTCCACCGCAGCTCCGGGACACACGACGCCGTGAGAGCGGCTCAGGTCCTGCGGCCTCGGCTCCGAACACAACAAAATGGCGACCGCGAACCGTCGGCCGTAGACGTCACAGGGAGGCGGTTATAGGGCCTCTGACGTCAGGGGGCACCATTGGCTGTCTGTTGAGGACTGTGACCGGGCTCTCGCCTGTAATTGGTTGGATGGAATAACGGCCACACAAACGAGCCAATCAGCGGCCAGCAGGGTTTCTGCCTGATTACATAACGGCCAACAGGCCCAAAGTGATTACGCGACACAACAGCACGAGGCCGCAGCATGGCGGCTCCTCGGAGCCTTTCGAAGGCGGTTGGTTCTGGCCCGACCTGGTTTCGCGGCCGGTCTCCCGGAGCAGAGAGTGTCCCCGTTTAATCAGCCCCCCGAGTGCAGCATTAAACCAGCAGTTTGATCCGTCAGACGAGCTGATCAGTGCGTTCTGGTTCTGTGAACGGTCCTGAGTGTTCTGAGGCTGGTTGGTGTGTGTAGCTCTGAGATGTGTGACCATTGTGGAGCGTCCAGACGAAACACGAGTCAGCGCTTTATTCTCTTTCGCTGCCGCAAGTTTGATTACAAAAGAACAGACACAGCGACACGGAGCAACAACACACACAAGCTGGTTACACACTGGAGGTCTCCTCAGGCGGCCGTGACATCACGGCGCCAGGCGGCCCACGCCCTCCGCAGGAAACGCCGCGCACCCGCGGCTGGAAGGAGGCGCGAGACCCGGCGAGGACGGCGGCCGTCCCGTGTCTCTTCGGCATCGCCGCCGCCGCTTCCCCGGGTGTTCTGGGTCCACGCGAGGCGTTTGTGTGAAGTTCGCAGCTCGCCAACGGAGACGGGTGGCAGGGGAGCGGGGACGGATCCGGGGGCGGGGCCACCTCTGCACAGACACGGGCAGGACACGGGTCGCGAAGAGTCAGGTCCAGAAGGAGCCGCGCGACAGTCTGCTCCAACAGAGGCCCCGCCCCCGGGAGGAGGGACCCAATGTCCGACGCCGGGCGCGGCGGCGCCCGCCGCGGCCCCCCTCTGGGCGCGTCAGGCGTCGGACTCGTCGCTGCTGTCGCGGCTGATCTCGATCTGCAGCGACGGCAGGTGGTCCAGGCGGCTCTTCTTCACCTTCTGCGTCACGCGCTCCTGCTTCTGCTTGATCATGGCGCCCCACATCCTCTGCAGCGTGGAGTCGTCCTCCTCCTCCACTTCCTGCTCAGGCCCCGCCCCCGCAGTCTCCGCGGTGTCCGCCCGCCGCCTCCTGCCGTCGCTGCGCCCCGCGGACGCCGAGGGAGGGAAAGGCGCGGCGGAGCGGCTGCCCGCCCTGCGCTCGTGACGCCCGGCGCCGTCGTCTCCGGAGCCGAGTCGGCTCCACAGGCCGCCTGCGGAGCGGAGGGAGGGGGCGGAGTCAATGAGTGTTCTAATTCGCCGTGAAAGACCAGTAGGACGCACAACGACTCAGTGAAACTGGGCGGGGCTTCTCGGCACGTACCTGTCTTCCTGTCCGTGGACGAGCTGTGCGGGCTTTGGCCGTCCTGGCTGGCCACGCCCAGCCTGCAATGCACATCTCTGATTGGCTCTCGGGACGGCGCGGCGCTCTTCGGCGAGACGGGAGAGGGGGAGCGCCGTCTGTCCGGAGAGTAGCGTCTCTTCCCGAGTCGCTGCCGGACGTCTGAGGACGACAGAGGATCAGAGGGGGGACGGAGGGGGACGGAGGGGGGACGGACCGGGACGGGGACGGCACCTGCGCCTCCACCCTTACCCGTCTTCCCCCCGCCGGCCCCCGGGGGGGGCTGTCTGTGCTGGGAGGACTGGCCCTGTCTCTTCTCCTCCAGGAGCTGCCGCACGTCCGTCACTCGGGTGGGCGACGGCGGTTTGGTCCTGCTCTGCGATCCCGACGCCCCGATCCTGTTCCTGAGGACGCATCGTCGCCATGGCGACCAGTGAGCTCACAGAACGGGACGGGGGCGTGGACATTTAGGGGCAGGCGAGCGGCGGCTCTGACCGGATGGTCTTCAGGTGCGTCTCCAGCTCGTCGGCGTACATCGTCATCTTCTTGCTCTTCTTGGGCGACGGCGTGGAGATCATCTTCAGCTCCAGGTCGTAGTCCATCTCGTCCGACTCGGACCACGGCGAGGGCGAGCGGTCCGAGCGGCCGCGGAGCCCCGCCCCCGCCGAGCGCGAGCCCCCGGCGCGCTCCGCCCTGTCCTTGTACTCCACGACCCGGTCGTCCGAGTCCATGTCCTCGTCGCCGCTGTCCTGCTGCTCCTCCTCCTCCTCCTCCTCTTCCTCCTTGATGGGCTCCTCGGGCAGGTTGACCAGGTCGGCTGAGGGGAGCAGACGGGGGGGGGGGGGCTCGTTCAGGTGTGCACGTGTGTGCGTGTCAGGCGTGTGCGTGCGTGCGTGCGTGCGTGTGTGTGTGTTTACCGGAGTGCCGGTGTGTGTAGGGAGGCGTGTGTCCCATGCTGTCCCCGATCAGAGGCTTCTTGCTCTTGATGACGTCTCGCTGGATCCTGCGGTTGTGGTAGCGCCGCTTCCTGTAACGACGGCGAGACGGTCAGAGCGCGGCGAGGCCGGCGAGGGGCCGCTCCGCTCCGTTCGGGACCACCGGAGACTCACCACGAGTTGCTCAGGATCCCCTTCATGCCGCCGTAGTTCGGGTTCCCGTATTTCATGTAGTAGCGACTGCGGCGAGCGGCGCCGGGCTCCTTCCTGTCGTCTGCACGGCAAGCGCAAACACACACACGTTGTACACGGCTGAACGTGTGTGTGTGTGTGTGTGTGTGTGTGTGTGTGTGACCGTGTGACCGACCTTGCGTGGCGAGGCGCAGCAACAGCTTGTTGCCTTTGAACGGTCGGATGGCGGCCCGCGGCTCGTTCCTCAGCAGCGACTCCCTCTCGGCCGCCGACAGGTCTTCCACCTGCGGACGATGTCATCCATGAGTCACGGACGGGCGACCTGATTGGCCGGTGCGGCGGCGGCGGCGGGACGGCGCTCCACCTGAGTTCCCTCCGCCTTCGTTTTGTCCGCAGCCTCGCCGTCGCCGTCCTTCTCCTCGCCGTCTTGGCCGACCTTCTTCGCCGCGTCCTCCTCGTCCTCGTCCACCTCGCCCTCCTCTTCCTCCCCCTCCTCGTCTGACCTTTGACCTTGACGACCTGCTGGGCCACACCGACACTTACCCACAATGCACGGCTTTCAGGGTCCCAACACTGTGTGTGCGCGTGCTGCTGACCCACCTTTGCTCGGCCGGACGCCACTCTCCGTCTCCGTGGCGACCGCCTCCGGGTCAGGCATCCGGCTGCAGTTAATGAGGGCTCGAATGGACGTGTCCTCGTCCAGCCACACCACGTTACCTAGGAGACAGACACAAGGGGCGGGGCCTCAGATCTCCACGTCCACCGCTTCGACCAGCGCCACAAAACTGCGTCCGCTTGCGCCTCACGCACAGGAAGTGTCGTCGATCCACTCGATGTGCGCGGGAGGATACTCCTTGAAGTATCCGAATACATCCTGCGTGCTCATGTCGTCCACGCCGCTCACAAAGATGGCCTCCATGCGGAGCCTGGGGATGGCTGAGCACCACAGAAGAAGAGGTCAGTGAAGGCAGCGCGCACAGAGACAAGCTGAGGTGCGTCTCGCTGAACCTTTCTTCATGATGTCTTTGTCCAACAGGACGTTCCTCTGGGCGGCGCTCTGCTCGCCTTGGAAGTGGAAACGCCGCGCACGCTTCTCCTTCCTCTCGATGGCCTCCTGACACACACACACACACACACACACACTCCATCAGCTCTCTGCAGCCTCAGACGTCTGGGCTCTGCCCGGCCGTCTGTGTGGTACCTTGGAGTTGACGTCGATCCCCGTGATGAAGGCGCCAGCCTTGTTCTCGTAGCGCCGGCTCGTATCCTGGACAGACAGACCGGGGGACGGACAGAGTGAGGACCGTGGACAGTGGGTGTTGGACTTACAGGCGCTCGTGGCAGGAAAGACTTGAAGCCCTCCGGGAGACAAAACGCTGCAGTCTCCCAGTAGGACCGAGACCACCTAACTGCTCCCTGATTGGCTGAAACTTTACAGTGAAGCCAAACAGAGGTGGACACGCCCTCTTCCAGCACCGACTGCTGTGCATCCGTCAGGAAACGGCAGATTACGAAGCCGGGAGTCCCTGTCACGTGCACCTCCGCCGGCGGGAGCAGTCGGCTGCGGCGGGCCGAGGCGCAGCAGGTGAGCCTCACTGCGCAGGCGCGCTGACCCGCACCCGACTCCGCCGCTCACCGACGACCGCTGTGGGGGAGAAGCGGCGGGAGTCCCGGAGCCCGCGGGCCGCGGACCCCCGCAGTGGCGGGGCCTAGCGCGGGCACTCACCGGCAGCAGCGCCTTCAGGGAGCGGCTCACCGACACCTCCTCCTCCGCCGCCAGCTCGCCCTCCTCCACCTCCATCGGCTCGGCGTCGCGGGCGTCCCGGTCCGACGCGGAGTCCGAGTCCGAGCCGCTGTCCGACTTCACGGAGACACGCAGACTGCGCACCGCCGCCATGGCGCCTTCCCAGTGCTAACAACGGCTCAACCCGGCACCGCTTCTTCACGTCCGGGGGACGGCGGCGCGGCGCGGCGGCGCCACAGCGCCCCCAGCGGCGAGGATAAGAAATGAAACGAGCGCGAGCGTGATTTCTGCTGTTTTATTTCTTTGCTTTTGAGAAGGAAAAATCTCAAAATGCTCGTTGATGTAACATCGTTCATCCAGGTGCATCAATTTACAACTTGTCATGAGAGTGAAACCTGTCGGAACAAACAGTGACGACACCGACCACGACTTAACCAGACCATACAAACACCGACAGTTGTGAGCAGGCGAGTGAGAGTAACGATGCCGAACACTGGAAGTGGACCTGTGGGAGCAGCAGCCACAGTGAGCTGTAACTGAGATACGAACTGCGGTCTCACAGTGGACAGTCTGTCGTCGTGTTCGCCCATTGGCCGGAAAACTTCTCATGGAACCAAAGACAACGAAGGGGAGCCGGAAGTGACGTGTTGTTTTTATTGACGCCGGAAAACTTGACGTGTCCGGACGATCTTCCTCGCTCGGCCACAGGGGGGCGCTGTGTTCCCAGGGCAGCTGTGTCAGTGCTGGAGATGACGTCATGACCAGTGACACCATAGTGCAAAATAATGTGTGACGTTTTCTGTCTGTTTCTGTAGCAGAGGGCCATGAAGCTTCATCATCATCATCGTCATCATCGTCATCATCATCAGCCAATGGAAGAGGAAGCAGTTTGTGCGAAGTCCTGATTGGCTCCAGCACAAAGCTGCCACCTGCTCTGAGCGGCCTCCCACCGAGCCCTGTGACCACCTGGCCTCCAGGTGGCGCCGAACTGCCTCCATTACAGCGAGAGAAGAAGAGGAAACAAACCCAGAACCGCATCCAGGAGCTCAGAGAGAAAACAGATCACAGCTGTTCTACAGGTAGCGGGAGCAGAACAGATCGATGTGGCAGTGCGACTTGTTTGTGTGTGTGTGTGTGGACAGTAAACAGGGATCAGCACGGACTAAAGTGTCAGTAAACGGCTTCTGCCGCTTGATTGGAAATCAGTCCTGAGTTTTACTTCCTGTCCACGAAAGCAGGAAGTTAAAGGAGTCGGCCGGGAACCTGGCATTCCGTTCGGACCCGTCGTCAAACCAGCAGGAAGTTCCTTCATGGGCAGTGAGTTCCCGCCCCGAACCAGCAGTGATGTCACAGACGGCGTGATGTGGCAGCGTGTTTACCGTGACGACGACGACGCTGACAGTGAGACAGACATGGCGGCGGTCATCGCCGGAAGAAGAACCAGCCGACACGCTGAGGCTCAACGGGCCTCCTGGACTCTGATCGGACGGACCGGGAAGGCCGTCTCACTCCGACGGCTTCGGGTCCGCTCCGGACGTCTGAACGTCCAGGTCCTCCTGAACCTGTTACGTGCAACCACTAGGGGCGCCATAAATCTGCCCCTCTGGGTTCAATCAGCTGAAGGACGGACAGAAACACAAACACTCAGAAGACCTGCTAACATTTGGACCAACTGACAACGTGGATTTTCAAATCCTTCGATGGTTGATATGTTTGGACGCTCGATCCACCAATCGGAGAAGCTCCTGAGATCCTGAAAAGTTGCAAGGGAAGTTTCGCGGTGGAAAACAGTCGAGGAGGAACCAAAAGAGTCGAGTGTCGTCTGCATAGAGAGAAAGGGTCTGATATAAAAGGCAGAGGACGGTAGAGGACCGGGTGCGGAGGCTGCAGGGACGCCGCAGAGAGCCCCATCAGGACGCTGCCGATCGATTGCGGCGGTGAGGGTGTCGCGCTTTAGCTCCGCCCTCCTCGTATTGCTGATGTCACGAACACGACGACCACCAGAGGGCGCCCCAAAACATCTGGCTCAGTTTCGGCCTGGACAAACAAAGAGGTGAAGGGCCCAGGCGGCAGACAGCCACCGCTATCCTCCTCTGTGTGTGTGTGTGTGTGTGTGTGTGTGTGTGTGTGTGTGTGTGTGTGTGTGTGTGTTGGGAGGTGGTGTCCTTGTTCTGAAAACAGATAAGAGGACATGAAAGAGGTTCACTGATCACTTTAAAGACAAAAAGTGAAGAAGAAAAAAGGAAGAGTGTCCAACCTGCAGACGTCCTCGAGTCCTCAGTGTCCCTGCACACACACACACACACACACAGTAGTCATTTGAGTAACTGACCTCACTGAGGAAATACGATCGCAACATTTCAAAATAAAACTAAAGACGATGAGTATCGGGCCTGAGGATCAAAGCAACGAGCTGATTGGCTCTCAGGACAACTCACGGCGGGCGAGTGGCTCAGTCTGTCGAAACGAAACTTGAGGTTGGATCTTGGCGAGTTTCTACTCTTCGCATCTGAAAGAACGAGAGAGTGAGAGGAGGGAGTGAGAGGAGGAGTGAGAGGAAGAGTGAGAGGAGGAGTGAGAGGGAGGAGTGAGAGGATGAGTGAGTGCACACGCAGACACTCAGAAACATCTCGTCACCTGTGGGGCTCCGACAGGCAGCCAGAGGAATCGAACCGGCGCTCTCCGTTGCCGCTTGAGTGAGCTGTGAAGACACAGAGTAATAGATTACTGTCACTCTCACATGTCACGCTGCGGAGCTGCTGTCTTTCCCTGAGCCTCTTACAAGCTGATGTAAGCATTAGCACCAACCTGAGCTGCTACCTTGCTATTTCAATAAACTTGTGTTTACCGAAGGAGGAGCATCTCAACAGAGCATCTTCCTCCCACTTGATGGTAAAACTTCAAAGCTCCGCCCCTGCTTTGAAGTACCGGACCGCCACAGCAACACAAAGCTGTGATTGGGCGATGTTGTGCGATTGTGTGTCTCACCTGCTGCGTGTCGCTGAAACTGCAGCTGCTGGACGTGGACCTGGAGATCCGGCTGCTGTCCTGCTGAAACCTGGACACAGCGAGACATGGTCCTGGACAGACGCATGGACAGGCAGAGCGAGGTGGACAGACGGACAGAGAGCCACAGAATCACCTACCTGTCCCTTAGTCCCGCCTCCGGAGAGCCGGGATTGGCCGGCGGCTCAGACTTCGGCTCGGCCGTCGGCTGGCTGCCGTCGAAGAGGCTGCGGAGTGACGGCGGCGAGAGACGGCCTGATGACTCGCGTTCAACGAGCAGGTAACTCGTCCGACGATTAATTCGCCTCAAATGTGCCGTTAACTCGTCCTGCAACCGCGGTGCGATGTGGCCGGTGGGCGGCGGCTCACCTGCGGTGGGCGTGTCTTTCCGTCTGGCTGTCGACGCTCAGCAGGCGAGGGAAAAGTCCCGAGCGCCTCTTCACGGGCGACCTCACGTTGTACTACACACACACACACACACACAACAACACAGGAGGGGGCGTGTCCTCGTTTCAGTGGGGCGGGGCCACGGAGGCGACTGATTGGTCGCCTGTGAGGCCGCCTCACCTCTGCGTTGATGTGGGCCAGACCCCCCCCGCTCAGGCTGGTGGGCAGTCCCGCCCCGCCCCTCGACATGGTCTCCATGGAGACGCTCCGCCCCCTCATTGCCCTCTTGGGTTCAGGAAGTTAGCCGTTAGCATTAGCGTTAGCATTAGCATCGTCTCTACCGGCCGGACGGAAGCGTCTCGCCGCGCTTTCGCTCGCCGACCTTGATGGACTCCAGCAGTCCGCCGTGGGCGTGTCCGTTCTCGGCGCGCCCGTCCTCCTCCGCGCCCGACATCAATCCCAGCATGCTCTGCGAGCGTCTCTGCAGGTCCTCGTTCAGGCCGTCCAGCAGAGCGGCCCGAGTCCGCTCCTGACCGGGAGGAGGGGGAGGAGCTGAACAGAGAGCGTGTGTGTGTGCGTGCGTGCGTGTGTGCGTGTGTGTCCTGTCGTTCACCTCCAGCCTGGCGAAGCGCTCGCTCTTGTAGCACGCCAGCTCGGCGTTGATGAGTTTGGTGAGCAGGAAGTCTCTGAACGCGGCTCCCTGAGAACAGACGGCGGCGCGTTCACCTCCAGGCGCCACAATAACCGGCGAAAACCTTCCGACTCACCTTCCTGAAGACGGCGGGATGCGGGAGAGGGGGGCCGAACGGCGGCACGTCTTCCCGGGCCGTGACGGACACCTGTCGATCACAAAGGGGTCCCGCTGTGACGGTCAGCACGCCCCCTGCTGTCTGCCAAACGCACTGCGGTCTGCTGGTGCTGCAGCGCAGCCCGAATCAGGACCAAAATAGCCCAACCGGGCCCGGCGGCGTGCCCGGCGGCGTGCCCGGCGGCGTGCTGCTGCTGCTGACCTTGTAGCATGTGTTCTGGCAGCAGGGCTCCTCCACTTGCACCAGGACGAAGGCGTGCAGGAAGTTGGACGCGATCATGTCCGGCACGAAGGGCGTGGCCTCTTCCTGGAACACCACCGCCACGATGTCGTTGCCGATGTGACGCTTCCTCTGGAGCTGCACGGCGAGCGGGTGAGAGGTGAGGGCGACGCAGCAGCTCGCTGCTAACGCTGAGGCTCGGCAGTCACACGCTCACACACGCAGACTGACGGCGTGCGTCGGGCCGTCTCGCTACCTGCTGGGCGTCGCCCTCGGTGAAGGGCAGCTTCGTGGACACGTGGAACATGATCTCCCGCCGCCTGTGGGCCGTGTAGACGGACTGAGAGCCCGTCTGACCGTGGGACACGTCCAGACCCCCCCGAAACCTGCAGAGACGGAGGACGGAGCCTTCAGCTGCCACCGTCCGGTGGCCCCACGAAGACCCCAAGGAAGACCATTTCCTTCGCTTCAACAGCTGCTCGGCAAACACGTCAGTGGGTCACAGCTGCCGGGACTCAGTCCACCTCATCTCACAAAGTGCCCGCGGACAGAACGCAGCCGCTCATGACAGGGACGAAGACAACCGGCGTCACCCTTTGAAGTCCTGCAGGTCCACGGTGTCTCCCAGGAGCTGCAGGAACTCCGAGAAGGCCGCCGTCTCCTCGCTGTTCCCGAAGAGCTCCTCCTCCGACACCTGAGGGCCACAGAGCACGGCGCGCCGGTCACACCTGCGACAGGCGCGACGGCCGTCGCCCGCGGGACGCCCGCGGGACGCCCGCGGCCTCCGTCCACCCGTGGGCGCTCTCACCTGTCCGAACCGCTGCAGAATGACTCCAAACTTGAAGGTGTTGTTCACCTCGTGCTCGTCGTAGTTGATGATCAGCTGAGACGCCTGCGGACACGCGGCGGAGGACCGGATGAGTCCAGCCGGCCTCGGGGACGGACTGGGAGACGTCCCCCGCAGGGGTGGAGCTCACCTTGGGGTAGAGGACGGGACTGAAGCGCAGGTCTGCCACCTCCTCGCACAGTAGCTGCAGGAGGAGAAGGAGGAGGAGGAGGAGGAGGAGGAGGAGGTGAAGGAGGCGGTCAGGGGCGGCTCGGAGACCCTCGGCCCGGCTCGGACCCACCTTGGCCAGCTCGGGAACGCTCGGGATGTCCGGCAGCTCCGCCAGCGGTAATCTGTGGTACACGCTTTTCACCCGGGACCTGCAGGGGGCAGCAGAGGCCACTGAGACCACGGTCCAGTCTGTCTCTCCACGCTACCCGTGAGCTCGGCTTTAAACGCCCGCCGCCGGGCTGCGCTGCTCCACGCCTCACATCGCCGCCGCATTCTCGGCTTCGGTTTCGGACCTTTCGGTCTCATTTTGTCGTCTTTTCCTGCTTTTTACGAGACCAATGAGGGCAGAGAAGGACGTTCCCTGATGGGACACTAAAGGACAGCCTGTCTGTTTTACCTGCAGGCGTGCAGTCGGTACCTGATGATGACGTGGAGGTGCTCCTGCTCTTTGTCCTCCTCGTGCCGCACGGACAGCAGCAGGTTCCCCAGAGAGCCGGCCGAGCAACAGAAGTTCAGATGCTCCTGAGACACGGAGACGAGACGGACGCAGGGGACGTGATGGACACAGGATGGACACAGGGAGACGACAGCAGTAGGAACTGCGGCAAGGCCTCAAGTACCCTCACCTTCCCCAGGAAGAACTTCCGGTACGCGCGCGCCGCGCGGTTGGTCTTCTCCAGCCGGTACCCAAAATCCTCCGTGGGGCCGTCGCCTGCCGGCCTTCCTCCTCCTGCAGCCGCCTCCTCCTCGTCCTCCTCGTCCTCCTCCTCCTGCTCCTCCTCAACGTGATCCCCTTTAGTCGCGGGAGCCTCAGGATCCTCGATCCAGTAACCCCCAAACTGTGGCAGGACGACCTGAGGGTACGGCGCCCCCTTCTCCAGCACCTGGAACGCCAGCGGGAACGGACTGAGCTCGCAGTTCTCGCGCGAAGCAGCCAGCCAGGAAGCACGGAGAGTCGCGCGTTTGCGCGTCGCGTCGCGTCTCACCTCCTCGATCCTCGGAAAAGGGATGTAGTCGTCCTGAAACAGGCAGAGAGAACCAGGGCTCAGCCGCAGACACGCAACGGGCTTCGCGTTCGGACCGACAATCCAACAACAACACTCGGAGAGCTGAGACAAGCCCCGCCCCCTCAGCAGGGGGAGGAGCTCTGCTGGGAGAGGAGCTTGGGGTAGAGCCGCCACTACTGCACTGGGAGGGATGGCGCTGGGGTGTGTGTGTGTGGCGGGGGGGGGCGATGGTGGGATGACGGACGACGACGATGAAGTGGTGAGGGGGGAGTGGACGGATGGCGGCGAAGACGCACGGACGTGCCTTCTGTCTCGGCGGCGCCATCCTCATCTCGGACGCTTCTGGGACCTGCTGCTCCGGCGGGGCAGCAGGGAGGAGAGGACACGGTCAAAAGGGTCCCCGCGTCCAGGGCCGGGAACAACGGGGTCTCCCGGGGGGCCACGCCCCCCCACGGAGCCAACAGAGCGAACACCAAACGCGGGACACCGAGAGCGAAGCTGCGCCGCTTACCTCCATCGTGTCGAAGAAATGAGCCGACTGCAGAGAGACGGGGGGGGGGGGGCACAACGCGTCAGCATGGTCCTCAGAAACCAAACATCGTGTGTGTGTGTGTGTGTGTGTGTGTGTGAGAGTTACCTTCATGGTGGGGGGGGCAGTGCGGGGCGGTGAGGGGGGGCAATCAGCTGCTTGAGCATTAGAGCTGCTGAGAAGCTCCTGTTTGCTGCAACACACAAGCAGGGGTTCATTGAAATCTGTGTGTGCGTGCGTGCGTGTGTGTGTGTGTGTGTGTGTGTGTGTGTGTGTGTGCGTGTGCGCGTGTGTGTGTGTGTGTGTCAGTGAGCAGCTGTGGGGCTCAGTAGGTGCAGCAGGCCTGCGGACTCCTTCCCTGTGGGCTGACGGGCCTCCCGGTGCGGCGGAGCAGCTTCTGACTCACCGAGCTCTCAGCGCGCTGACGGAGGACTTGTCGATCCTGCAGACACAAAGCGAGGACACGCCGTTGACATGGCAACGCCGTGACGTCACAGACGCACCTGCACATTTCCTGTTCACCTGAGCGACCTGAGCGGCGCAGCTGAAGGGCCTCCAAATAGGAAGCAGCACAAGAGGCCGCACGGCAACGCAACGCAACGCAACGCAACGCAACGCAACGCCTGCTGTCCACACTTTCCCATCCAGAAAAAATGCTCCATTTGATTCTAGCTCAGATGGAGAAGGAGCAGCAGGAGGAGGAGCAGCGGGAGGAGGAGCAGCGGGAGGAGGTGCGTGGCAGCCCTGCATATAAAGCGCTCCTGCAGGCGCCCGGAGCTGCTCCTGCATTATTGAACAACACAACTCTGCGAGCCAACACTGCTGAGCGCCAAGAGGACGAGGAGGAACCTGCAGGAGGTGATCTGTGAGGAGACGCCATCTGGTCCTGTGGCAGGAGGAGCAGAGAGGAGGCGTTATGTAAGGAGCCCGTGTGGACACGCAAAGAACTTCACGACAGTGAAGACAAGAGGAGGAGGAGGAGGAGGAGGAAGAGGAGGAGTAAGAGGAGGAGGAGGAAGAAGAAGAGGAGAAGGAGGAAGAAGAAGAGGAGGAGGAGGAGGAGGAGGAGGGGGAGGAGGAGGAGGAGGAGGGGGAGGAGGAGGAGGCGGAGCAGTGGGGTTTCTACAGCTTTGAGCAAGATCTGATGATTGGCTGCTGCCTCTGGTCGTCATGGCAACACCACCCGAAACGCCTGTGACGTCATATTTGTGCGACAAACACGCTGCAAAACTCTCAGAATGTTTCCAACTGAGACGGACCCTGAGGGGACCAAGACCCGGACCAGGACCAAGACCCGGACCAGGACAAGGATGAGGACCAAGACCAGGACCATAAAATCCACACAGCCGGTTTACTGGGTTACTTTTTACCGGAGGCAGGTTAACCTGATCTGACCTGTGAGCTGGACATTGAGTGACAGACACACACACACACACACACACACACACACACACACACACACACACACACACACACACCACCCAGGTCGGTCTCGCTCACAGGGATTGAACCGGGGTCCGTCCCCGAGTCTGCAGGACGGCACCCTGGACCAGCAGCGCTCGCTCCACGACCCGACTGTGGCGCTTTGGGGCGCGACGCTTTGCGGGCACCCTTCAGGTGCGCCGCTGAGACTCAGACTGATGACATCACGGTGATGTCACCGGCGCAGCTCAGGCTTGAAATGAACCCAACAACCCCCTGGAGGTGTGGCGAGCGGCGAGCGGCGAGCGCGCTCAGCCGTCTGTGAGAGGACGAGACATAAAGCGCCGTCTTACCATCCGAAGCCTCCGAAGGACACGCTCCTCTTCCTCCTCAGCATGGCGTCTCCTCCTCCTCCTCCTGCTGCTGCTGCTGCTGCTGCCGCCTCCGCCGCCGCCGCTCCTCTTTGTCTCCTCTCTGTTATTGTGTCTGGCTCTCCTCCTGCGCTCTGCCTCCCTCTCCTGCTCCAACTCTTCATCCCTCCTATAAATACCTTCCTCCTCCTCCTCCTCCTCCTCCTCCTCCTCCTCCTCCTCCTCCCTGAATCCTCCCACTGCTGCTGTCTACCACTTCAGCTCTTAGCCAGGAGAGACGGCGGGACTGGAGGGCTACCCGCCCCCCTCCCCCCCCCTCCACCCGTCTCTCCACCCGCCCTGACGAAGCAGAAACAGCGGCAGAGACACCGTCACGCTGAGAGCTCACATCCATAATGGATGCAGATGAAGCGGGAGGAACAGTGATGCAGTGCGATCGGTCTGACCGGCAGGAACGGCACCACAGGGGGACGGGGACGCCGCGGAGGGACGGGGACGCCGCGGAGGGACGGGGACGGCGGAACCCACAGAAGAGCACCTGTTTTATTCTATGCTGTCCAAGGCAAAGATGGCGCCGATGTCCCGGCTGCAGGAACGGGAGCGTCAGTTACGGATGCAGAAGAAGAAAATGGTCCCTCCCACGAACACTTGAATACTTCAAATATTTCTACACACCAAAACAGCAGTTTACAAAGTATCCGCGTGAGGAAGGTCGGGTCAGAGCGGCGATGTTGGAGCTCACAGGGTGTCCACGTTCAGTCCCCAGGCGAGAAGCCTTCCTCTGACAAACGGCAGATCTGGCTTCAGAAAGACCAAAGGGAACCAGAGCGTGAAGGAGGAAATGGAACCCTTTGAGTACCAGTGCCTGGGGCACAAAGGGACTGAGTTCCAGGGACAGAACATCTCCACCACCAGCCCCTCCCGTCTTCTTTTCCAATGAGCACGCCAACAGTCACGCTTAAGTGGGCTGCTGGGACGCGAAATCACGACACCACCTCGTGGTAGAACATGGTATTACACGCTACGTTTCTGTGCTGGTCGTTACCAGTCTCCGTCTGTCCGACCTGCTGACGGAGCAGCGAAGGTGTCGGAGAACATTTGTCGGTGGAAAGTCAAAACGCTAAAACGCTGAACCTTTAAAGGTCAGGAAACACACACACAAACACAAAGACGCTGGACTGTGGACCGTGTTTCCAAACGTTGTTAACGTGTAACTGTGTCATCGTTCTTGGAATCAACAGTCAGAATACATTTACATGTCATCAACAGCAGCACGGCCCCGGGGTCGGTCTTTGCAGGGGGGCCGGGTGGCAGCTGGTCCATCAGAAGGACACCTGCAGGTGTGTGTGTGTGTGTGTTCAAGTTCAGGACATTGTGTTCAGAGCAGGTGGCCACGTCCTTTCAGACCCTTCAGAGGACCTGATGACTGTTTGTCTTCCTGTTGGGACACCAGAAGGCAATCGGCCCTCATAGATGCACTTCGTATGTTCGCATAAGTGATGTTCACGACACAATTGAAATCTAAACCGAGACGTTTTTGCAATCTTCACGCTGCGTTTGGAGAAGCCGCTTGTGTCGGCAGTGAGAGCTCTCAGGGTCCTGAGGGACCTTCCCGAAGGCATCGTGGGAACTTTGCTCCAATAGAAACGAAGCCGACACAGGCTTCCTGGTGGCTGCCGGTACTGTTTGGTTGACGCTGGCCGTTCCTCAATACCAAGTACGCCGAGTGCGAACTCCCAAACTTCTGAAATTCGGACTGGGAAACTTGGAAACTTCCAAGAACGGGAGTTCGCAGTACGGTTTTCCGACAACTGGAACGGCAGCGTACTCGTGACGTCACTTCCTTGACTTCAGTGTCTGCCGCCGGTGATTATCCCAGAAATGTTAATTTTATGTTGTAAATTTGAATAAAAATAAAATAATAACTACATAAAACAAACACCCTACTCATTTGTTTTTTTTTAAAACGTAGTAATATGAAAATTACTGCTTACGGTTTTGTGTGTTAACTCCTCCACCATTGCTGGTTGTAGTGCAATGCATGCTGGGATACATAGCTGTCCGAGTCCAAACAAGTCACCATCCGATGCATCCTCGGTAAAATGAGCGTGATGAGTTCACATCCGGGTATCTAATCGGACTTGCCGAAATGCGAGCTTGTGTATTGGAACAGGACTTGGGCGCTGATTGATGACGTTTCACGAGTCAGCGAGAACGCAAGCACAGACAATAACGAGCATTGAGAAACGGCTTAAGAAACCTGTTAGGTCGCCTTCACAGTGTTGCGCATGCGCTATCGTTGAGCAATCGAAGGAAAAACAGACACTCTCGCTGCGAGCAGGGTTCGAACCTGCGCGGGGAAACCCCATTGGATTTCAAGTCCAACGCCTTAACCACTCGGCCATCGCAGCTGACGTCATCGATGTAGGAACAAGCCGTATTTCTTTCTAAATGAACTGTGAGCATTGTGCGAGTATTTTTGGGTTGGAGTTCGCATCGAAGGCTGTCGGACTGAGCTACGGTTAGCCCCGTAGGCTGACGTTAGCTCTATAAACCCGGGTGAGTCCCATAAGCCCGGTCGAGTACGATAAACCCGGGTGAGTACTATAAACCCGGGTGAGTACTATAAACCCGGTCGAGTACTATAAGCCCGGGTGAGTACTATGAACCCGGGTGAGTACTGTAAGCCCGGGTGAGTACTATAAACCCGATCGAGTACGATAAACCCGGGTGAGTACTATAAGCCCGGGTGAGTACTATAAACCCGGTCGAGTACTATAAGCCCGGGTGAGTACTATGAACCCGGGTGAGTACTGTAAGCCCGGGTGAGTACTAAAAACCCGGTCGAGGAGTGTAAATCCGGGTGAGTACTGTAAACCAGGTCGATGAGCGTAAACCCGGGTGAAAACTTGCTGCCAGCAGGAGCACTGAGCATTGAAAAGCGGTAAAGCCGCTCTCGACCAAACCACGTGGGGATGTAGCTCAGTGGTAGAGCGCGTGCTTCGCATGTATGAGGTCCCGGGTTCAATCCCCGGCATCTCCATCTCTTTTTTCTTGTTTTGGTTACGAACTGATCGAGGACACAGAAGGTCACGTGAGTAAATATGACACGGGCTGCGATGCTGAAAAGAAATGTGTGCTTCCTGGTTGAAAAAATAATATTCGAATTTAACGTTGTTCTGAACTTTCAGGAAAGAAACCAGCACGAAGAGTGACGTGATTCCGCTGGGACTCGAACCCAGGACCCTCTGTATTTATTGCCGAAGTTACAACCGCTACACTTCGGAACCAGATCGCCCTTCAGTCACCATCCTTTCCATCTGGAGCAGTCCGTCGTCAGACTTCATCCGACCTGCAACCTGCCGGTGCAGGCGACCAGCAGGCGGCACTGTGACAGCTTGAGACGAGTCCCGCTGCACCGGCATGTGCACTACCAGCGCCCCCTGCCGGAGGGGCGGGGCCCTGGCAACTGTCAGGACAGGTGAGGACAGGAGCGGAAATGAAAGGTGGATGAAGTAAAACCGCGACGTCCGCATGAATGAATGAATGAATGAATGACGTCGATCAGAAGATACGAGCCTCTCATTTATTTGGGGTCTTGAAATGAGAAACAAATAAAACTATAAACAAATATTTACATACAGAACGCAACAGAACACCTGTAACGTTGATGCTGTGGAACCAATGGTTGAGTGCAAACCCCAGCAGTCACACCTCCATCAGCCCAACGCTCTTTATTACACACACTGAACGGCGGCGGGTGGCAGCACCCAGCAGCACGCTGCCAGGCCCACAAGCTCCTCCCCCTGTGACCAGCACGGGACTTTTCTGGCATCAGAAGAGGAAACATGCAGGACGAGGAGGGGGAAGAGGACCGTGAGGAGGAGGAGGAGGAAGAGGTGCAGGAGGGAGGGGAGGACGAGGAGGAGGAGGAGGAGGAGGAGGTCAAAGTTGAACTGTGGAAGGAGCGCCTCCTCTGCTCCTCCTAGCTGACAGGATCCACCACCAGGACCTTGCACTCCCTCTTGGCGATCTTGTCCAGCGACAGCAGCGACTTGTCCTGCGGCGGGAGGTAGAGCGGGCGTCCGACCGGCGAGCCCACGGGCGGCGTGATGGCGCGGCGCTCCATGGCGCTGCCCGTCCTGCAGACACGGGCGAAGGCGGCGTCACAGCACGCCGCCACTCGGCCGTCGCCCCCAGTCGGTCCGACTCACCTCATGATGTGCGAGCGCGACGGCTGCTGGTGGGAGAAGGACTGCGAGCGGCCCAGGCTGGCCTGGTGGCGGTCCAGCAGGTCTCGCACCGCCGGGCTGGACGGGCTGTTTTTCCCTGTGAGGACGAGGCGCCACGTTCAGAGCGAGCGCCGAGCGCCGGGCGGGCCGGCCGGCGGGGAGGACGGTCCTTACGTGAGAGAGGACGAGCGTCCGGCGGCGGGTTGGACACCGACGCCGTGAACTGCAGCTTCAGCTTCATGTGCTGGCTCAGCTGCAGACAGAGGGGGCAGGAGGCGGAGCCTGCGGTGAGGCCAGCGAAAGGCGGCGGCGGCGGCAGGCGAGAGGGCGGCGACGGGGACGCACCTCGTAGAGTCCCGGTCTGAGGATCTGGAAGGCCACGCTGAAGGACAGCGTGCTGCCGCGGCGGCAGTGGCCCAGGTTGCTGAGAGGACTGTGGCACACCACCGCCGCCAGGGCGGCGTCCTCGCCCTGGCCACGCCCTGGAAACACACGCAGCGCATGTCGCGGACCAGGCGAGGGAGCGGGAGGGGGGAGGGGGGCGGACCACTGACCGTCGGGGGTCCAGACGAGCCGCACCGCCAGGAAGTCCTGCAGGTTGTTGAGGAGCACGTATCTGACCTTGAAGCGCTCCTTCACCCGCACCGTGCTCGGACAGCTCGCCGTCATGACGAACCGCGGCCGGTCCAGACGGACGCTGGGTAGCCTGGGAGGGGGGGGAGGGGGGGAGGGAGGGGGGAGGGGGGGCTGCAGTTACCTGGAGCTACGTGCAGCTACCTGGACTTGCCTGCAAGCCAAGGAGGGCGTACCTGTAGTGAGTGTAGATGCAGTTGGTGAAAGGCATCTTGGGAGTTGACCACTGCAGCACAGCAACCAGGGGAACCTCCAGCCCCTGGACACACACACACAGAGTGAATTACACACCCACTGGGGGGGGGGGGGGGGGGGGGGGGGGGGGGGGGGGGGGGGGGGGGGGGGGGGGGGGGGGGGGGGGGG
>JASSRZ010000006.1:16472864-16483240 GCA_032164315.1 Malacoctenus gilli
GTGTGTGTGTGTGTGTGTGTGTGTGTGTGTGTGTGTGTGTGTGTGTGTGTGTGTGTGTGTGTGTGTGCGCGCGCCCACCGGAGGCCAGGTGTTGGATCAGCAGCCGGTGACAGCGGTTCCAGTGTCTGGCCCTGTACAGGTGCAGCGCCTCCAGGTGGCGGTCGGCATCGCGGCGGGCGCGCGTGGCTTTGGCGTCGTGGATCCAGCGCTCGGGGATCAGCAGCCGCTCCACCAGGAAGCGCTCCCTCCGCAGAGACTCGTCCGACTCCCGCACGTGGAGGCAGAGCAGCTCGCGCACCGCTCGCTCCCGCTGACTGTCGGGGGGGTCGACATGACATCGTCAGAGCGCCATGTCATGGCGTGTGCGTGCGTGTGTGCGCGCGTGTGCACGTGCGTACGTGTGTTCGGGGATGTGCAGCAGGATGAGGACGGCCATGTGCCACAGGCCGGCGCTCTCCAGCTGCGCCGCGTAGCTGGCGTGCAGCAGGCCCTGCCGCGCGGCGCTCAGGTGGCCGTAGTGCAGCGCCTGCAGGACGCCCCACAGGTGCCAGCTCAGCCGGTAGTCCAGCCGCTGCCAGGTGACGGTCAGCGGGTCCAGCAGCTGCTGCAGGCCGTAGTGCCTGGGCGCAGACAGGAAGTGACATCAGAGCACGGGAGCGCCGCCGCGGCTCGGCACGTCGCTCGCGAGGGCGTTACCTGTCGCTGTACAGTTTGAGCAGGTGGAAGCAGAGATCGTAGCGTGGCGACCTGCTCGCCGCCGCCGCCGCCCCCTCCGCCTCTCCTTCCTCCTCCTCCTCCTCCTCCTCTTCCTCCAGGTACGGTGGCAGCGGGGCGCAGGCGTACTTCCCGGCCTCACACGAGCCCTGCGGAACATAAAGGGTCCAGTGAGGACCAGAGGGGGGCGCGGTGGACCGGCTGGGGGGGGCGCGGTGGAGGCGGGGCTGCAGCTCACCTGGAAGGCGGCCTGGTATCTCGCCAGGGCGTCGGCCACGGAGGCGGTGGGCGGCAGCATGAACCAGAGGTGGACGGCGAGGCAGCGCTTCCAGTCCAGCTCGGAGCACACGTTGACGGCCGCGTCCGACGACTGCCACACCTGCAGGACGCCACGGGAAGAGCCGTCAGTCGGACCCACCTCGCCGCGTCGCGTTTGTTTGGGAGTCGCTCGCCGTCGTACCGGTTTGCCGGCGAGCAGCGTGTAGATCCGCAGCCGCTCGTCCACCAGGTAACAGTCGGTCTGCATGCGGCTCCAGTCGGCGAGCTGCAGGGCCAGAAGGTCGCGGCAGTCCTGGGAGCCGGCGGCCTGCGAGAGCAGCAGGGACAGACGGTGGTCTCCTACACACACACACGCACACACACGATAAACACGTCAGGGTCAAAGGTCGGCACAGGACACCTGCAGCCAGGTGAGGCCTGGTGGGCGGAGCTACGGCGCCTCCTCACCTTGCTTCTGTGCCACCCGACACGCCTCACTGATCCGGTTCCCGGTCAAGTAGCTGAAGACGGCCTCGGTGTGGCCGCCCTTCCCCGCCAGGGCCACTTCCTCCTCCACCCTGCGAGTGGCGCCGCGAGACAGCCAGGCGGAGAAGCTCCGCCTCCTCTCCAGCTGCCGCTCGTACTCGCACGACGGCCCGGCGTCGGGCTCCGGGACGTCCGGGGGGCCCAGCCGGCCCCACAGGGCCTCGCAGAGGGTCCAGACCTCGGCCCAGTGACCCAGCAGCGCTGCGCGGGGGAGAGGCGGCAAACGGTTTCTATGGCAACGGGCCTTCGAGCGTCTGGCCGTCCAACAACCTGCGTGCGGGCGCCGAACCACGCCCGCACCCGGCCTCCGGCTGAGGAGGCGGCGTTCTTACGGTCGGCGTCGCCGCGGCGCTCCTTCAGCTCGCTGATCCACTCGGCGTACTCGTGCAGCGCCGCCACGCCGGGCTGCGGCCGCACCAGAGGGCAGGCGGCGCCGTCGGGGACGCTGACGGTGCTGTGCTTCAGGCAGATCTCCAGGGGGCGCTGCAGGAGCGGCGCCCCGCTCTGCCCCTCCCCCTCCTCCTCCTCCTCCTCCTCCTCTTCCTCAGTCTTCAGCGGTGGGGCTTCCAGCTGCTCCAGCACCACCTTGTAGGGGCTCTCAGTCAGTCTGGGGGGGGAAGGGGGCGGGGCTACGTCAGCACGCCAATTGTCAACATACATGAATACCACAGGGAGCGCACACACACACTTACAGCTTGCTCCGGGCGGGTCTGGGCAGGAAGCTGAACTCCGTCATGGCGCTCACGTCCTTTTGCGGCGTGGGCGTGGCCGAGCGCAGCGGCTGGCCGCAGTGCGCCAGCGTCCAGCCGGGCCCCCAGCCCACCCTGAAGGAGCGGACGGCGAACAGGCCGGTGTCCATCAGCAGGCCGCCCTGCAACACAGCAGCAGCGGCGGCAGCTGTGAGGACGCGGCGGCCGGCGGCGCCGGGGCCGTCTTCCCATCATGCACCTCTGTCGGCTCCTACCTTGCCCTGGGTGATGGAGTCCTTGATGGGGACGGGGCCCCCCAGCCGCCGGACCCCCACCGTCCTGACGGGGGCCTCCGACGCTCGCGGCGGCAGCGGGAAGGACGAGGGAGCCGGCGCCAGCCGCTGGGAGAGGCCGGACGGCTTGGACGCTCCCCCGGGAGACGGCCAGGAGGGGGGGAGGGGGGGAGCGGGGGAGTCCCCCATCTGAGGGAGGAGGCCCGAGGAGAAGCGGGCCTGGAGGAGACCGCCCACTGCAAGGAGACCAGCACACCGGGTCACCCCGAGGCCCCGAAGCGCCCCGCCGGCACCAGCGCCCCACGCCGAAGCCGTACCTGCGGGTCGCCCTGGCGCGGCCAGGCGAAGGGACGCCGCCGCCGCTGCCGCGTCCGCGCACGTCTTGCCCTGATCCTGGAACATGTCGGCGTCGTCCTCGGCGAACAGAGACGCCTTCATGATCTGCGGACGGTCCAGAGGTCATTTGAAAGAAGCACGCCGGCGTCCGTCTGGACGCGCGCTTCATAGAGCATCTTCCTCCTCGTGACGAAGCCAACACACACACTCTCCTTTCACGCCATGTGTTCCGCCGCCGTCACAAAAAGGCGCCGCGTCGCGGCCCTACCTGGAGCGTGTGCGCGTTGATCCCCAACGAGGACGCCATGGTGACAGAGGCGGAGACGTCGTGATCCATCGGAACGGGACTCTCCGGTTTCTGGCCGCCGCCGCCCGTCCCCTCCATCTCTCTCGCCAGCAGCTCGCCGCCGTCGTCCTCGCCCGCCAGCAGGCTCTCCGCCGCGACGCTCTGCGTGATGTCGGCCATGTCGCTGTCCAGCTCCACCACGCTGCCGCCGCCGCCGCCCGGGAGCTCGATGGCGGACTGCGGACAGACGTGACGACAGCGAGTTAGAAACACACGGTGACGGGACGGAAGGCAGGTCGCTGCCGGAGGAACTTCCTGGTTCGGGGAGCTCCCCTCTGATTGGCTGACCGAGCCGCACGCATCTGCAGCTCGCAGTCGGTCCGACTTCAACTCGGGGTTGAATCCTCCGGAGGGACTCGGGCAGAAACTTCAGCTCCGCCCACCACGGCCGCAGACACCCTCAGGGGGAATCCGTTGCCGCGGAAACCGCTCGATGGCAAACGCCGCGTGGAATGACGGCGGGGAACGTTCCTCGGTGTTCGACTCTTCAGGTCAGAGTACAAAGTTGAACAAGCTGCTGGATGTTCCGGATGGAACCGGAAGTGGGGCCGGCTGGACCGCGGAGGACATTTATCAGCGCGACAACGAAGCGAACCGGGTTCTTCTGCGAGAGCTCGCCAACGCTGGAGGGTCGCGACAACGAGCGCGTCGGAAACGCAATCAAGGAAAGTTCCAGGTGACGACGAACGCCACTTTACAGAAAACAGAACTTAAAACGTGAGTTTGACCATTTATTCAACTGCAAAATGAAAAGTGACACATTCCCAACAGGAAGGAAGCGGGACCGTCCGCCTGAGCAGCTGCAGCGCCCTCTGCGGCCCTCCGGCGGTGGTGCAGCAGCGACCAGAGAACAGGACTCGCCCACGGCACGCCGGCGACATTCGCGTCGGCGCTGCCGATTCCCTCTCCGTCCATTGTGCGTTAGCGGTAAAGCTAAAAGCTCGCTTGTTACATTGGCAACAAAGTGCTAAAAACAAACGTGAGCGATATGAGCAGCAGCATTAACGTTTATCCTCCAGCATTCACACACGTCGCAGAGAAAATAGCCGGTTCGTCACGTTAACTTGCTGCCTTTATATGAATATATGTGTCAGAACTGAGCAGCAGCAACGTCGCATCAGAGTCTAATGCGACGTTGCCGTTTTATATAAATATGCGTGTCCGAAAAACTGAGCAGCAGCAACGTAGCATTAGACCCGTAGCATTCGCACAGGCCTGGTCTCGCACCCCAACGCGTCCGGCCTTCGACAGCGAAGCGCCGCTGGAGCGCAGAGCTCCTTCGTTCGGCTCAGCCGTGTCAGTGAGGATGAGGAGGAGCAGGATGAAGGGTGTGGATGGGCGCAGGCTGCTCTACCTGAGCCTGCGGCGCCACCTGCTGCTGGGACAGGGGAAGCTGCTGCTGCGGCGGCGGCAGGGACGAGGCGGTCTTCAGCCTCTTGGGGTCGGCCTTCAGGAGGAGGTCCTCGTCTTCGTCCGAGTCCACGAGCCCGTACTTGGAAAAGTGAGAAACCTGGGGGGCGGGGCAGAGGGGGCAGAGGGGGCGGGGTCACACCTCAGGCCACATCGTACAGGACCGACTGGAGAGTTCGTCTGCAGCTAATCTGGCGGTCCTGGGGAGCAGCTTTGAAGAACCGGCTCGGGTCCTGGTTCTGGACTCCAGCGTCTTGACCCGAACACACTCGGGCTTTTATTGTGGAGGGCTGCGAACTCACCTCGAACACCCAGGAGCCCGTTTCAGGGCGGTACTCCAGGAAGCGGGCGCCCTGCTTGCGGGAAGCCTTCTCCAGGCGGCCTTCGTAGTTCATGTCGGCGAGACGCTCTGGGCTGCGGATCTGCGTGCAGCTCGTCTTGTCGTTGGGCCACACGCCGTCCAGGGTCACCTCTGCGCGCCTGCACACACACACACACAGCCAGTCAGAACGTCTCACACACACACTCACTCTCTCTCTGGTGGTCTCTTCACGCTCACCTGTTAAGCCCCTCCCCCTCCGGCGGCTTGTTCTTGTCGTCCGGGTACACGATGATCTCTTTGCGTCTGAAGTGGACGATGTCGTCGAGGTTCAGTCCCGTCACGTTCACCTCGCCAGGGAAGAAGACCGAGCCGTAACCTGCGGGGGGGCCAATCGGAGTGAGCCAGTGAGACGGCCGGCCAATCGGAGCGCAGCTCGCTCCCGGGGTCAGCCAGAAGGTGGCGTCTGCGCCACGTGCGCCGGGCCCTCTCGCACCTTTCCTGCCCACGGTGAAGTTCTCCACCACACACTCGCCGTGATCGTCCACCAGGTCGGCGAGGTCGTCCAGGGAGGGGATGGTGTAGTAGCCCACCCGGCTCAGCACCAGGCCTGAAACACACACACACACACACACACACACACACGTTGCTCCTGCAGGCCCAACGCACCCCGTGTGACCCGATGACTGAGGTAACCGGGTGTGTGTGTCTGACCTGCGGGGTGAGGCGCGCACTGGACCTCCTGCTGCTCCTCCTCCTGCTCCTCCAGCACAGACTCCTCCCCCACCGATGCCGAGACGTCGTCGCTGCTGATCTGAGGAGTCCGACAACAGGAAGTGAGCACGACGGGCGATGCGAGGAACATCCCGATCGTCGTCCTCTCGGGACGACACGCGCGCTCGCCCCCCCCCCCCCCCGACGGCGGTGCCTTCACTGACCTCCAGGCCGATGCGGGAGGGTTTGTGCATGTTCAGGTCACTGATGGTGTCCTGCAGGCTGGCGTGGGCGCGGCCCTGCGGGACGGGCTTGGCGATGGGGTTGACGTAGAACTGGGTGACCTCGGGGTCGTCCTCGCTCCGGCCGCCGACCCCCCCGGGCTCCCTGCCCTCCTCGTCCACGTGGCTGCGGAGGAGACGCGAGTTAGTGAGGCGGCACCTCCGGATGCCGGCGGGGGAGTCGCGCTGCGACCGTCGGTTCCTCGACGTGACCTCGGAGGACACGAGGCGTCGGCGAGCACACCTGAGGCCGTTCTGCGGGTACTCGGGAGGGGAGCCCAGGTCCTCGCTCTCTTTAGTCACGGCACTGCTGTACTGGCTGCTGTTCAGGTTCTTCAGCACCAACTTCTTGATGCTCTTCCTGCGCACAGAGCGACACGCAGGCGTCAGATGTGCGCCAAAAGCAGGTGTGGGCGTGTCCACTCAGGACCTCACACCTGCAGGACTGAACCACTAACGATCTGAGGGGAGGGGGGAGTCTGTAACGAACGACGTCGCATTTCCCGTCACCTCTGCGGTGAGAGTTCGCTCGGACCGCGTCGAACACTGTTGCCGCGGCGACGGGACGCCTACCTGGGCACGAAGGCGCCGTTGGTGAGCGACGGCTCGTCGTCATCCAGGCCGTCAAAAAGCTGCGACTTGGAGGAGCCCGATGACGTGAGGGCCTTGGGCCGCACTCTGGTGGCCGGCCGGGGGGTCAGCTTGTAGTGAGTGGGCGTGGTCAGAGCCTTCTGGGCCGTGGGATTGGTCGGCTTCAGTCGCTGCGAGAGCAGAGTCGCCGGGTCACGTTCGTCTCGCGTTCGGGGGGGTTTTTGGCGGAGGTCGAGGGTCTCACCTCCTCTTTCTTCTTGGGGTCCGACAGCGGGTTTCTGAACAGCGGCGAGTCGCCGTACGGCGAGTAGGCCAGCACGCTGAGCTGCTGCTGGAGCATGGCCTGCTGGGCCGCCGCCGCGTTGGGATCCGTGAGCACTGGAAAGCAAAACGGGCCGTCAGAGACCGGCATGCGTGGCATCCGCGGGACGCGGAGGCGCAGCGACTCACCGACGGGCTGCTGTGGCGCGCCGAAGCCCAGGCTGCTGGCGCCGCTGCTGAAGCCGCCCGCCCCAAACGTCCCCAGAGTGGTGCCCAGTTTGTTCTGGTTGGCTCCGAACAACGTCTGGCCCGGTCCCATGGCTGCACACGGAGCTCAGCATTAGCAGCACCAACACTCGCGCTGTACCTACTACAGCGGTAAGTCCAAAGCCGCAACTCTAGCTTCACCGATTAGTTCCTGCCAATGCTCGGTGGACTCTTGGGACGGTGGGACACCCGTCATGTACAATCAGGTTGGCTAAACCCCCCCCCTACACAATCTAATTTAAGCCCCTCCCACCACCAAGTTAAGCCCCGCCCACTGCTACCTGTGCCGAAGCTGGTTCCCAGTCCTGTCCCGAGCCCGCCGGTGGTCGACTTGTTTCCAAACAGACTTCCTGCAGCCGGATTCGCTCCAAAACCTCCGGGGGGAAGAAAAGCGTCAGCACACCAACGGTCATTATCTGCAGCATCTCGTCCGTCCTGAAGCGGAGCAGCTCGGCAAACCCCGACACCCGATCGGTTCGATCTGACTCGTTAATGTGCCTAATCGTCCCCGAGTTTGCCTCCCAGGTACCGAAGGTCGACGAGTTGTTGGCGGTTCCCAGCGTCAGGGCCGGCTTGTTTCCGAAGAGGCCGGTGCCGGTGCCGAAGGACGGCGCGCTGGTGGTGGTGGTGCCGAAGCCGGTGGTTTTGTTCCCGAACAGACTCTGTGTGAAGCAGCGCAGACGGTGAGGGGGCGGGACAAAGCACAGGGACAGACGGAGGCAAAGACTCGCTGGCGGCGCGCGGCGCCGTCCGTGCGTTGTACCGGTGTGCCGACGGTCCCGAAGCCCGTGCTGGGCTGTCCGAAGAGGCCGGTGGCTGTGCCGAAGCCGGACGCCGTGCTGGTCTGACTGGCGCCAAACAGGCTGCCGGCCTGCGACGCCGCCGTGTTGCCAAACAGCCCCTAAGGAAACACCGCAGACGGGTCGGTCACAGAGCGCAGCCCGCCGAGACGGGCGCTGCCTCCCGTCTGCGCACGAAGTGGGAGGACGCGTCCGATTGGTCACCCACCATGCTGCTGGTGTTGGGCTGGCCCATCGTGTTGGTGTTGCCGAAGGAGAAGCCGGTGCTCTGCGTGGTGGTGGGCTGACCGAACGGCTTGAACAGGCTGCTGGCCGGCTGCTGGTTGGGGCCGAACAGGCTTCCTGTGGTGGTCCCGAAACCGCCGGGCGCCGCTGATCAGAGAAGCACAGCGGCCACGGTGAAGCAGGCGGGCCCGTCGCGGCGGACACGCCGCGGAGACGGACGAGTCGGAGGGCGGCGTCCTACCTGCGCCGAAGGTGCCCTTATTGTGGCCGAAGGAGAAGCTCGTGTTGGGGGCCGTGGAGCCGAACAGGCCGGTGGCGGCGCTGGACGTGGCCGTGCCGAACAGGCTGCCGGTCCCGGCTGCCATGGGGTTGGTGGGCCCCTTCCTGCCCGCCTGGTAGTCCTCCAGCCTCAGCTCCTGCGAGCACACGGGGGCACATCGGGAACAAAGGTGAGGCGGCGGCGGCGGCGGGTGAAGGCTCACATGTGCGTCGGAGTGTCGGCGTCCAAACTCACCTCCAGGGACTTGTTCTCGTACTCCTTCATGGCCGTGATGCACTGGTGCTTGGTGTTGATGCTGGTGGTGACGCCAGCTTTCACCATGGTGTCGCTGCCGGTCGGAGGCTGAAGGACAGACGACGACACAAACATCGTTGACAAACTGGAACGAGCAGCCGCAGTGGCCCGAGGACCGATCCCTGCAGAACTTTTCAGCCAAAACGTGCGGCGCCGCCTTCTGCTCGCTCACATTGAACTTGACGGTGGTTCCCGGCTGCTGAGCGGCGGAGAACCCGGAGCCTCCGAAAAGCGAGTTGGAGCCACCGAAAGGGTTGGAGGTCGTGTTGGTGGATCCAAACAGGCCGCCGCTGCTGGTGCTGGTGCCGAAACCTGAAGGACAGCCGGAGACGTCGGCAGTTCACACACAAAGACTCCGACTCGTGTCTCAGCGGTCCACAGACTTCAGGTTCTCCTAGCTCTTTGCTTCCACCTTCAGCTGGTGGAGTCGTCACCCTTACCTCTGCCTTGGTCAATGAACAGAAGCTCGGTGTCCTGCAGTTAGTGGTAACGAGCTGTCGCAGGCTACAGAAAAGTCAATGGTTTCCTATGCAAACGGGTCCTGAACCCAAATCCAAGCGGTTCAACCCTTAAAATGGGGACCAGAAGCTCCGCCTCTCGCGGCACAGACGGCGTCGGACACTCACTTCCAAACGACGTGGGTTTGTTGGCGCTGAACGCATTGTTCGGCTGGGAGAAGAGGCCCCCGCTGGCGCCCGTTCCGGTGTTGCCGAACAGACTGGTGGACGTGCCGGTCGCCGCGCCGAAGCCGAAGCCGGTGCTGGTGGAGGACGTGGCCGGCTGGCTGAAGGTGCTGGAGCCGAAGAGACCGCCTGCAGGGAAGCGCCACGCAGCGGTGAGCTTGCTTTGCTAGCAGCTGTACAGAAGTCAAACAGTCACAGGCGTACCAGGCTTGTTCTGCGTGGTGCCGAACAGTCCGCCGGTGTTGGTGGTGGCCCCGAACGCCGACGTGCCGAAACCACTCGCCGCACCAAAACCGGTGTCTGCACAGGGAGAGCACTTGATGCATTCGAGGCGGCACAGCAAGGCTGGAACACCGACGCTGGTCACAGCATTTCTGCCGAGGCTGCACGTGTTCGCGTCACTGCACGCGTCCCGTCTCGTTCTCATGTACACACTTACTTTGCTGACCGAAGGTGGACGAGGTGCCGAAGCCGCCCGTCCCTCCACCGAAGGGAGTACTGAACGACTTGTTGAACATGTTGACCTGGAAACCGGACTGCAGACGTCTGCTGCAAACACAGAGATGGGAAACAGAGCGGAACTTAAACACCTGCAAGTGTCTAACGGCAAAGGTCACTCAGACAACTGCCGGGGGTCTGAGTGGTCAGACAACCAAGGAGGAACCAATATTTGGAGGTCTGATTCAAGCAGCTTTCGACGTGGAGGTTTTTGAACATGACAGAGGAGGAGGAGAGCGTGCGAGATGATTGGTTATTAAATGGGTGCCACTGGAGTAACGCCGCCATGTAGCGCCCTGTTGGGGAGTAGAGCGAAAAGGCAGCACTCCCAAATCAAAGGTCCACCAATGGTGATCGTCAAGAGCTTTGAGACGTGGTGGAAAGAACAGCTCACATAAGGTGGCTGCTCGCAGTTTCCTTCACATAGTGGCCTTAAAACTGGAGGGAGGAGCTCGGTGTAGAGGCAGATGCTCCTTCACATCCAAAGGAGCACGCAACTGTTTCAGTCCCCGGGGGGGGGGGGGCGGGGCGGGGGGGGGGGGCGGGGGGGGGGGGGGGGGGGGGGGGGGGG
>JASSRZ010000006.1:16516354-16536394 GCA_032164315.1 Malacoctenus gilli
TGTACATGCTGATGGAGGCGTGTTTAGGAGGCGAGCTGTGGACCCTCCTCAGGGACAGGTAAGTCCTGCTGCTCCTCATTGCGCTCCTGCTCCTCCTCCTCCTCCTGATCCTCCTCCTCCTCCTCCTGATCCTCCTCTTCTTCCTTCTCCTCCTGATCCTCCTCCTCCTCCTGATCCTCCTCCTCCTCCTCCTGATCCTCCTCTTCTTCCTTCTCCTCCTGATCCTCCTGCTCCTCCTCCTCCTCCTGCTCCTCCTGCTCCTCCTCCTCCTCCTCCTCCTCCTCCTCTTCCTCCTCCTGCAGTCCCCGTGTTGGGTTTCCTTCCTGCAGTTCAGTCTGAATGAGCTCTGATCAATTATTTACAGAGCAGCTGAAGGTCGCAGCCGGTCCTCCGGAGACCCGCCACCACGAACGGCCGCCGCTCCACCGCGCAGCCAGACCAGGAGGGAGGACGGTGGAGACGCGGCGGGAGGACGGGTGTCCGCTCTGTGTGTGTGTGTGTGTGTGGGGGGGCGAGGGGGGGGGGGGGCTCAGCGGACCTCCACCTGCCGTCAGCGAGTCCACCTGCAGGTTTCCGGAGAAGCTCGTGAATGATTGGACGGCTAATGGAGCGCGACGCCGTCTTCATCAGCACAACGCCGGCGGAACATTGCGAGCGAGTGCCGGCGCGCTGACGAGCGGCCGTTTTGTGTCCTCCCACAGAGACTCTGAGACGGGGACGGAGGGACGGACAGGAGGTGGGACGGAGGGACACCCGTGACCTGGCTGACATGGCGCCGGACGGCCCGCCGCCGCCGCCGTCGTCGTCCTTCAGAGGTGCGTGATGGGGCTGAGCTCAGCTCCCGGCGGCGCCAACGCCTCTGGCGGCTCGCCGTCCTGCAGCATCGACGAGTCGTACAAGTACGTCTTCCTGCCCGTGTGCTACTCGCTGACCTTCGTCTTCAGCCTCACGCTCAACTCGGTGGTGCTGCTGCGGTCCTGCCGCCTGCACGGCGGGTGCTGCGGCGCTGGCGCCGGCGCCGGCGGCGGCGGCGGGCGCAGGTGGAACACCTCGCTGATCTACATGGTGAACCTGGCCACCACGGACCTGATGTACGGCCTGTCGCTGCCCCTGCTGGTGGCCAGCTACGTGCTGCGGGACCGCTGGGTGTTCGGGGACTTCATGTGCCGCCTGGTGCGCTTCCTCTTCTACTTCAACCTCTACTGCTCCATCTTCTTCCTCACCTGCATCTCCGTGCACAGGTAGGCCGCGGCGCCGACCTTTGACCTCCGGGGTCCCGCCCGCTCTCACGCGTGACGTGCCGCTCGGCCGCAGGTACCTGGGCATCTGCCATCCCATGAGGACCATCACTCTGGAGAGCAAGCGGGTGGTGAAGAGCACCTGCACGCTGGTGTGGCTGGTGGTCTTCGTCCTCACCTGCCCCATCTTCCGGTTCGCCCAGACCGGGTTCGTGCGGCGAGGAGGCGGCAACGGGACGGCGGGCCGGGCCGGCGAGGGCGACGGCGAGGGCGACGGCGTCGAGGGCTACACCAACTGCTGGGACGACGCCATCGACGAGGAGTTTGCCGACTACGTGCCGTACGGCATCGTGCTGCACCTGCTGGGCTTCTTCCTGCCCTTCGTCATCATCGCCTGGTGCTACTCCCAGGTGGTGCGCACCATCTTCCGGACGCTGCGCTCGCCGCCCAGCTCCACGGAAGGCGGCGAGGAGGGGCCGGGGGCCGAGGGCGGCCCGGAGGGCGCGGCCCGCCGCCAGAGGACCTCGGTGTCCATCTCCGGCTCGCAGTACTCCCACTACATCCGCCGGCGGCGCAAGTCCATCAAAACCATCTTGACCATCACGCTGCTGTTCGCGCTCTGCTTCCTGCCGTTTCACGTGACGCGGACGCTGTTCCTGCTGCTGCGGCGAGGTCAGCTGGGCGGCTGCGGCGCCATGAAGGCCGTCTCCATCTGCTACAAGGTCACCCGGCCGCTGGCGTCCTGCAACGCCTGGCTCAACGCGCTTCTCTACTTCCTGACGGGGGACAAGGGCGCCCCCTGCTGCCGGCCGGCCCGGCGCGCCGTCCGCCGCAGCGGCTCCCTCTGGTGGCCTCTGAAGATGCTGCGGAAGGAGGGCGGGGCGGAGGAGGAGCAGGAGGCGGCGGCCGAGAAGGTGGAGCGGGAGGCGCGCGTGGACAACGAGTCCAAATCCTCCCGGGTCATTTTTTAACAGCTTGGATTTGAAAAACAGGAAATGGCCAGGAAGCAAACAGGAAGCGAACAGGAAGTGAACAGGAAGCGAACAGGAAGCTGCCCTGGATGGACCTACCAGGTCCCACCGACGCGCTCGGCTGCTCTGCCCTCCATCCAGGCCACCGCCAGACCGACTTGCAGTACCGGCACTGGCCTGCAGGGCAGAGAGGAGAAGTGCCTCTGAAAGGCACTGGTTCGAATCCCACAAAGGGGCGTGGCAGCTGCTCTGGCTCAGGTTTTGGTCCGGTCCCGTCGGACTCGGGGCGCCGGGTCGGCCCGCCCACATCCCTCCTGTTGTTGTTGTTGTTATTCCGTGTTGTTGTTGTGTTTGCGGTGCAAACTGTTGCCGTTGAACTTGCTCATAGTAACTCGCCAATCATCGATGGACTCTGCTGACCACGCTGCAGCCGGCTGGCCAATCAGAGTGCAGCAAGACGAGTACTCCTCTCGCTCTCACACTCGCCTGAAGGTGGCGCTCCGTGCTGTAAAACCGCAGTCTGAACGTTGAAGACAGTCGTTTCGCAAGTTCCTGCTTTAACCGTCCTTTCACAATAAAAGGAATCCTATTAATCCTTTATTTGTAGTACATCTTCAATTTGTCAGTTACAAGAGAAGAGCAAAAGAGTTCACAGCTGTTCCACAGGTAGCAGGATCAGAACAGACCTGTTATAAGTCATGTGGCCCAACTGGCGAGCAGACATGACGTCATCCGTGTGCTCATGTTGACGGTGTGGCGGCGGCCGGTGACGGTTCTTCTCGGTGTGAAGAGAGAACCAGAAGAGAAACGGCGTCGGAGGGACTGAAGCAGGTCACCGCGCGGATTTGCTGGCAAGCGAAAGAAGATGGCGCCCTTCAGGACGACACGCCGGCGGCCGGCGGCGCCCGCAGCTCCCAGCGAGTGTCGCTGAGCAGCCGGTAGTTGAAGCGGCGGTAGTTCTCCGGGTGGATTCGGCGTTGGCGCCAAACCTCCTGGTACAGGTCGCGGATCACCGGGGCCAGCGGCGGGAAGCCGGCGGAGCGGGACAGAGACTGGCAGTACTCCCACTGGTCCTGATCCAGGACCAGCAGGTGGCGGCGCTCCACGCCGCGAGCCGCCTTCTCCCGCTGCTCCCGCCACACCTCGTCCTCCATTTTGGCGCGGGACGGCAGCGCGACCGAGCCGTCGAGCGCGGCCAGGGCGAAGCGGACCTGCGGGCACCGAGACGCCGATCCAAGACGGGCTCAAGCGCCGAGCGGGACGTCGGGGCGGACGGCGGACGGGCGCCGTGCGGCTCACCTGGCAGTCGAAGTGCGGGAACGGGCAGATGATCTTGCAGAGGCCGATGAAGAAGAGCGACGGGAAGGCCGGCGGCAGCAGGAAGCGGTACAGCGGCTGCACCAGGTGGTCCTCGACCTCCAGCCCCAGCTGAGCTCCGTCCAGGAAGGGGAAGCTGAAGTTGTAGCCGGTGCAGAACATCAGCACGTCGGCCACGCCCACCGAACCGTCCTGCAAGCAGGCACGTGATTGGTCTCCTCCTGAGCCCAGCGATCCCCGCCCCCCCCCCCCCCGACAGTGAGTGCGGCGGTCGGCCCCCTCCTCAGGCTCACCTGGAAGCGCACGCCGCCGTCGGCGTCCACCGACACCAGCGGGCTGGCCTGCCGGATCTGCGGCGGCAGCGGGAAGGTGAAGCGCGGCCGGCCGTGGCTCAGCGTCACCTGGACAGAAGGAGCAGCCCTGACGGCTCCCGCGTGACCTCGGCCCGGCCCCGCCCCGCCCCGACCCCGGCGCCGCCGTGAGCTACCTGAGCGCCCGCTTTGACCAGCTCCATGGAGATGTCCAGCCCCGAGGCTCGGGCTCCTAAGACCACCACGGAGAGCCCGGCGTAGGGCTCGGCGGAGCGGTACGAGTGACTGTGCAGGACGGCACCTGCGGGAAGAGCCAGAGAGCGCGTCCGGGACTCACGCGAGAGTGGGCGGGGTCTCGGTTGCGCGCTCGCGAGGCGTCACTGACCTTTGAAGTTGTCGATGCCCGGTATGTCAGGGACGTGTGGGTCCGAGTAGTGCCTGAAAACACACAAGACGCAGGGAAACCTGGGCTGCACACACACACGCACACACACACACACACACACACGCACAGTGATGCAACACTCCTCGGCGGCATCTCACCCCGAGCAGACGAACACCGAATCGAACGTCTCGGTCCGGCGACGGCCCGTCGAGTCGCACGACGTCACCTCCCACGCCGTCTTCTGCTCCTGGTCACCTTCTGTTGCCATGACAACAGGCTCCACCTTCTCCACCAGCGTGTGAAACTGAAACAGAACAAGTGAGTCAAACACGCAAACACACACACACACACTCACAGTTTGTGTGCGTGCGTGTGAGTGCGTGCGTACCCGGATGTGTCTTTGGAGCCGGTGCGTGTCACAGTAGCGCTGCAGGTACTTCTGGACCTCCTGATGCGGCAGGAAGCTGCTCAGATCCTCGTCGAAGGGGAAGTCTGGGAACTTCATCACCTCTTTGGGCAGGTTGGTCCTGTCACAGGTACACAACTGCTACACAACTGCTACGCAACTGCCACACAACTGCTACACAGCAGCTACAGGACACACAATGTTCGTGTCCGTGTGTGACGGACTTCTGGTCCGGGTGGGCGCAGGCGAGCGTACCTGAGGTCTCGGTACATGCTGCTGCGGATGGGCGAGCAGGCCCCGCCCTCGTCGTAGCACCAAGTCCCGCCCACGCGGCCGCCGGCCTCAAACACCACCGGCGGAGCGAAGCCCGCGCGGGACAGCGCGTGGCGGGCGGCGCAGAGTCCCGCCGCCCCGGCTCCGATCACCGCCACCCTCTGCATCGGAGCGGTCCGCGGGACGCTTTGTTGTCACACCTCAGGAAGAGCTGCGAAAAGCATCACGCCATTCATGTCATTCATCGTCACGTGCAGACTGCAAGGGGCGGAGTCACAAGGCACTTACGACTTCAAAGTACTTTATCTTTGCCACCGCTGAAATTCGACAAATGAAGTACAATTACTCTGATTACAGGACGAAGTACTTCCAAGCACTTGCACCGAGTAGCGTTTCTTGTCTTTAAATGTACTCCTAAAAACTTCTAAATTCTTGAGTTCGCCTCATGATTGGCGCGTGTGGGTACTTTTCCACTAGCCACGCCCCCTTCTCAGCCTCTGCGGCTGCAGCGGACGCAGCGCTCGCCGGAGCCGCCTGAGCTCAAATACCTCGTGAGACGACGAGACACCGGAAGTACCGGCGGATCCGAACCTGCTGCCGGGTCTCAGCGGCTCTCGCTGCTTCCTGGGTGAAAGTGTCCGGATGAAGTGACTCCGATCAGCTGAGCGAAACACGTCATGTTCCTCGGGACGCAAGTCGCCCACTGCGCATGCTCACGACAAACTTTCAACTGCGGACGATCTGAAGGTTCTGAATCAGTCGTCGTTAAAACGCGCTCGTTACGCCCGGAGCTCCACGGCTGTGGGCGGTGACGTGGCTCTGCCAGTGACGTCACAGAGAGCGCGCGAGTTGGAACGGAGGAAACGGTTTGCCGCGAGAAAGGGTCGAGAAGTTTTTCAAAATAAAAGTTTTGAAGTGATGCAACTGCAGAAGTACAACCAAACAAAACGACCACAGGAAAAACCCACCGTGAGGACGACCAGAGCGAAGGCCGCTGAGCGTCCAGCGTTGTGTGGTCGCGTCGACGTTGAACTTTGGACCCGAGAGTTTGAAAATGAACAGCCAAGAATCGCAGCGACGCGAAGGACGCGAGTGTTTTATTACAAAGAAGGAAAGTTACAAGATTAAAGGTTCACAGGAAAGGAGGCAGGAAGTGATGTCACCAACAGCTGGGTGGTGAAGTGTCTGTGAGGGTCCGGGTGGGAGGTTCACTGGGACAGGTGGGGATGCTGCGTCGTCCCCGCGTGACCTCGACCCCACTGATCACGTGACCACTTCCCGGGGACGCCGACTCGGCGAGCTCAGAGAGTCCGTCCGTCTGGGGGGGGGGGGGCCTCAGCCGAGCCTCAGGCCCCCTCCGTCCTCCTCGCGGTCACTTGGCGGTGGCGTTCCCGTGCGGCGGCGGCTGCTGCTGCGGCGGCTGCTGCTCGGCGAGCGCCTGCTGCAGCCGCGTCCGCTTGCGGGAGTAATGCTGCCAGTGCAGCAGCTGCTGCTCGTCGATGAACTTGGCGCACTGGGCGTTGACCAGCTCCTTCCGGAAGTGCTCGTACTGCAGCAGCTCCAGCATGTGCAGGCAGTGAGGGTACCTGCAAGGGGCGGGGCCAAAGGTCAGCTCGCCAAGCAGCAAGCGGAACGCTAAAACAGACCCAGACCCAGACCCGGAACCGCGCGTGCGTGCGTGTGTGTGTCTCACTTGAGGAACTTGGCGTACTCGGGCTCCTTCCAGTACAACAGGTACTTCAGGTAGTTGATGAAAGGTCTCTCCCTCAGGAACCCCCTCTGGGCCAGAACTGGCGCACGCGCACAAACACACACGCAAGCAGGTGAGCCGCTGACACTTCGTCCATCGGCTTTAGCATTAGCATTAGCACGAGCAGCAGGACTCACAGTTGAGGTAGTTCGGATTGGCCAAACACTGAACGAACTCCAGCTCGGACTGGAAACGGTTCCTGGCCTGCTCCTCTGCAACAACAACAACAACAACAACAAGAGAAGTAAACAAAGGGCGAGGCTCCGAATGAACCATCGCACTGACGATCAGACGGACTCAGTCCGGAGAAACGATTAGCACAGCAGTTAGCCACCTTGTCAGCTACGTACCCGTTTCCATGGCGACAGCCGCGCGCTGCGCTTCTGACACGTATTTTTACACGATTTTCACGCGTACAACGATGAAATGAACGATCATAACGTCCAGACGGACCGGAGATGATCGCCAGCGCAGCTTGTTTGCCGCTATCAACCGTAAAGTGTCGTGAATCCGCGTTTTGTGACGGGCTGGCCAGGTTTACGGCGCCTCCACTTCGCGCTCCGGCCGCCAGAGGGAGACATGGCCCCACTCTCGCTTGGCTGCAGGAAAATGGGACAAGTTCCGTGTTTACGCCTTTATTTTGGAGACGTGTGACGTTTGTTTCCGATGGGACGAGACGACCAAAAGTTTCCTTTCAGACCAATTTTATTATTAAGCAGACAAACTGAGTTAAAACAGAACCAAACTGAGAGCTGTGTGTACAGAAGTACCTTTACACATGACAAAAGAAAGGATCCAACTAAACAATAAACCTCTCATCTGTTTAAATAGAAAACAATACAAAAAGTACAGTTTTAGTTACTTTACAGTAATCTAAACCACCAAGTAGTTTCTTTGTTGAAATACAATCTAATTCTAAAGCAAACTAAACAATCGATTCAGTTCTTTTCTATGAGCTGTGAAAAGGAGGGGGCCCAGACGGGATCCCTGTGGCCCCCCCTCCACCAGGCCCACATCCCGGCTTCAGTTGAGAGGTTCAACGCAGTTCTACGCAACAGCTGCTACCGAGGCGGCCGAACGGGACACGAGAAAACACACACCAGCGCTCTCCTCCGACACATCGCGCAGTCCCAGTCGTCCAGAAGAACGATGAGGAATTACTTTGTTCTTTCTCTTTGGTTCCTTTCATACAAACGTAAAAAGCTGCAACTGTCGATGTTCTGCAGACACACGTGAACTGGTGGGGAAACTCTGGGACCACTGGGGAACCAGTTCATCAGGCGACCGGCTCACAATGGAGCGACCGACGTTGGGAGGTTCTGGGTAAGTTGCTGCTGAGGTGAATTTACCTGAAATGAGCGCCTGCGGCCGCCAGAGGGCGCCACCGGTAGCTGCCTGCTGTCTGCGCTGTGGGACTGACGGGAGGAGAAGTAGCGTGCACGTTGGCGGTGAGCCGGAGGCCCCGGAGGCCGCGGACGTCGACCAAACGGCGCCGACCGCAGACGAGCCGGCTGCTACGCCGGCGTGCTGGCGTTGGCCCACGCCGGAAAGGCGTCCAGGCCGAACATGGCGCGGCCCCAGCTGTTGATGGCCAGCGTGATGCAGCCGATCCCCACCAGGTTCATGACCACGCCTGTTCTGGCCTGTAGGGGGCGCCACGACAGAGTCAGCAGGACGCGCGGACAACGGCGAGCGGGCCAGCCGCGAACAGACGCACCATGTCAGACACTTGCAGGAACCCCGAGGAGAAGACGATGGCGTTGGGGGGCGTGGCCACCGGCAGCATGAAGGCGAAGGAGGCGCTGAGGGTGCAGGGGATCATGACGTACAGCGGGTTCAGCTGGATGGACTGGGCCTGCAGGGGGAGTAGCGTTCTCGGTCTGACCGAGGACGAGCTTCGGCGCCAGCTGGCCGTGGTGCGTCCGGTCGGGAGGTCGCTTACCAGAGAGGCCAGGATCGGCAGGAAGAGGGTTGCCGTGGCGACGTTGCTGGCACACTCGGTGAAGGTGGCGATGAGGAGGCAGAGGATGACGGCGATGGCCCACGGCGGGACGGAGTGCAGCGGCGTCATCTGAGCGCCGAGCCAGCGGGACAGCCCGGATTCCTGCACACACACACACGCACGCGCGCACACACACACACACACACACACACACAGACACACACTGAGCAAGCACAGCAGGAGCTTGGATTGGGCCGTGCCGGCGCGCTGGAGGGAGGGGGCGGCACCTCGCTGCCTTTAGCCAGAGCGAAGCCTCCTCCCAGCAGCAGCATGATGTTCCAGGGCATCTTCTGCTGGGTCACCTGCCAGGTGAGCAGAGGAGGGGCGGGGCCTCCGCGACTGCCCGACTCTGATCGAACAGACAGACCCCCCCCCAGAACAATAATGCCCACACGGAACTCTGACGTCAGCGAACTTTGGGCTTTATCAGTTGTGCGTCTGGGTGTTACCAGTGTCGGCCCTCCTCCAGAAGCAGAGGTATCGCGGCGGCTCGGAAGGAAGAACAAACAGCAGAACTGCGATGAACAGCGAGACGGTGGCGTCGGTGACGAACCTGCGCGCGCACACACACACACACACACACACAAACAGACACACACACACACACAGGTCAGGGGATGTACTGAAAATGTGACGAGGCCGAATCAAAGGTCAACGTTCTCCCCGAACAGTCGGAGCGCGATGGAAATGTCCGAAAAGAGGAAAACATGTGCGGGACAAACGGATCAATGGATGACGCCTGCAGGTCATGTGACCCAGCGCCCAGTTTCTGAATGAACTGAGCCAGAGGAAAGTGGGTGAGAGGTGAGGGGGCGGAGCCAGCCGCAGGACAAAAACGCCGTCCGGCGGGCAGCAGATGCGACGCCGAAGCTTTGACCCCCAACGCGTCTCCCCCGCTTGGCCTTCAGGTCCATGCCCTGAGGTGGCGAGCGGCGTTCGGTGCGAGCTCCGCCCCTTTCTCCGCTCTGCATTCATGCAGCAGCAGTTCCACCAGAGACAAAGTACAGAGTGCGAAAGGCCCAAACAGCCCATTCACACAAAACGCAGGCAGAGGAACCTTTCGCAGCTGTTCTACAGGTAGCAGCAGCAGCAGGTTGTGTTTAGCGGTTTCATGGAACGTGATCAAACTCGTGTTCGGCGATTAAGGTCGAAGTTGTCCAGCCAATAAGCCCCTCCCCCTCTGAGTGGACTCACTCAGCATTGGCGTTGAAGACATGCGTCGCCCAGCCATCCATGAAGCGTGGGTCTCGGGTGAACCACAGCGCCACCATGAGGGTGAAGAGCGCCAGGACGCTGACCTCGCCGTAGCTCATGGGGCCCAGGCGCGAGTGCTCGTCCCGGATCACCTGGTACGCCGCGCGCTCCTTCTCCGACTGCGCCGCCCCGCAACCCCACGTCCTCCTCAGGCTGCGGGAGCAGAGAAGAAGTCAGCGGACGGTCGGCCATGCGGCGGCGGTGCCGGAGGCGGCCTGCAGGGGGCGCCGTGGGCTTCGGAGACTCACTTGCAGCCGACGTAGAGGAACTGCAGCCAGAACCAGGCCAGCGTCAGCGTCAGCATCATGGTGGGGAAGGCGAAGGCGAACCACGAGGCGAAGTTGATGACGTCGCCGTTGCGCGGGAAAAGTCTGCCGGGGCGACAGGAAGCGTCTGAGGAAGTGCTCTCCGATTGGCTTCGTTCTAACTGCGCTGTGATTGGCTGGTTTCGGTCGGACACCGGTTAGAGTCAAAGCGAGAACTGGGTCTCAGGGGGTTCTGTCTACGCGAATACTCTGAGTACTCCTCAGTCCTGGACCTGTCCCTCTCAGTACTACGCGAGTTCCGGAACATGGTTCTCACTGGTTCATCTGTCCAATCAGGACCAGGTTGGGTCCGGTTCCGGTCAGCGTGGCGGTTCCTCCGATGCTGGCGGCGTAGCAGACGCACAGCAGGAGGCCTTTGCTCATCTTCCTCCTCTCCTCCTCCTCCTCCTCCTCCTCCTCCTCCTCCTCCAAGCTCTGCTCCTCCACCTCCATCTGCAGGCAGACGCTTGCTTCGCCTGCTGGAGACCAAGCAGAGACGTGACCTCATGAGCGGCCCAACTCCGTCCCGTATTTGACCGCCAGCGCCCCCCTCAGGACTCACCGGGACCGCCGCCGCCGCCGCTGCTCGGTGGCTTGTCTTGCGGCGTTGGTTTGAGAGCCTGACCCTCTGACATCACTTCCTGCTCAGGCGACAGGGTGTCGGCCGGGTGCGCGGCTCGCACGGAGTCGCTCTCGACCGACGTCGGTCCGTCCGGACCTGCGGACGGACCGCGGTCAGAGCGCCCCCCCTCGCTGACCCGCTCAGGCTCGCCGGCTCGCCGGGACCGCCTACCTTTCTCCAGCTCCGCCTCCGCTCGCACGACGCCGACGGGTCTGTCAGGGTGCTCCCGGTGCACGGCAACGGCCCCCCTACCAGAGGAGGCCTGGAGGTCCTGGTTGTGGAGCTGGTCCAGGACAGCCTGCACGATGGGAACCATCATGGCGGTCGTGGCGGTGTTGCTGATCCACATGGACAGGAAGGCCGTGACCCCCATGAAGCCCAACATCAGCCTGAGGGACGCAGAGAGAGAAGAGGGGGAGTACAGACGCGGGGGGTGGGGGGGGGGGGGGGACTCACAGGGCGGGGCGGACTCCGACCAGCAGCAGGACCCTCAGTGCGATGCGCTTGTGGAGGTTCCAGTGTTCGATGGCGACGGCCACCATCAGCCCACCGACAAACAGCATGTTGGTGTCCGTCAGGTACTGCATACACACCTGCGCGGCAGCACGCACAGCATTTGGTAGACGCCGGACATGTTTCGGGCTTTTACTTTGAAGGGGCGCGCGGAGCCCTCAAAGGAAGCTGCCTCAGAGCGAGCGTCGGCGTTTGCTCTTACGTCTCGGGACTGAAGGACGCCGAGCGCAGGAAACAGGACGGTCGGCAGCAGCGCCGTCACCGCCAGCGGCAGCACCTCCGTGCACCAGTACACCGCCATGAGCGCGATGACATAGGCACAGGCCGCCTCCTGCTCTCACACACACACACACACACACGCGCACACACACACACACTGGTCAGCTGCTGGTCAATGAGTGACAGTGGTTTGTGAATGGGAGCCGCAGGTTGTTGGTTAATGAACCATCGGACCGACTGTCAGCCGATCGATGCTCAGAGCGGCTGATCTGCTCTCAGGAGTACCAGTACTTGCAGTTCCCTGCGGCCACTTTCTTAGGAACCCTTAGGAACACCCCCCCCGCTCCCCCCCTTCCGCCCAGGAAACGACCCGTTCGAACCTGCTGGCGGTGATGCTGGTCAGAGCAGGACTTGGACAGGTTGAGGTGAGTCTGTGAGGTCCGTGAGCACTAACTGTCCGCCGCTACTGGTCACTGAACCAGTTCGGCCAGTTCTCAGTCCTGCTAAAGGTCACCGACTCAGTCCGCCAAGCTAACTTGACCACCAACGTTGCCGCGGGAACGGTGAGTCTGACCCGGGACTAAACCCTGCCAGGATCTCCTGCTCAGTCCAGGCTAACCAGTCCCCCCCCCTGCTGTTGTGGGGGGTTTAGGCCGTGGCTACACCCTGGCTTGGTTCTGTGGGGGGGTCTCGGGGCGTGTGGGGCGGGGGGGGGGGGGGGTTCGCACGGGGTTCGCCGTTGTCTGACCTTGGTGCTGATGGCGAGCGGCAGCAGGATGAACGGGCTGCACACCAGGATGACGACGCCCTTCAGCCTCCAGACCTGCCGCAGCATTTTCACCCGCAGAGGAAGAACCGACATGGCGAGGAAGACGAGGAGGAGGGCGACGAAGCCGGACCGCGCGAGGACCAAACACTCAGCGTCTCTCCCTGTCCAGCTCCGCTCTGAGCTCCGTCCGTCCACACGATTGAGATGCAGCTCACGGCCGACTCTAAATATTAACTTTATGTGTTGCCACACACACACACACGCACACACACACACACACACGCACACACACGAGCACGCGCGCCGCCCTGCAGGTGTTATCTGCCCCAGGGGCAGAACAAACAGACTGCAGATCAGCGTGCGTCAGGATGAACTGCTCGTCCGTCTGCAGTTTGAACTCGGAGCGAGAAACCAAGTCTGCAAACACATGGCGGGGGGGCCGGGGGGGGGGGCGGGGGGGGCATCACAGTCAGGTCTCTTCACGCGTCTTCTGTTGGACAGACTTCTACTTCTACACGGCCTGACTCCTCCTCCCTGGAATCACCATGGCAACCGGTGTCTGCAGGCCTCCACAGGGACGTTTCGGAACCCGCAGCACCACGCTGCCCCCTTCAGTTCAAAGAGTGCGGAAGACGATCAGTCGAAGGCACGTAGACACGGAGGACACTTGGACAGGTCGTCTGTCCATTGTGGGACATGTTGTTCTGCTGCTGCTACCTGTAGAACAGCGGTGACGCGTTCTGCTCCTGCTTGGTTTCCATGGAGATCCCAGCTGCCGAGTGGTCCTTGAGAACCCACTCTCTGCGCGGTGCTGCTGCCACCTGGAGGCCGAACGCATTCATTGTTCGCTAAAGTTCACTGAGGGTCCAGGCGGCAGCAAGCGTCTCTCCATGAGTCCAGGAGGGACACGGTCTCCCACTGCCAAGTGTCCCCGGATGTCCCTGACCGGTTGGACCTGGAGCTCAGGGTTGTTTTCCTGGCTGACTGACCCCCCTGGACGTTTTCAGGAGGTCCTCTGCCGCCCCCCGTTGGACACAAACCGACCTGCACGTCAGCCACTCACTTTGATGTCAAGCGTTGGTTGATTTACTGGCAGGAGACACGTGCTGAATCAGCACTCTGTGGCAAACACACACAAACACACACACGCACGCACGCACACACACTGTGTCACTGTCAGCATGATGAAGACTTGCCGGTCTTCTCTGAGTGTGGACGTTCTGCTGTACGGTCCAGGCTGTCTGGCCCTAAAGCTGCAGGTGGGAGGTGAGAGGAGGTGGAGGACAGACGCTGTTTGTCCCCAAGCGGCTCTGCGGGGGCGTGAAGCTGAACCCGCCGGCCGCCCAAAGACAAACAGTCGCCCACGTACCACCAGAGTGCCACGAAGGCGCCGACGGCCGGGCCCAGTCCGCCAAAACGCTCACTGCCAGAGCCGGTGTCAAAATAACACACGTGTGGAGGTACACAAGTCAGGCCGGAGAGTTGGCTTCGCATGACAACCAAATGCTTCGGCTTGGTTCAGTTTTTTGGAACTCAGCTCTGGCGTCTAGTCTGCCTTAAACTGGAAATGAAGAGCTGTCGAATCGGTGCTTGTAACTCAGTCCACCGACTGGATCACTTCCGTCGGTTCTCATGAAGGTTCTCCAGACGGGGTGGAACCGTCCGTCAGCTCGGTGCTGCCCAGGTGGGGTCAGGGTCTCGGGCGTCCGGCGTCCTGCTTCGGACGCAGGTTGGACCCGGTTGTCTGAGTTGTGCGAAGGCGTCGTCGCATCTCAGGGTCACTAATTGTGTTTGTCTGTATTCTCTCACTGTGTCGCGTTCACAGACGCGCGGTGGATCATTAACCAGCGCTCAGGGGAGGCGGCGGCTGGATTCAGGCACTGTGCCGTGCCGCCTGGAGAGAGCGGACCGTCTCCGTCTTCGCTCCGGCGCTCCTCGTCTCCGACCTGCTCCTCCGTGTCCTCCGCCGTCCGACTCCTGGTCCGAGTCCCAGTCAGGTCAGTGTCCTCGCCCGGACCTCCGGGACGTCCGCCCGCGGACCCTGCCCAGAGACACCCGTCTGAGCTCCAGGACACGGTCGATCCCTCACACGGGTCAGGTCCACCGATCCGCCGCTGCGGCTCCCGGGCGCAAAGCCGGCCACGGCGGCGGTGCGGCGGCGTTCGGCCGGAGGAACTGCACGGTTCATGCAGTTCAGTGTCTCCACTTCACTGTGTGTTCAGCCAGAAAAAGGCCGAAACATCGACCTTTAGCCTGCCGGTAAACATCGGCCAAGCGTCCAGGACTCGAACCCTGAAACCTTCCGCAACACGGTCACACCTGACTCCCGGCCAATCGGAGGGCTGGAGGGGTCTCACCCAGAGGGTCCTGGACACGCTCACCGCGGCTCCGAGGAGATGGATCCGAGGCGCCGAGCGGCCTCGCTGGCCTCGGCCTGACCCTGACCTGCTGGGCCACCTGCGGTGCCCCGCCGCCACCTGCAGGGGGCGCTCACGGCTCCTCTCTTCTGTTTCAGCCTGCTTCTGTGGAAATGAAGCTGTGTCTTCTTCTTCTGTGGTGCTGCCTGGGCCGCCCGGCTCTGACCGTAAGTCCGTCACCCCGGCCGGCCCGGTTGTTTGGTGTCCTGATCTGGACTCAGAAGGTGAACCTGCCCCCCCCCCCCAGGAGGAGCCCACCCAGGCGGCTCCTGGTGTCTCTGCTCCTCTGGAGGATGCAGAGGAGGAGACGCAGGAGGAGCTTCGCGGCTGTGGAGGAGCGTTTACCCCCGGGGATCTCCGGGCCGTAGGGGGCGCCATCGAGCGACTGGGCTGGCAGCTGCTGCAGAACCTCCCCGTCAGTCCGCAGCAGCCGAACGTCGTCCTGTCGCCCCTCAGCCTGGCCATGGCGCTCGCTCAGCTCGCCTTAGGTCAGTGGCCACGTGTTCGCAGCTGTTCACCAGATAGCGGGAGCAGAAAAGGGGAGTCAGAGGAGGAACTGCTCCCTCCGGGCTCCAGCGAGACCCACAGAGCGTCCGTGACCTTTCAGGTGCTCGAAACCAGACGGAGAAGCTTCTGCTGGAGAGCCTCCACGCCGACAGCCTGCCCTGTTACCATCACGCCCTGGGGAGCCTGCTCCCTCACTTCAGCCACACGTCGCTGGAGGCGGCAGCGCGCATGTACCTGAGACCAGGTGTGACCCCTCAGTGTCCCCGGCCACAGGACGGACCCACAGGTGCACTCACCTTGGCTTGTGTCTCCTCAGGGTTCGACGTGAAGCTGTCCTTTATCGAGGAGTCGCTGGCCAGGTATCGGGAGGAGCAGGAGGAGCAGGAGGAGGAGGAGGAGGAGGAGGAGGAGGAGGAGGGTGGGGGGAGGAGGAGCAGGCGGTGGTTCTGCTGTGACGTCCTGCTGTGCTGTGCTCCAGGTTCAGGTCCAGGCCGTTTCCCCTGCTCTCAGTGGAGGAGGTGAACCAGTGGGTGGAGAACGCCACCAACGGGCACATCCACCACCTCCTGGACAGCGCTCCTCAGGATGTGGTGCTCCTGCTGGTCAACGCCGTCTACTTCAAAGGTGAGACCAGACAGGTACAGACCAGACCAGACCAGACCCGACGAGACCAGACCGGACCGAACTGAACCGGGCCGCACTGGGCCAGACCAGACCAGACCAGACCAGATCCGACCAGACCTGACTAGACCAGACCGGACTGAACTGGACCGGGCCGCACTGGGCCAGACCAGACCAGACCAGAAAAGACCAGACCAGACCAGACCAGACCTGACTAGACCAGACCGCACCAGACCGGACCGAACTGGACCAGACCAGAAAAGACCTGACCAGACCAGACCGGACCGGACCGACCTGGACGAACTGGACCGGGCCGCACCGCACCAGACCAGACCAGACCAGACCGGACCGAACTTGACCGAACTGGACCGGGCCGCACTGGACCAGACCAGACCAGACCAGACCAGATCCGACGAGACCTGACTAGACCAGACCGGACCGAACTGGACTGAACTGGACCGAACTGGACCGGGTCTCACCGGACCAGACCAGACCAGACCAGACCAGATCCGACGAGACCTGACTAGACCAGACCGGACCGAACTGGACTGAACTGGACCGAACTGGACCGGGCCGCACCAGACCAGACCAGACCGGACCAGACCAGACCAGACCAGACCAGAGGAGTCCCGGTGGACACAGGCTCCGCCTCGGGTCACATGACTTGCTCTTCCTGTGGGGTCAGGTGAATGGCGGACACGGTTCGACCCCCAGGGAACCTCCAAGGGTGCCTTCTACCTGGACAGCCACAACTCAGTGTCTGTGGACATGATGAAGTCCGCCCAGTACCCTCTGCGCCTGCTGGACGACCCGGAGCTGCAGGCTCAGGTGACAGGTGGTCCCGCGGGGGCGTCGGGGGGGAGGGGCCCCTTTATTGACCGTGTGTTTTGGAGCAGGTGGCCAGTTTCCCCTTCAAAGGGAACACCAGCTTCTTGGTGATTCTGCCGCAAGGAAACGTGTCGTCGGTTCTTGCCAAGTTGAACATCTCGCACCTGATTGGCCGGCTGCCTCAAGAGCGAACCATGCAGGTCAACTTACCCAAGGTGAAGCTGCAGTACCGCCAGGAGCTGCAGGGGGCGCTGACCAGCATGGGTGAGGTTCCAACGGGCTGCCGATCGGGGCCAGTCGGTGATCACCGAGCGAGTGACCGCGAGCCGCCGCGCTGCTGCTTGACCCCTGTCCTCTGGGTGCCCCCCCCCTCAGGCCTCGGCTCCCTGTTCACCGGACCCGACCTCTCCGGGGTCTCCGACCAGCCGCTGCGGGTGACGGGCGTGCGCCACGCCAGCACGGTGGAACTCAGCGAGGACGGCGTGGAGGCGTCGGCCACCACGGCCATCACCTCCATGCGCTCCGTCTCCCTCTTCGCCGTCAACTCGCCGTTCGTCTTTGTGCTGGTTGACGACGTCTCCCTGACGCCCCTCTTCATGGGTGTCATCACAAACCCCGCCCCCGACGACGACCCCATGCTCAACGACCATCCCCATAGCAACAGCACCACCGACGATCGACCGGTGACGAACACCGTCGCAAAGAAGCCGGCGGGCGACGGGTCGTGCGGCGAGACGGAGGCGGTGACGTGCGGCTCCCCCTCTGGTGAGGCGGCGCAACTGCGGCACGATAATAAACTGGAGCAGCCCGAGGAGGGAACCTGGTCTCAAAGGGCCCCCGGGGTCCCCGCGTGAGTCCGAAACCCCCCGCTCGGCGGCCCCCAAACTCGTAGGATCCCGGAGCCAAATCACCCCCGGCGGCGCCGCGCCTGGAGAGCCTTGCCTCACCGTCCAGGTGTGTCGGTCCCTTTGTTGCTCGTTTGTGTGTTGACAAAGACTCTGCGTTGACTCTAGAAGACTGACCAATCAGAAGCTGTTCAGTTGCTCTCTCTCAATAAGTAACAACCTCCTTGTAAATGCTCGATGCAAACGTCGCCCTCCGTCCTCCTGCTCGGCGGTACCGACTCATGATCCCACCTTGTGGTACAAAGTGGTGTTACGAGGCACAAATCGTTTGGCTGATTTTAAGGGGAGGACGTGTTTTTTTTCACGTTTTGTTGATTATTTCGAAATTGTTTGAGGAAAATACAATGGTAAACATTTACTCGACGACAGCCGAAAGTTTCCCGAAGAATCCAGCGAACAATTTCAATGTTTCACACGAAAACCACTTCTGTGTTTGTGACTCTTTATGTGAAATGACACACGCAACGTTCACACAGTTGTTGGTGTGGACAGAAGTGAACGAGTCCTCACGACTATTCCATCAACAGATGTTCAGTTCTTTCAAAATAAAGTCTTTGGGTCATTTGCGAGTTTGAGATGCTGACAACCGAAGCGCTGATGCAACGCTGACTGCAGGAACTCGACGTGGACGCTGCCTGCCTGCCAGTCAACAGCAGCATGTGTGACCGCACTGCGTCTGCGTGGCTCTGTGACGTCACGGAGGTGGGCGTGGGCTCGTCGCACCGCAGCGGGGAGTTCAGCCCGTTCCTTGCGCTCCGCTGTTTGCGCGAGGACGCGCAGGACCGAGGACGCGCCTCCAGGGGGCGTGTTCGGAGAGAAGCCGACCGTCCTCCTCCTCCTTCCTTCTCCTCCTCTTCCTCCTCCTCCTCTTCCTCCTCCTCATGTTCATCCTCAGAGCGACGTGGACCGCCCGCCAGCACAGAGGTACGTTTGCGCCCGACGCGCTGCCTCAACCGCCGCAGAGTCGGAGGCGGAGGCGCGCCTCCCTGCTTGGAGGTGCTAATTGATCGATTATCGGTGACCGGTCAGCGAGGACGAACTTTAATCTCAGCTCGGTCTGCGCATGCTCCGCTCGGTCCTCCAACCCAACTTTTATGCTCCAACTTCGCGTCAAGATGAAGTTTCGGGAACAGAGTGAATGTGCAAGCGCTCAATGTGTGTGTGTGTGTGTGTGTGTGTGTGTGTGTGTGTGTGTGTGTGTGTGTGTGTGTGTTTGCAACTGTGTGCGTGCGTGCACGCGTGTTCATGTTTGTAGATGTGTGTGTGCGTTCGTGATTGTCTGTGTATGCGCACGTGCATGTGCATGTTGGTATGTGTGTGCGTGCATGCGTGTTTGTTCACGTTTGTATCTGTTCGTTTGTGTGTGTGCGTGTTGGTATGCGTGTGTCCATTCATGTGTGCGTGTGTGAGGTTATTTGGGGTTCTGTTGGTTTTGGTGCCAGGATCCGTGTGCGGATCAGAGTCCTAAAGCAGCCAATCAGAGAGCAGCTGACAGGCTGGCGAAGGTGAAGAGCGCTGAGTCAGCAGGTGGTCTGCAGGACTCTGCAGGCTCGCCCTGAGGCATGCTGGGTAATGATGCCGGGCCCACGCAAACGGCTGCGCGTGTCGTGCTGCATCTGTGGGATGTGCGAGGAATGAACATCGAGGCTCCGCCCCTCACGTCACCTCACGCTTTGCTGGTTGGCTCAGAGCACAGAAGCAGCTTTTGTGCGTTTGCGTTTCAGGATGGAGCGACTCACTTTCCTGCTGCTGTTCGGACTCCTGCTGAGCGGCTGTAACACTCAGGTGGGACACGGCACAACACAACGCAACACGACACAACACAACATAAGACAACGCAACGCAAGCCGCCGTAACAGGACCCAGCAGGCGGGCGGGCGGGCAGGCAGACGCCTCAACGCCAGCGAACCTCCATCATCTGTTTCTAATGTTCTGCTCGTTGCAACTGGCTGCAGTCGGAGCCGGGCGCTGGCGCTGGCGAGGAGGAGGCGGGGCCTGAGGAGGAGCACGTGGAGCTCTTCACCACACCCACCACCAAGATGGGCGCCGCCACCTCCGACTTTGGCTACAATCTGTTCCGAGCGCTGGCGAGCCGCGACGCCTCCTCCAACGTCTTCCTGGCGCCCACCAGCGTGTCGGCAGCGCTCACGCAGCTCGCCATGGGTGAAGGAAACAAACGCACCCACATTTGAGTCAAACATGGCCGACAACGCGCCGCGTTGCCGTGTGTCCTCGTTTATTCGGCGTCTCTTCCCGTCTTCGTTCGTTTCTCGCCTTGTTTTCCGCTGTGGAGCGGTGCAAGAGACGGTCTTATTTTGAAAGTCCTCTGCAGGATGTGCCGCTGAGGCTCTCTGACAGTGGGGGGGGGGGGGGGGGGGGGGGGGGGGGGGGGGGGGGGGGGGGGGGGGGGGGGGGGGGGGGGGGGGG
>JASSRZ010000006.1:16553138-16564135 GCA_032164315.1 Malacoctenus gilli
AGGAGAAGAAGAGGAGGAAGAAGAAGAAAAAGGAGGAGGAGAAGAACGAAGGAGAAGAAGAAGACGACGATGAAGAAGAAAAGGGAGGAGGAAGAAGAAGAAGAAGCAGGAGGAGGAGAAGGAGAAGAGGAGGAAGAGGAAGAAAAAGGAGGAAGATGAGGAGAAGAGGAAGAAGAAGAAAGAGGAGGAGGAGAAGAAGAAAAAGGAGGAGGAGCACGAGGAGAAGAGGAGGAAGAAGAAAAAGGAGGAGGAGAAGGAGAAGAAGAGAAGGAAGGAGGAGGAGAGGAAAAAGGAGGAGGAGGAGAAGGAGAAGAGGAGGAAGAACAAGAAAAAGGAGGAGGAGGAGGAGAAGAGGAGGAAGAAGAAAAAAGAGGAGGAGGAGGAGAAGGAGAAAAAGGAGGAGGAGGAGGACTCACATGACTTTGTATTTGTAGCTGCTGTCCACTCCTCCGATGTCCCACATCACGATCTTGTTGTCATACGATCCGGCTGCGAGAGAGGGGAGGCGAGATGTTACCATGGAAACGACGGGCAGAGCAAAGAGGAGCGAAAATCCAGCGTCGCCGGACCGAACGGACGCGAGGAGCCGTTCGCACGCCGCCGCCGCGAACTCACTGAAGAGGAAGCTGCCCCGCTGGTGGTTGAAGCGCAGAACGGACAGCGCCTTGCGGCTGGCCCGGAACTCGCCGTACGCCACGTTGTTGCGGGGGTGCAGCAGCTTGACCAGGCCTCTCTTCCCGCCGGCCGCCAGCACGCTGCAGTGCTGCGCCGAGGCTTTGGCCCCCCGGGACATCAAGACGGTGGTCCAGGCCAGCGAGAAGAACTCCTGCGGAGACGGACGGAGACGGACGTTAGCGCCGTCTTTAAGGCCGGAACGAGCGGATCCGACAGCAGCCGCGTTTCTTCTCCAAAAGGACGTTTTTCAGAAAATTCAGTGAGATTTTACTGAAGGAGGAATAAATTCACACGAGTTTGTGGAAAAGCGCCGACCTCTCCGGGAACTTTGTACTTCTTCATCACCATCCCCGTCTCACAGTCCAGCACGCAGAGCGAGTCTCCTCCACAGGTGGCCACCAGCCGGCTCCCCGCGTCACCGCCTGTCACCGGGAAACAGACGTGGTCAGACGAGATTTTCACGCACTCGTAGAAAAGACAAAAGGACGTTTTTTCCACTTCTTCGCCAACACGCGACCGACGTACCGGAGTCTGGCAGCGGCTGGAACGCACACGCCCACAGCTGGGTGGAGAAATCCTCCGCGCTGTCCTGCTTACTGTGACACTGCAGCACGTGGAGCGGCTTCAGATGCACCGGCTGCAGGAGGAGGGGGAGGAGGAGGAGGAACAGAAGGAGAAGGAGAAGAAGAAGAAGGGGGAGGGGGAGGAGGAAAAGAAGGAGAATGAGGAGGAGGAGAAGGAAAAGGAGGAGGAGTAGAAGAAGAAGGGGGAGGAGGAGAGGAAGGAGGAGGAAAAGAAGGAGAATGAGGAGGAGGGGAAGAAGGAGAAGGAAAAGGAGGAGGAGGAGTAGAAGAAGGAGAATGAGGAGGAGGTGGAGGAGGAGAGGAAGAAGAAGGAGGGAAAGGAAAAGAAGGAGGAAGAGGAGAAGGAGGAGGAGAGGAGAAGGAGGAGGAGAGGAAGAAGAAGGAGGAAGGAGGAGGAAGGAAGAGGAAAAGGAGAAGGAGAAAAAGAAGAATAAGGAGAAGGAGGAGGAGAAGAAGAGGAAGAAGAGGAGGAGATGGAAAAAAAGGAGGAGGAGAAGGAAAAGAAGGAGGAAAAGGAGAAGGAGGAGGACAGAGGAGGAGGAAGAAGAAGAGGGGGAGGAAGAGGAGGAGAAGGAGGAGGAGGGAGACACATTCATCCCAATTAACTCAAATCATTCATTTTGCTTCTTGAATTTGAAGTTCAGTGAGTTTTTGTGCTGAACACATTCAACTCAATTTTTACGCCACCTCCGTCTTTGCCGGGAGCAGCGCGGCGCCGTCCCTCTGCGTCGGCACTTCCTCGGCGCCGTCCCTCCGTCTCGCCTGCGCTCCGTCCTTTTTGGCGCTCCGCTGCGCTTTCGAGGTCCTTCCCGGCGTCTCCGCCTTCGTCTGTCCTCTGGCGGGCGTCGACGGCAGCCGGCACGCCTTGCGGGGGCTCATCCTGACGGCGTCCGGCTGCGTCGGAGGCGGCGAGGCGTCCAACCGCGGCTTCTTGAGGGGCGTCAAGCGGATGTTGGCGTCCGTTTCTGGCTCAGGCCGTTTCTTCTTCACAGGCGTCGAGACTTCCTGTAAAAACAGGACGGTGTGGTAGTTAAAATTTGGGCACCGCGACTCGCCGAAGGAGGTCGGCGGAAGGTTTCTGCTTTCTTACGCCGTCGTCTTTACTCGACCTCCTGCGTTTGCCGTCTTTTCTCGGCTCCGTCAGCGACTGCAGATGCTCCTTCGCGATGATTTCCACCTGAAGCCCAAACGAAGCGGAAGTTAACGAAGGAACCGAGATGAAAGCGAGACGCCGACGCGCCTGCGACGGTCCTGAACGCACCTTCCATTTGGTGAAGTCGCTGACCGAACTGGGGCCGAATTTCACTTGCTCCCGGGCGGCTTTCACGAAGCGCTTCTGCAGAGCCGCCAACTCGTCGGCCGTGACGGGATCCGGGAGAGAGAAGCTCTTCTCCCAGACGGCGACGGTCTGAAGAAACACCCGGGAATTAAAGCCACGCCCACAAAAACGACGAGGTTTTATTTAGCGTCCCGTGGCGCGTCTCCTTACCCTCGTCCTCAGGTTGTCGCTGTAGACGAAGCGCAGGTGGTTGGCGGTGGACGTGACGTCTTTGCCGTTGTAGATCTTCAGGTTGGGCAACAAAACCATCAGCTTGTAATTGTCGCTGACCTGAGAACAAAAAAAAAAGGAGCGTTTAAAATGAGGCGTCGAATGTTTAGGGGGCGTTTCGGCCCGCAGGCGGAACGCGTCCCCCACCGTGACGTAAAGGTTGTCCTCCATCCGGAGCTCCTCCAGGCCGCGCAGGCCCTCCAGCGAGGTCACGTCCTCCATCTGGTTGTCGGCGAGGTCCAGGCAGCGCAGCGCCGGCAGCTCCAGGCCGCCCGGGAAGCCCCGCAGGCGGTTGCCGGACAGATCCCAGCACTCCAGCGAGCGCAGGCGCGACAGCAGCTTCACGGGTAAATCCTGACACCTCAGAGCCAGTTTGGACAGGCTGAGGAGCAGAGAGGCGCCGTCAGAGGAACTAAACATGCATAGGAACCCTTTCAGCACCACTGAGAACCAAAGAACGAGAGAAGAACTCACTTGAGGGTCTTCAGCTGCTCCAGTTTGGTTGTCTGTGGAGTTCCTTTCTCCAGCAAAAGTTTCTCAGTGATTTTCTCCATCGCTGCAGAACAATCTGGAAACTGGAGTTCAGCAAAATAAAAGAACAATTTTGCTTTAACTTATTCACATTTAATTTAAAAGCAGAGCAAATTTTACTGAACATGAGACTTCTGAATAAATCAAGGAAACTTTCACCTGAAGACAAAGAAACAAGGAGTGTGAAAAGGTCTTTTGTTCACTTGCAAATGAGGTTTTTTAAGTGATTCAAAAGGTCTTTGATCAACTTCAGCTACTCTGATCAACGTGCCTAACTGAATAAATCAACATTGTGGTTTTAAAACAACTTCAAAAAAGTGGAAAGGTTGGAAAATTACACATTTAAAAGGGTAGAAACGAAAAAATAACGTTAGATTCCTTCACCGCTTCCGTGAAAACTGCGATCAGGTCAGAAAAACAAGCACACGTGTTTATTATTTCACTTTTTTTAGTTTTTCAACACCTAAAACATCTACAGAGACGCAGTTTTACTTCGTAAACACACTTTAAGTTACAAACAGGCGTTTATTTTGAAGTAAATTGTTGAAATGTGTCCAAACGAGCGACGTAAACAATGGTGGATAAACATGTTGCAACACGACACAACTTTAAACGATAAGCAGCGAAAACAGGTAAAAATCCGGTTGCGTAGAAATCCGTCGCACATTTGAACACGCAGTTTTCATATAAAAACACCACATTTCGTAAATTTGTGTGTATTAGTGAGTAAAAGTACTTACAAGCGTGCGATCGGCTTCAGGGACTCGCTGCGTCTGCCGGCGTCTGCAGGAAACGAGTTTTCGCGGGGAAACGTTTCGTACTTCCGGTGGGCGTGGCCTAAAGAGACTTTTTCCGGAAACGAGCGACGCGGAAAGAACAAAGTCACAGGAAGCCGTTAATCGTTGAGTTAGGACGTTGAATTTGAGCATTTTCCAGTTATTTCTGTATCTTTACAACAGTTTTGTACGTATTAAAGTAAAATACAACTTTTTACGTCTACTAAATTCATTTTTTTGGTGTTTTCTACCATTTCAACGTGTATTTTCTGAGGTATTCAATGCACATTTAATACAATAAAGAAAATAGTATTCACCCCAAAGTACACAAACAGAATTGGCAAAAATAAAACGAAGAATCAGCCCTGAATACAGGGATTTTTTTTGGCTTTTCAAAATAAAGCATTCCTGAGAACGATGAATGAGGAACCTGAAGTTCTCTGTTCTCCTTTGTGTTCACATAACTTTGCCTGAAAGACCCCTGTGGTGGATTCACTGTTGCCACGTCGATGGGCTGTCTCCCCCCCCACCTTCCTTTGAGCCGTCCCACCGTGTTCTGGTCAATAATCTGCTGTGGGGCAGGATTAGAGCTGAACTGGACCCGTGTTAATGCTGCGGGGCTGTCAGGCGAGTTCCTGCCCTCCATTGGAAGATGAGTCCCACGTGAGAACGTCTCACCTGCAGCAACCAGCGTTCATCAGATACCGTCTCCTTGGATCTTCAGACCTTGTTAATTAGGAGCAGGAGGACATGATAGCGTCTGAGTGCAGATTTCAGAACCGCCAGAGGCCCAGACTGTCGGACTGTGGAGTTTAATCTGCTCATTACATCACAGATTACAGCTGTTGAGGTGTCAGAAATGGCCGCCACGGAACTAGCCGCTGATTTTCAGCTGCACATCTAAAAATATAACACATTTTTTTCAGTCTGGCGATGCATCTTTGTCACGTTGTGGCTGCTCGCAGTGAGACATTCAGGCCGAGAGTCAGACTGTCCGAAGCGTTTCCAAACTTCTTCCTATAATTCATTCAATTTGTTGCAAAACCGCCTCCAGCTTTCTTTAATTCGAGCGGTCTGTTTGGTGGCGCCCGTCCCGTCTAAAAGCAGGTATCTGCAGGGATTGTAATCCTTTAAGAGGATCAGGTCTGAGATCCAGGGGGGGGAGGCGAGGGGGAGGGAGGGAGGAAGGGAGGGACAGGGGTGATGCCGCTAACTACCCACGGCCGGCCGGCTGGCCGCACATGGCAGACTGTCGTTTCTGAGCTGTCGACACGCCGGTGGAGGTCTGGACGGTGATGGACGCCGGAGGAAGCCGTGACCGCGGGAGAGACTCACCTCAGAGTGAAGAAGACTAGAAGGAGAGACGGTAGGATCACACGCGAGCGTCTGAGGGACTGGAGGGCTTAGGAGAGCTCACTTTTGGATGAGAAACATAGATTTAAGATGGAGAAACACCTTTAAAACCAATTAATTAAGAGTTTAGAATAAGGACGAGTCCTTTTATTGTCTTTTCATAGTCGGCGGCGACGTCTTGTGTCTTTTATTTGCCTTAAAGTGAATCAAACGTGATCCTGGAGGCTGAAACTCGCTTGTTTCCGCCAGCCATGCCGGCCCTGGAGGTGTTCTGCAGCCTGATTGGCTGGCTCTGCCTCTACCTGTTGTTCTGCCGGACCTTCGCCCAGCGGGGGCCCGAGTGGAACTGCCGGCTGGTCACGCTGTCCCACGGCGTGGTCATCGTGCTGCTCACGGCCTACGTGGTCTTCATCGACGGGCCCTGGCCGCTCACGCACGCAGGTCGGTGGTCGCGGCGGCCGAACTTTGCTTTGGTTTGAGTGAAACGTGGGTTTAAAGTGTTAAAATAGACGCTTAGGGAGTCAATTTTGTCCTTTTACTGAGGGTTCAAGAGGTCAGCGACCGAGCTGCGACTCTGACTCGTTTTGTGTCCCCTCGCCTGATTGGTCGCCCTCTTCCCGCGCAGGCACGGAGAACACGGAGCTGCAGACGGCGGCGCTGTGCGTCTGCCTGGGCTACTTCTTCTTCGACATGGGCTGGTGCGTGTGCTACCGCACGGAGGGCGCCGTCATGCTGGCCCACCACGCCGCCAGCATCGCCGGCATCCTGCTGGCGCTCGCCACGGGCGTGTCGGCCTGCGAGACCTGCGCCGTCATCTTCGGCAGCGAGATCACCAACCCGCTGCTGCAGAGCCGCTGGTTCCTGCGGCAGCTGGGCCTCTACGACAGCCTGCTGGGCGACGCCGTCGACGTGCTCTTCATCGTGCTCTTCGCCGGCGTCCGCGTGGGCGTCGGCACCGCCATGTTCTACTGCGAGCTCACGTCGCCCAGGACCTCGCTGGTCATGAAGCTGGGGGGCGTGGTCATGTACGGCCTGGCGTGGGTGTTCATGGTGGACATCGCCCGCTTTTGCTTCAAGAAAAGCCGAGCCAAGTACAGGAAGTGGGCCGAGAGACACGAACTGAGCGCAAAACTGCACGCACAGTGAGGAGATCCAAGAGTTTTAAGGGTGCTAAAATACATCGAACAGTCATAAAACACCGTCTCACTGACTGTGAATGGAAAACTTTACTTTTTTTATTGTGGATTTTAAGGTAAATCGATTAAAATGCGTCGTAATAAAGTGCTTCAGTCAAATCTGACAAAGTTTCTTCGAGGCGTCTCCAAAAATGTCGTTTTTCAGACCCTCTAACGTGTCCATCGATGTGGTTCTATTAATCTGGATCAGGCTATCCTGGATCGATCAGGATCTAACGATCCACATATACAGACCCAGCTAATGGATCCCAGATCAATCAATCTCTCTCTCTCTCTCTCCCCCCCCCAAAAACCAACATCGAAACCAAACGTCTGTTTCCATTCTTTCTTCTTTCATCTCTGACAAAGAAAACAGAGTCTACTGGTGTCAGCAAACGTGTTAACAAGGTTAATGACATTTGAATAAAAATAGAACATTTATCAAGAACATTTGAGAGACAGATTAATACTGCTGCATACTTTTATCCTCTGCTGAAGTAGTTTGTGTTAAAACATTACATGATTTCAGAGTGTAAAAATAGAAAACAACAAAAACAAACAACCGCAACAGACAAAAGGCTCACCGGTCCTTTCCGTCCGATTCAGAAACGCTCGTTTCAGTCCATGAACGAGAGGCGCAGATGTGCCATCCAGGTACTTTTAAGGGTTCTGGGAGTTAATTTCTAACAGGAAGTTGTTCAGGAGTTACGAAATATGCAGTCACGGCGCAAATTCATGTTCGAATGACCCAGAAAGTACGTTTTCTTTTCGGAAACGTCCTGAAAGATCAGTGGTTTGGTAGAAAGTGCTTCTATCTGCTTTTGCCGTCGTAATCAAACAGCCTCGGGACGCAGGCTTCTGATTGGCTGTACTCTATGAGGGCGGGACTTACAAGTCACTTTGACCAATCACAGGTTTGGAGTTTCAGCCTGAACGACAAAGCTGGTTCTCCTGGACCAGGAAACCGAAGCCGTCCGCTTCGGTTCCACTCCGTGATGCCTTCAAGTACTGCAGGAAAATCCAACGCGGTTGGTGAACAACTGTGTTGTTTATTTGCTGCTGCTTTGTGTTTATGTTTGGTCTCTAAACAACTTCTGCTAAGCTGAAGGTGGAGAACGCAACTCTTGACTCGACTCTACTCGGTTACGGTCGTTTTCCACTGCAGTTCGACGCTCTTTCAGGCAAACATCCTGCAGTCTGTTGACATCAACTTTCCAACTCTGCTCTCTTTGTGGGTACTAAAGAAGTACCGGTACCAGGAACTACCAGCAAATGGAAAACCGCCATAAAGCGAGTAGCGTGGAATAAGTTGGAGTGGGAACTGCCCAGTGAGGTTTGTTAATGTGACCGTGCGCAGGACTGAACATGTGGAGATTATCTCGCCTTATCGGCCGACCGTCGGCTGAATGACACACGTGTGACGCCAGCGCTTCAACTCGCCGCTTCTTCTCTATTTAATGCAGTAAATCCAGTGTTTCAGATAAGTTATGCAGTCGAATATTATCATTATTCCTATAGCACAAAGTGTCCGTGGTCGCGTCCGCCACGCTGCTCCTTCGTTTCTGCCACCAGAGTCCGACCGCCGTGGGAGGAAGTTGGAGGGAGGGCGGGATGAGACTTGGTTTCGAGACGGCGCGGGGGACGTCCGTCCTCACTGGATCCCATCTGGAAGACGGATGGAGACGCGTGAGACACGGCGCTTCACCTGCACGCCGCCGCCGCCGCCGATGGCGCCACGTCAGAACGCACCGTTGTTGTCGTCCGAGTCAGTAGTCGCGTCACTGTGCATCTGTCGCAGCTCGTTGTACTTGGTCTCAACGTCCTAAAACGAGATTCAAACAAATAACTTTATTCAAAAAAAACAAAGTGGCACTGATGCTCAAAACTATTAACAATTTCACCACAAAAAAAGACAAAAAATTGAGAAAAAAACAAAAAATACACAAAATTACAAATAAAACTGTTGTTTTTGTCTGTTTGAGAAATAAACTTGACAGAATTACATTTTTAGTCACTTAAACATTAACAGCAACTCTAAAAACATTGATGACACGTGACTCATAGCTGCCCTTTTCTACTTGGGTCTTACTAGACTCGACTCTACTTGGTACTTTGGGTTTTCCATTAGCTGACAGTTCCTGTAACCGGGTACTTTTTCAGTATCTACTCCAGCTGTAAAGGAACTCAGCAGACGCGACGTCACCTCCGCATTGAGGCTGGATGTCTATCGTGAAAAGGACCAAAACCGTGTAGAGTCGAGTCGAGCTGAAGGTGGAATGAAATCACAGCCGGACCTTCAGATACTGCAGGTCGGCCTGCAGGAGGCGCAGGTGAGTCATCAGCTGCCGGCTGAGGTTGGGTCCGCCGCCGCCGCCCGACTGCGAGGACGATGACAGCAGCTTCCTCATATCGATGCCCACGTCACAGCCGCCGGCGCCACCGGCGCCGTCGTCGTCCGTGCTGCTCTCCTCCGAACCGCCGCCGAAGTCCAGAACCACGAAGCCGCCTGGAAGGAGACTCGGATCAGACGCGGCGGTCGCGACACTAGGACGCCACTCAGACCAGAACCAGGTCGGTACCGTTGCGTTCGGACGCGTCGGGAAGTCCGGACGGTCCGGAGCTCGGCTGTGGCTCCTCCTTCTGCGCACCGTCGGAGGCTCCGCCCTCCCCGTCACTGGCAGCAGGCAGCAGTGAGGCTTCACTCAGCTGAGTCTCAGAGACGCCGCTGCCCTCCTGCTTCTCCTCCTCCTTCTGCGCCTCCTTCTGCTCCTCGGCCTCCCGGCTCATCAGGTGGGTGAACAGAGCCTGCCGCAGCGTCGCCACTGAAACCAGGACAGAGCGTCGGCTGCCGATTCTCATCACGCCACTTTTCCCCTCCATTTTGTCGGACTCTCACGTGTTTTCAGAGCTTCGTCAGCTTTGGACGCCGACGCCCGCTCGCCGTTTTCGATGTCCGCCAGCTGCCCGTCCAGGAAGGCCTCCAACTCCGCCTCGTCCACCTCCTCCTCCTCCTCCTCCATCATCTCTTCCTCCCGTCGGTTCGACACGCTCGGCTCCTCTTCCTCGTCCTCCGACTTCAAGCCGTCGAAGGGGTTGGTGCCGGCGGGAGCTTGGATGTCTGGGGAAACATTTTGCGCCATCGTTTTATTCCTGACTTTGAACGTTTAAAACCACCGTAATTCCCGGCGGGCTACCTGGAGAATGGACGCCGCCGCTCGCCATCCCGTTGGGCTCTTTGCTCGCTTTGGGAATCTCCCTGTCGATGATCTCGATGGCGTCCCGCTCCGCACTGAAACACACCGACGCTGTAACACAGCAGCAACACTCGAACAGCGGCGCTAAAACACCGCCACAACTCGGCGGACTCACTCGGACGGCGCCGGTGGCGCGTCGCTGCTCCGAGGTTTGGCCTTCATGGCGTCGGCGCACTGCGTGATCAGGCACTGCCACCTGCGGGACAGAGAGACGCGGCGACGGCGGCGGCGTGAGGACGGAAACCGGAAGCGAGAGCGGCGGCTGGCGGCGCGAGACTCACGTTCTCTGATCGGAGACCGTCTGGGCCGTCAGTTCGTAGATTTGAGCGCCGTTTTCAGACATGGAGAGGACGAAGAACGACTTGTTGTCTGAAGAGGAAGAAAGATTTCAAAATAAGAGACATGTTCAGAAAACAAAATGACTTGTGGGACGTCAAATGATCTGGTCTGATCCACTAAAGGCGACAAAAACCACAATAAATCGCAAAAAAATCGAGTGAAAGACGAAGAGGAGCGTCCGGCGTCCGTTACCCGTTGCCACCGGGCGAACCAGGACGGTGTTGAGCTTGATGATGGGGCTGAAGATGTGCTTGGCGTCCAGGACGCTGCCCAGGTTCTTGCCGTGGAACTTGAGGACGAGGCGCTCGTCCTGCTTCTGCAGCAGGACCATGATGTCCTCCAGCAGGACGGTGTACAGCTCTGAGGGGACAGACACCAGCGGGTCATCGGCAGCGCAATCGCAGCCGTCGGCCGTCCCGCGGCGAGCGTTCCTACCGATCGTCTTGTCCTTGTTGACCTTCCAGGACAGCGGGCCCTCGTGGACCATCTTCCGCTTGGTCAAGTCCAGATTCTGCGAAAGGCAAACGAGTCGCCGTCAGTTTACGGGCGGGTTCGTCGGCGGCGCTTTCGCCGCTTCCTCCTTCTTCACCTTGAGCTCCAGGACGACGGGGTTCTCGCTCGGTTTGAGGGACGAGAAGTCGAGGCGCCGCTGGTACTCCTCCAACCGCTGAGGAGGAAGGAAAGCGGGTGAGTCGCGACCGCGTGGCGCCACCGTGTGGACGCGGACGCGGACGGGGGGGGGGGGGGGGGGGGGGGGGGGG
>JASSRZ010000006.1:16577827-16595221 GCA_032164315.1 Malacoctenus gilli
AGAGAGAGAGAGACACAGACACACAGAGAGAGAGAGAGAGAGAGAGAGAGAGAAAGAGAGAGAGAGAGGGAGAGAGAGAGAGGAGAAAGAGAAAGAGAGAAAAGGAGAGGAGAGAGAGTGAGAGATTGAGAGAGAGCGAGAGAGAGAGGGAGAGCGAGAGAGAAAGAGAGAGAGAGAGAGCGCGAGAGAGAGAGAGAGAGAGAGAAAGGGAGAGCGAGAGAGGGAGACAGAGAGAGAGAGAGCGAAAGAGAGAGAGAGGAGAAAGAGAAAGAGAGGAGAGGAGAGAGAGTGAGAGATTGAGAGAGAGAGCGAGAGAGAGAGGGAGAGCGAGAGAGAAAGAGAAAGAGAGAGAGAGGAGACCATAAATTGATGAAGCATGGGGGCTTAAATAGACACAGGTGGGAACAATCAGGATGAGTTTCATGAAGCTTCGCGTAAACATGGAAAAACAAAGCTGATAAATTTGAGTAATTATGGCAAAATCTGGGAAAAAATATCCATATTTGATGGTTCAAAGCCACCAGAACCGGATTTGAACAGATCAAGCGAGATGAGGTTTAAAGCGACACAGCATTTCTAGTATCCTCTCGCGAAGTCTTGACGAGGTTTGACGTTTCTTTTTTCGCAGCCTGCCCCTTTAAAAGTTTCTACTCTGTGTTTGTTTCCACTCATCCGACCCGCTCGTCCCTTCTGGGAGTCGGACTCGTGGATGGTGGTTCGTGTATTAATAGCAGAGGTTCCCTCTCTTCATCGTCCCCCCCCCCCCCCACAGCTCCTCCTCCTCCTCCTCCTCCTCGTTCCATAAGAGGGGGTTTTGTTTGTGCTGCTGTTCCTCCTCTGGACAATGGGGGCCCCGGGCTCTCAACAATGGCTCCCACGTCAGAGCCGACTTACTATGCTGGAGCTCTGTGGGACTGGTTCCCGGAAACACAGACTCCGGGTTTTTTTGGCTCGGCTTCAGTTTCCTGAATGCAGGAGGAGGCTGGGAAAGAGGCACGAGGAGCGGGGAGGGAGGGAGGGAGGGAGGAGGAGGAGGGAGGGGGAGGAAGGAGGTGTCCGTGAGGGAAGACAGAGGGCCGAGGAAACTTCAGCTGAGCGCCCGGAGTGAGCGGCCATGACTAAACTGTCCTCACAGTTTAGTCGAGAGGGAACCACCACGGGAACCTCGACATCGGAGGAACCTTTTGGCTGATAAGTCAGGGGGAGGCGGGGTTGGGGGGGTGGAGGGGTTGAGGGGGAGGGGGGGGCTGCATCCTGCTGGGTGGGTGGCAGCTCAGAAAAAGTGCAGATAAGACGGAAAAATGAAGCTTTTTCGTCTCCTCGTCTGTGTGGCACAACCACGAAAACAGATTTAAACGTGAAAATGACGTTAGAAACGCGGGTCAGAGATCTTCAACAGCAACTTCAACTCTCAACTGGTGACAGGAAACAGATTTTCTTCCAAAAATTCCGCGTTTGCGTCACGACTTTACGGGAAATTAGCAGAAATCAGACGTTAAATCAAAACTCCTGACGTACAATGACGCAAACTCTTAAAAATGTGGCTGTGATTTTAGAGTTAATCCTGTGAGTGTCACTCTGAAAGCAGGAAAAGACTCTGTGAACCACCTTGTGGTCTAAACTGGTATTGCAAGTCAAATCTGAATGAAACCAGCGCTTTAGCTTCCAACTTGTGTTTTTTTTGGTGCTTTCAGTGCAAAAAGTTCTCAAAATGGATCTTTTCCTCTATTGTTTCGACTCATTAAGTATCAAGTTGAAGTGCGACCACCTCGCACCTGTTTCACTGCTATCTGGCTGCTTCGCCGTGACCCGAACGGTGCGCCAGCGCGACGTTTGGGGCAGAAAATCTTGATTTAATTACCAGTTGATGAATTTCGGCTGGGATTCATTCCTGCTTCTCTTTGCTGACTTTCTGCTCTTATCAAAGTAAGACCCTCCTCGAAAAAAAAAAAAACCTCCAAGCAATCAACTCAAGCCTCAGATGCCAAAAATACCAGACGACTCCTTTGGGATGATAAGAGCCGAGGAGCCGGCGAGGCAGGCGAGCGGCAGGTCCGACCTCAATCGAGCCCCGGCTCCAAATATAGTCCAGCTCGATTGTTTTGGACGAGGCGGGAGCCTTTACCAAAACACCGGCGCTCTCGCTTGATCCCAGTGCTAATCTGGATTTTTCGGTAATCCGACCCGCCGATATCTGTCAGTTCCTGTGAGAAAGTCCCGGTTTTCATTCCAGCTCCACTTCCCTTAAATCCACTTCAATTAAATCCGGAGGGAGGATCAAGCCGCGTTATCGAAAGTTCGGCCGGCCGAGAACCGCCGACGGCTTTTTCCGGAGAACTCAAGTGCTTCGAGATTCTTTCACGAATGTTCCCACCTTTCCGGAAGGGTGGTACGACTTCGTCCTCTCTCTCTCTCTTCCCTCTTGAAGTCGCCTCAGAGGCGCGACGGCGTGCGAACGCCTCAAAAACATGAGTCTTAAGTGAGGAGATGGCAAGGTGCTGGAGCTGCTCGCCCTCGGAGCAGACGAGGAGATCCACAACTCCTCCGGGATGCGATCCAGCTCCTCCGGACCTTTCAAGTTTGTCGCGTGGAAGACGGATGGATTATTGAGTTCGCCATCAGACGCTTGTGAAACATCGTCACTCGGCCCGGCGGCTCCGGTCATAAATCACTTCCGCAACAAACAGCCACATTCAATGGAGGCTCGCGAAGCCGCGCTGACGACATCATCGAGAAGCCGGAGCGGCGGTCATAATAATGAGCCAGTGTGAAGACTCATAAACGAGCTGACAGACTCGGACCTCACGGCGTCACGGCTGAGCGTCACAATAAAAGCGGCCACTTCCTGTATCTTCTCCAAGCGGACGCGCGTCGGGATGGCTGGTCGGCGCTGCCGCTCCGGCGCGTCGCCAGGAGCGGCGGCATCAGTCAGCGCCCTCCCCGACGCCCGGCCGACATTGTTCACCAGTGATGTCACCGCTTCCTGTCAGGGTCCCGGCGCTACGGGGTGGGAGGGGGTGGGGGGGGGGCAGTGGGAGGTCCACAGGCGGGAAAACACACAGATCAGCAAAACTGAACCGTGGGCAAAACAGAGGGACGCGGCGGTGAGTGGACGTTCCTTCACAATAAGAGCGTTTTAGCAAAGTAGTCTGATGGGTTCAGTCGGAGCTCGTTTGACTGCTCTACACACACACGCACACACACACGCACACACACACACACGGATATACACTCACATAGACACGCACACAAAACACAAACACACACACAAAACACACACAAACACATGCACAAAAACACACAGAAAAACACACAGAAACACACACACATGCACACAAAAAACCACACACATACACTCACAAAAACACACACACAAACACACGGATATACACTCACACACTCACACACAGACACACACACACACAGACACTCACAGAATTACTACGACTACTTTGTCTACTACTGCTGCTGCAACCAATACTACTACTAATGCAACTTCCTTCACTGATTCTCCCGTTACTACAATCTCTCCTACTATAACTACAACTGTTCTACTACGAGCAATACACCTTCTTTTAGTCTTGTAAGTAGTTGCACTCATGGCAGTTGAAACACAAGTCCTCACAAGTACACAAGAACACAAAAAATCCAGACTAAACCTAAACACAGAGACGCTTCGGATCCGACACTGTAACTGCAACTGTAACTGCAACTGTAACTGCAACTGTAACTGTCGCAGTGACTGTAACTAACTGCTGAGCTGTCAGAGGCAGTGAACCAGACAAACACCGGACCGGCGCTTTTCAGCAGCGAGGTCGGACGAGGTCAACGAGCCGCCGTTCACAAAAGGTTTGCGGCGAACCTCTGATGCGTCCGAGCGCGGCTGGCGTCGGCGCACCGTTCGCCAGGCAACGTCAACAACAAAAAACAACAACAACAAGAACAACATTCCCGTTTGTTTGTTTAAAAAACAAAACAAAACAGCGCGTTATTGATAAACCTTCCGAATCCAGAGACGAGCGTGTTGTTTAGATAAGGGAATCAGCTGGCGGGCGAAACGTGGAAGGATTCGCGGAAACTCTGAAGCCGCGTTGTTGTTCCAGGAGAGACTCGAACCACATGGAGCTCGGTGGAAAAAAAAACACATGGTGGGAATTAGGTTAAAACGCAACCAGAGCGCAAGAAAACCGCATGTTTTGGTGTGTTTTTTTTCCCAAAACATGTCGACGCAAACGATTAAAAAAACTTCCAGAATTATAGCCTGTGGGTGGCGCTGTAACCCTGCCGCCAAAACAGAGAAGAAGACAGAAGTCCGATGTAAACAAACTGCCAGTCATTGTTTTAGAGTTTGCCGTCATTTCACGATTAAGGTGATGCTTCTTTAATTGATTTCCTCGTTTGCTCTGAGGGCGAGCGGCTCCCGCACCTCACCATCTCAAGGTTAACCTCAGTTATGCCAAAATTTGCGTTGAGGCTGGTGTCGAATTACCAGCGCTCGGTGCTGGGTGTGTATTTTGATCAGAGAGGTCCAGAACGAGGTCCTTAAATGGCTCGTTTCTGACTGAGGATGAACCGATCTGCGTCGTAACAAATTACAAGTTTATAAAAAGCAATTTTTTTAACTTCCTGCTTCAATGTTTCAAACTTCCAGAGAAGAAAAACAAGAGATAAATTTGCTCCTCCTGCTCAACGGGCAGAATTTGCCTCTTGTGCTTTCCGTGTCACGCAGGACGAATCTGCTTTTGCTCACAGACTTGGACTTTTTTTCTTTTTTTTTCTGGATCGTTTCTCCCCGTGAGGTTGTTTTCAAAGCTATTCTGTGTTTTTGGAGCCGATGCCTTGACGTGGATCCTGCGATGGAGACACAGAGGAGGCCCATTGTTGCCCGGTTTCGTAAAGCAGACGAACGGCCCGGCCGAAAGGTCAAGAAATCAAATGACTGGGGCTGTTCGGCTCTGCGAGGCGTTCATGTGTGCTTTTATCTTGGCGATCCATCAAAGGAAGAACCTCCTGATTAAGGAGAGTAAAAATAATACACACAAAGGACTGAGGCGGAGAGTAATCTAACTACAAAGACAATTTTTGATGTTTATCCAACAATCCACCTCACATGACTGTCAAATTAAACAAAGGTTATGCAATATCTTCAGGCTTCACTAATGTGCAACATTGAGGCGATGTTCTCCGTGAACAACACGTGACACTTTTTTATAAAATAAACTCTAAAAGTTTCTGGATTTAGTTGTCTAAAATGAAGCAACATTTTAGGGTGGTGCCTAATTAAAAAGGCCCCCTACTGGTTCAACAGTGCCGACTATAATGTGCAGTGAAACTGAAAAAACCCCCTGCCCTGTCCATCCAAACCTCCCTTAGAAAACCCATAAATTTAATCCGTTTTTGTATTATCACATCGATATAACACAATTCAGCTAAAACAAAGTAATACGACACTTCATCAACACATTTTACTTCAATCGGCTGACAAGTTAGCAGAAGAGAAAACTTAAAGTAAACTAAAATCACGCTTTTAAAGTTTTTGACCGGAGTTGTCAATGCGTCTACAATGAGACCGCGCGAAGAGCGCTAAACGTTCGTCACTTTTTGGAAAAACTTAATTTTGGGAGGTTAATGAGAAGCTTTTAAATTTTTTCACAGCCGAGTTACATAAAAAACTAAAAACAGACATCAAAATACGAAAGTCAATTCTTCTTGTTTTAAATAAGTTGTAAAAATTGTTGTCATTTTAAAATCTGGACGTTTACGGACGGAGTTCCGTGTTACGTTAAGGGCATCGTTAAAAACAGCTGTAATGGGAGGAAACGGGCCGGTTGGACTTACCTGTCAGTTAGTGTTGACTGTGTGCCGCTCATTGGACTTCCTGTGAGTTTCCGCGGGGTTCACTTGATTAACATTTTCATCACAACTTATTGAAGTAATTCAAAGCAGCTTCGTCCATGTCAACCCAAACATCAACGAGTCGCTGCGTCCGACGTTTGGAGAGTCTAAACACCAGATTTTGGGGTTTCGGGATGAACAAAATAAAGAAAAGCAGCTGTCTGAGATTCAGACATGCAGAGGAAAACGGGTGCTTTTGCCTCTGGGTGTGAATGCATGTCAGTAAAACGTTACCAAACCAACATTTCCCAGTCTTCACATCCCAAAAAAAAAGAGTTCAGGGAAGATTAGAAATCTCCTGGTTTGTCTTCGGGAAGTCTTTCCATGAGGATACTCGGCTTCATTCCTGCGATCCGGGAAAGAATTACGTCAAACTCTGGCTGCAAAATCCCCCCTAAAGCAACTTTTTTATGCTGCAGTTTCCGTCCCGGTGTCCGCCGCTGCTGCCGCCGCCGCCGCCGCCGCCGCCGCTGCTGCGCTGATTGGGACGCGTCGCGGCTTCTGGCGCATCCTCCGGCAAATCTGCCGCACTCCGAGGAAGAAAAAAAAAAAGTCACTAATTTTAGTAAACTGGCCCGATTGTTGCTCCGCTGTTTGATGCAAATGAGCAGAGAAGAGGAAATGCTTGGAGCCCCCTCCCCAAAAAGAAGCAAAAAAAACAAAAAGAGCAGAAAAACCCACCTTCCGTCCTGTTGCGTTCACGTTCGGCTCGTAGTTTGTGGAACTTTCCTTAAGAAAAAAGTACTAATGGACTTTTTAAATCAACTTTATATCGTTTAATCACAGTTTTATGATGCTTTAAATAGTCTGCCAGTACAAGACGACACAAATGTCACATTTGCATTTTTCCGTTCACTTCTCTGTCATACTGAATATTTGGAAGTGGTTTGAATGGGGGTGTTTCTCCCCCCATTTTCAATGAAATTCATTCATTCTTTTTCCTCGATTTAGACATTTTTGTTTAGAGTCATTATAAAACACACTAGAGACTCATTCTTTGTTGTTATTCACAACCTATTTGCATGTTTTTTTGTTTATATGCTAAATTTGGTGTCATCTTTTACTTGTTTTGTACTTTTTGCTTTTTAAGGGTTTTTTTCAACGCACTTTGTGTTATTTTAAACTTTATTGCATTCGTTCTGGACTTTTTTTGCTTGGTTTAGTCTCCTTCAATCAACCTTTAACCGGCTTACGTGATAAACGTTCAACAAAACATCTATTTGGTGGATTTTTAGAAGTCAACAGGTAAAATTTTGCACTGATTTAAGCGCCGAGCTGAGCTGCAGTTCTGCAGTTTACAGATAGGTGGCAAAACTGCGCTGAGTGCGAACAGAACAGACGCGATAAAGCAGCCGTAGAAGAAGAGCTCCTCCATCCACAGGCTAACTGTAGCTACCCAGCGGATAACATAAACACTGTCACATCCTCGGACAGTTCGGGTCCTTGTAGCCGTTTATCTTCCGTTTTCTTGACGTTTTCTGCCGGAGAGTCACCGCAGGATGTGACGGGACCTCTGACCACCTCCAATCAGCCATGTTTGCGTTCCTGTGGGATTTACGAAGGCCGTGAAGTTACCCTAACGGACGGTAAGACATTGATTTGGGTCGAGGCTAAGCTAAGCTAACAACAGTTCAAGATAAAGGTTTTCTGCTCGGGATTTCCAGCTGTGATGGTTTTCTACGAGGCTCCGTCCAGGTGGGCGTTTTTCCTGCTGTGTTTTCGCACCGTTTGGCGTTTTTGTGCCGCGGTGGTTCATCGGCGAGTGTCGGGAAAGCGCCGACCCAGCTGGACGAGCCCGTTGTCCGCTGTGCTGTCAGAGGATGATCCGCGAGATTCAACCTTTAAACTTTCTCTCTCTGTAACTTGATGGACTCGATCCTGCAGGGCGTTAAGCGCACGTGCGTGCCCGCCAGTGTCACCTGTTACTTTGGGCTCGTGCATCATGTCTTCGGCAGCTTTTTGCTTGCAGGAAAATGTCATTTTCTAGCTGTGTGCATTTGGCCTTGTTCTCTCACAGAGGCCCGGTGGGCGGGTACTGTAAACAGTATGGTCAGGACTCCATAGATGTATGTCTGGAGCGACGTCACTCCGCTTTATGGCTGCTAAACACAGTCTGATAAATACACTGAATAACGCAGAGAAGCTTGGTGGTGATTGTTGCCTCTCCGGCTGAGTTTCCGGTTGTTTTTATTGTCTGTCAGGAATTAATTGTGTGTTAAATATCAGAAACTTGGACAGTGACACTTTTCATTCATTCTTCAATATCTCAGCTACTGTGGAGGTTTTGAAACGCATGAAAATCAAACATATGTTAAGTATTTATTATTTTTTTTTAAGAAAATGAATGAATACCGAGACGGAAAAGGAACAAACTGAGAAAAATACTGCTAAATTTGAGCTCAGAGTACATCAAAATACACTGGATCATATGTTTAAATTTGTATTTTGCTTCACGGAAAGTAAACACCTTATTTAAATGTTGACTTTATCCGTCACTGCTCTTTTTTTCGTCAAATATTGTATAGTATGTACGAAACGAGGCTTTAATTCAGCTCGTTTCCCTCCCAGCTCATGATTCAGCTGGAGAAGCCGGTGCTGACTGGGACCATGCCCGTGGTATGGCCCACCATCCTTGATCTTGGTCGCGACGAGTGCAAGAGAATTCTCCGCAAACTGGGTAAGAACGTGCGGCGTCGGTGAGCGGCGGCGGTGTTTTCTGGAGCGCTGACGTGCGTCTGTGTCTCAGAGCTGGAGGCGTACGCCGGAGTCATCAGCGCGCTGCGCGCCCAAGGTGACCTGAGCAAGGACAAGAAGGACCTCCTGGGGGAGCTCACGAAAATCCTGGGGTGAATATCTCGACGGCGTCTGCACCGTTTCCCTCCTTTCTGCTTTGAAACGAGCCTCTCGCTCTCGTTTGATGCCCTCTCAGGATCTCGACGGAACGCCACCGCGCGGAAGTCCGCAGGGCCGTCAACGATGAGCGCCTCACCACCATCGCGTTTCAGTGAGTGTGCCGCCGACCGAGGTCCCTCCCTTCTCTGAGAGCTCGGCCGTTTCTGACGCGCTTCCTTGTTTCCCCAGCATGTCGGGTCCCAACAACTCGTCGGAGTGGTCCATCGAAGGCCGGCGGCTCGTGCCGCTCATGCCGAGGCTGGTCCCTCAGACGGCCTTCACGGTCACGGCCAACGCCGTGGCCAGCGCCACGGCCACCCAGAACGCCTCGCTGCTGCTGCCGGCCGAAACGGGGAACAAATAAGGTCAGAATCGGCCCCCCCCCCCCGGTTGCCGCGAGGGCGCGCGCTGACGGACTCGTTAATCGATTGCGTTCTCCCCCCCCTCCGCCGTGCAGTGGTCGTGTGCTACTCCTACACGAGCACCACCTGCACCTCCACCAGTGCCACGGCGACCAGCGGCCCCATCGGAGCCACGGTGAAGTCTCCACGGCCGCCCAGCCCCTCGTCCAACGTGGTCGTGCTGCCCAGCGGCAGCACCGTCTACGTAAAAAGTGAGTCAAATCAAATAAACGCTTTATTTTCTCCTTCGTAAACCACCGGAAACTAGAACGAAAGTAGTTCTTGACGTTATTCATAAGTTAGCGTTCGGCGTCCTCTCCTCCTCGCAGGCGTCAGCTGCTCGGACGAAGACGAGAAGCCGCGAAAGCGGCGGCGCACCAACTCCTCCAGCTCCTCGCCGGTCATCCTGAAGGAGGTCTCCAAGGTGTCGCCGCCGGCGTCCAAGAGCATCACGGTGCCGGTGAGCGGCAGCCCCAAGATGACCAACATCATGCAGAGCATCGCCAACTCCCTGCCGCCCCACCTGTCCCCTGTAAAGATCACCTTCACCAAGCCCACCATCCAGACCACCAGCAGCACCACGCAGAAGGTGAGCGCCACGCCACACCCGCCTGCCCGCCCGCCGCCGCCGCCCAGCTTTGAACAGCGTCTGACCGCCTCGCGTCCGATCAGGTGATCATCGTGACGACCTCGCCCAGCTCCAACTTCGTGCCCAACATCCTGTCCAAGTCCCACGCCCACAACAACGCCGCCCTGTCCAAGCTGAGCTCCACCTCCGTGCTGACCACGCCCACACAGAAACAGACGGTGGTCTTCCCGGCGGGCTCCAGCAGCTCGTCCACCGTCGCCGTCACCACCGTCGTGTCGTCAACGCCGTCGGTCGTCATGTCAACGATCGCGTCCTGTAGGTTCTTCTTCTTTACAAAATAAAAGCCTCCGACTCCCCCAAATTGACCCGGGCGTCTCTGGATTCAGGTGCGGCTTCAGCCGGGGTGAAGGTGGCCTCCGCCAGACTCCCCTCGCCCAAAACGCTGGTGGGCTCGCCCGCCCAGATTCTCGCCCAGTTCCCCAAGCAGCAGTCGCCCAAGCAGCTGCAGCAGAGCTCGCCTCTAGGTGGCGCCAGCATCAGCCAGGCGCACACCACCACCACCTCGCCGGGAGCCAAACCCACCATCCAGATCAAGCAAGAATCTGGTGAGAAACTCGAAATAAAACGTTTAATATCTTTAATTTTGCGTCTGGAACGTCACTTTTATTTGTGTGTGTGTGTGTTTGTGCAGGCGTGAAGATAATCACCCAGCAGGTGCAGCCCAGTAAGATCCTGCCCAAGCCGTCTTCGGCGGTGGCGCTGTCCAGCAGCAGCTCCTCCCCCATCATGGTCGTCAGCAGCAACGGCGCCATCATGACCACCAAGCTGGTCACTCAGCCGACAGGTCGGCACTCGGACGGCGCCCTTGCCGAAAGCGCCGTTTCGCTCGGCCGATTTAACGCCTGTTCCCCCTGTTCCGCAGCCACTCAGGCCACCTACACGCGGCCCACCGTCAGCCCCAACATCGGCGCCAGGATTTCCACCTCCAGCAGCGGGGCCACTTACGTCAAGACCACCAGCGGCAGCATCATCACCGTGGTGCCCAAGTCTCTGGCCACTCTGGGCGGGAAGATAATCAGCAGCAACATCGTGTCCGGTGAGTCCCGTCGACTCGGGAACAACGCGCGTCGTCCGATCGCTCGGCGCTCAGACGCTTTTCTTCTTCTTCTTCTTCTTGGCAGGAACGACGACGAAAATCACCACCATCCCCATGACCTCCAAACCCAACGTCATCGTGGTGCAGAAGACCACCGGGAAAGGCGCCACCATCCAAGGCCTGCCGGGCAAGAACGTGGTCACCACGCTTCTCAACGCCGGGGTCAGTCCCGTCGCCACCACGTCGTCCGTCTGCAGCCGCAGCGGTTCCCAACGGTCGCCCCGAGGCTTTGCCTGCGGTTAAAGTGTAAAAACAATGACCCAGTGCTTTTATTTTGAAGGTTTTCCTGGTAAGAGTGGCTTTGCTCACCAGTATTTGGCTATTTTTTGGGGCGAATGGGAACCACTGCTCAAGCAGACGGACCGAAATGACGGATAAACAGTTTGCGCCGTGCTGTTTTGTCGGCTGATGTTTGGACTTGACCTTCTGACACGACCTCTGCGATGTGTTCTACCAAAGCATGTCGCTGTGTGTGTGCCGCAGGGCGAGAAGAGCCTGCAGGCGGTGCAGGGCGCCAAGCCGGCCATCATCACCGCCTCGCGGCCCATCACCAAGATGATCGTCACGCAGCCCAAAGGCCTCGGCGCCGGCTCGCAGTCCACCGCCACCAAGATCATCCCCACCAAGATCGTGTACGGCCAGCAGGGCAAGACGCAGGTGCGAGCGCGCGCCGACGCGTCGCCTGAGACTCTCTTCACTTCCTCCTCTCATCCTCTTCCTCATCTTCCTCTCCGGCAGGTCCTCATCAAGCCCAAGCCGGTGTTCCAGACGGCGGTGGTGAGCGAGCAGACCCGGCAGCTGGTCACCGAGACGCTGCAGCAGGTGACCCGCTCCGCCGAGCTGGTCCAGGGTCAGTCCGCCGGCCAGGACGGCTCCAGCAAGGAGGAGGCCGGCGGCCTCGCCGAGACCTCCGGCTTAGGCGGCGACGGCGCTCACGGTACGCTTCCTGCGACGGCGCCGACGGGAACCAAAGCTCGATTTTTCTTCTGGTCTGAAAGTTTTCTGTGTCGCACCTCAGAGGTCCAGCCTGTAGTGCACGTGGTGTCCTCCAGGGAGCAGGATTGGACCGAGCAGGAGGTGGCGGTGGAGTCCGCCCCCACCATCATCTACCAGGAGGTGTCGGCGGGCGAGTCGCAGTCCGCCACGTCCACCATTAAAGCCCTGCTGGAGCTCCAGCAGACGACAGGTGAGCGCGTGGGAACGCCTCGAGTCACTTTGAAGTCTGTCATCGCCCAACACACACATACACACACACACACACCAAACCAAACACAGACAGGCCCCCTTGTTGCGAGGCAGCAGAGCTGAACGCCTCGCCGCGATGGCTCGCCGGGAACCTTTTGTTGGCGGCTGACAGTGACGCTGAGCTGTTGGTTTTGCGTCTTTGTGCCGCGCAGTGAAGGAGAAGGGCGAGTCCAAACCCCGGCAGCACACCATCGACCTCAGCCAGATGGCCGTGCCCATCCAGCTGGCCCAGGAGAAGAAGCCCACCCCGGAGTCCCCCCGGCCCTCCACGTCCGAGGCCGAGCCCAGCGCGGAGTTCGCCGCGGCGGGTACGTAAAAAATCGGTCAAGATTCCACTCAACAAAAGTCTTAAAATGTTGAAATTGATCCAAAAGTTTGGTCTGATTTTTCCAGGCAAAGCGAGCCGAGCCGGAGCGCCCTCGGAGGACGAGAGCGCGGTGATGTCATCGAGCCAGCCGCCCGGCAAGCCCCATAAAACCATCAGTCAGGTCACCCTGGTAACCAAACCGGTGGTGGTGTCGTCCGCGGCCGCGGCGTCGCACGTGGTGAGAGCCGATCGGTGCAGGGCGGCCAGGACAAGCCCCTCCCCCCCCTCCCGTTCGACGCCGCTCAGGAGTCTCCGTGTTTGTCTTTCAGCCCTCGGACGGGAAACCCGAGAGCGCGCTGGAGGTGGGCGAGCTGGAGGGCGACACGCTGGACCCTCAGACCGGTTTGTTCTACCGCTCCAGCCAGAAGGCCTCCGATCCCGTCAAGCTGACGGCTGGCGCCGCCGCGGCGCCACCGCCGCCGCCTCCTCCCCCGACCGCCAGCCAGCCGGACGCCGGGCAAAGCCGGCACGGCTCCTCCTCCTCCTCCTCCTCCATCTCCACGTCCACCCCCCCGCCGCCGCCGCCGCAGCTGCAGAGCAAACCTCAGATCAGCCAGCCTTCCTCCTCTTCCTCCGCCTCCTCTTCCTCCCTGCCCTCCACTCCCCCTCTCACCAAGAAGATCCCCAAACTGCGAGAGCAGACGCAGCCCAAACCGCAGGTTCTCACGCCGACCCCCAAAGACAGACCGCTTCAGGCGGCGGCGGCCAAGGTCGCCGCCCCGAGCACGCCGGCCAAGCCCCCGGTGACGCCGCAGCTCCCGAAGCTGCAGCAAGCCCCCACGTCCCACCACAGACCGCTGCACGCGCCCATGTCCCACCCGCCGCCCCTGCAGGCGCATCACCCCATCAGCACCGAGAAGACGGCCTCCAGCCAGGTGAGTGGCGTCGGGGGAGGTCGTTTATTCACCTCGATCCGGGAGGACACGCCCCTTTTTAACGCTTCTCGTCTCCCCCCCCTCAGCAGCCAATCATCACGCAGAGCGCCACCGTCACCAAAATCACCTTCGGCAGCGCCCACCACTCGTCGCCGGTGTTCAGCAGCAGCGGCGAGGCGGCGGCCAAGCTGCTCCCGGAGTCCAGCTCGGGGTCGTCGGGCGAGAAGCCGTCGGTGTCGGACATCCTGAAGATCTCCATGATGGAGGCGGAGATCGACCCCAGCACGGAGCCCATGGTGGTGGACTCCTCCAGCGACTGCGGCCCCCTGGGGAAGGCGCTGGAGGTCCAGGCCGTGTCGGGCACGCTGGACTCGGGTCAGTTCATCAGCAGCTCCGGCGCCGCCCTGCATCACGCCAAGCCGCAGCAGTTCGGCTGCCTGCAGGCGCAGAGGAGCAAAGAAGACGTGGAAGTCATCGAGGTCAGTTTCTCACTCAAGAAAAACACGTAACAAACAAACGTCGCGGCGTTGTTGCGTCTCGTAAACGAAACGGGGCCTAAACTTGAGCCTTGCGGTACACCAAAGGTAATTAAACCACCTTAATGTCGTACCAAAACGACGGATAAGAGTGAAAGTAAGTTTCGTTGTCCGGTTTCCTCCCCCGGGGCGTGACCGCAGCCCGTTTCTTTGCCGCCGCCCCCCCCCCTGCAGGTGATCCCCCAGTACTCCATCCTGCCGGACTCCTCGCAGTCCAACGTGGTGGTGGAGCCCAGCGGCTTCCTGGAGATCACCAACTACACCAGCCAGCAGCTGGAGGAGGACAGCCCCATGGAGCAGGAGGTGGACAGCAGCAACGACGAGGCCGCCGCCGCCAGCCCCCCCGACCAGCCGTAGTGCCCCGCGGACACATTTCTACTTCGCTGACTGACCATTTGCTAAACGGACAATAACCTGTTTTATTCTTTTTAAATAAGAAACTGTATGTATAAAAAAAAAGTTAGTTTCTTTCACTTTTAACAGCACACGTGCTTTTTTTGTCAGCTGACGCGAGAGCGAGGCGAAAGAACACTTCCTGTCTGCCGTCGCACGCGTATAAACGTAGGAATCACCCCAAGACCCCCACCTCGACGTCCACCTGAGCCGGAGTTTTCCCACCAGAGGAGCTCTATTTTTCTTCAGACTGACTTTGTAACAGGAACAGGAAACCACCAAACCTGGGACAGGAAGTAGAACCAGAAAAAAAAAAACCTAACACCCCACCAGGAGTCCCGGAGGAGGAGGAGGAGGAAGAGCCGCTGTTACTGCTCATTGTAACTGTAATGTTGAAAACAAACAAGCAGATTGTGTATCTTTTTGTTGTTTTTGTAAGATATATTCTGAAGTTTAAAAAAAACAAAACAGTTGCTGTGAGAATTTCAACAAGTACGCATTTCGTTTTTGCATAGCGTGTTTGAACTATGCATTTGTTTTCTACTTTTTTGAAACTAGCTGAGAGAAACCGTTTAATCTGCACAATAAATCAGCTGACGACACGGCGTCTCTTTCTGCGCGCCGCCGCTTCCTCCTGCTGCTTTGCGGTCGTGGTTCCTGACCGACGGGTCCAGGACTGCCTTCCGGGGGCGCCACAGGTCACATGGCACAAACAGGCTCGCTTTCTAAGACCGAAAAAGCTGCTTGGGGCTTTTATTTTGAAGGCTCTTTGTTGGCTTAGACCCTCAGGTCCAGGACTGCCTTCAGGGGGCGCCACAGGTCACGTGGCACAACGACCTTTGCTTTCAAAGACCTGTGAAGCTGCTTGGGGCTCTTATTTTGAAGGTTCTTTCTTGGCTTAGACCCTCAGGTCCAGGACTGCCTTCAGGGGGCGCGACAGGTCACATGGCACAAACAGGCTTGCTTTCTAAGACCTACAAAGGTGCTGGGGGCTTTTATTTTGAAGGCTCTTTCTTCAAGACTGTTTGCCTTGGACCCTTAGGTCCATGACAGCCTTTAGGGGGCACTAAAGACCTGTGAACCTGCTTAGGGCTTTTATTTTGAAGACCCTTTCTTCGAGGCTGTTTGTCTTTGACCCTCAGGTCCATGACAGCCTTCAGGGGGTTCCAAAGACCTGTGAACCTGCTTAGGGCTTTTATTTTGAAGACCCTTTCTTCGAGGCTGTTTGTCTTTGACCCTCAGGTCCATGACTGTCTTCAAGGGGTGTAAAAGACCTGCAAACCTGTTTTGGGCTTTTATTTTGAAGACTCTTTCTTCGAGACTGTTTGTCTTGGACCCTCACGTCCATGACTGCCTTCAGAGGGTGCTAAAAACCTGTGAAGCTGCTTGGGGCTTTTATTTTGAAGGCTTTCTTTGATAATGTTTGGCTTGGACCCTCAGGTCCATGACAGCCTTCAGGGGGCGCTAAAGACCTGTGAAGCTGCTTGGGGCTTTTATTTTGAAGGCTCTTTCTTCACTGGTGTTTGGCTTCACTGTGTTGTTGGTACTCTGATATGTCCTCAGTCGCCTGGGACCTTCCAATGAGGAGCCAGTGCCTAAGAAGGAGGCGGGACTAATTTGAGGAGACCGTCTCATTGGCTGGAAAGTGCAGGACGACGTCTTCTAGGAAAAAGAAGTAAAAAAACAAGACTTCTGACAACAAATGAGCAAAGATCCAAACAAAAAGTGAACTCCAGAGAAATAAATCACAAAAGCTTTTATTTTGACGACATTTCGGCTCCTTTTTCAGCCGTCGAAACGCCCCCTCTGAAATGTCAAAGATTAAACTGAGCATCAAAGGACTCAGCAGTCCTGCTGTTGACACAAACGAGCGCTTCTGTCTGCCACCGACAAACCTTTGAGCTGCTTTGGCTCCGTCATAAACTTTGTCGCCACTCTGCAGTTTTCTTCCTAATGAGCGATTTCAAAAAAAAAAAAAAAAAAATCAACTTTTTATCCAAGACTTTGTCTTTGTTGCTTTCGGTGTTAAAAGACCTGTTCGTTTTTCTTTCGTCAGGTCAAAGTGACACTATGTTCAATGCTCAGCTGTAAAGTTTTATCTTGAAAGGACAGAAACAAAATGTCTAAAAACAGGTGGAAGTATTTCCTCGAGGAACTTTTTCAGGAGCGTGTTTGAAGCTCAGGTGAGTCGACTTAACGTCCAACTTTGACACCAAAAAAAGATTCTGCGCTGTTGAACTTTACAGACACCAGAAGGAGCTTTTCTGGATGTCGGGATTCACCTCGCGGGCCTCGATCGAAGGTTTTTCTCTTATCTGACACTCGCAGCGCAGATAAGTCCGCTATAAAAACCCCCACAAAGTGCCCGGCGGTTTCCGCGCGTTGTGTAAGATCATAAAAACGGCGGCGGCGGCGGCGGCGACTCGGTTACGCCGAGCGACGAGTCTTCGGGTCTGAAGGCATCTCAGCCGCTTTTGTGTGTGAAGTCAAGTCTGACCTGAAGGAGTAAAAAAAAAAACCAACAATAAAAGGCACAAAATAATCGACGTGAAAGAGGAAGCAGAGAAATCATCAGACAACAAAACAAAATAAAAGGCAATTAAAACAGAAATAAGAGAAAACTATAAAGCTACATTTACGTTTTACAGGATAGAAACAAATGAATAAAATGCCCAAAAAATCTGCAAAAAAAACAACAAAATATGAAATAAAAATATTGAAAAATTCAACTGAAAAAATTAAACGAACAGCAGTTTTTTTAAACTAATTAAATGAAAAATTATATGGAAAAAAAGGAAAATGAACAAATTAATAACACTACATATAAATAAATATTTGTGTGTGTGTGTGTGTGTGTGTGTGTGTGTGTGTGTGTGTGTGTGTGTGTGTGTGTGTGTGTCTAGAAATCATCAAAATGTTTGAAACATGTTGGGACAATTTGGGCTGCAAGAAGTGAGGGAAGGCATGAAAACATAATGAATTTTTGTGTGTGTGTGTGTGTGTGTGTGTATTTGTCAATAAATCATCAAAATTTTTTGTGAATTT
>JASSRZ010000006.1:16595875-16610875 GCA_032164315.1 Malacoctenus gilli
TGTGTGTGTGTGTGTGTGTGTGTGTGTGTGTGTGTGTGTGTGTGTGTGTGTGTGTGTGTGTGTGTGTGCTGCAGCTCTAACATACGTAACTCTTGACCTTTGACTGGATCTGTCAGAGCTTCACTCCTTCGCATCACAAAGGTGTTCGCTGTCTGATCTCCTCCGCCCCCCCCCCCTTCTACCCCCCCCCTCTCTTCTCCTCCCCCCCCCCCGTTGTTGCCTCCTTCCTCACTCTGCCAATAACTTCATCGTGAAGGTCCCGGGTTAATGTTTGATGCGTGACCACTGATATATACGCCGGACTCCAAAGTTTCTGCTCGCTGTGACTCGGCGGCTCTGCCCGGACCGCATCTGGATCGGACCCGTTGTTTACCTGTTGGTTGCTTTGTTTGTTTGTTTGTTTGTTTACCTGTCTCAGGACAGCGGCCGGCCTCTGGATTGTTTGGTGCTGCTGCCTCCCTGACGCCATCATGAACAGCTCGCTGAAGTGGTTTTGGTACCACAGAAACTATTTTATCATCTTCCTCACGCCGCTGGTGTTGCTGCCGCTGCCTCTCCTCAGTCCTACATCGGTGAGTTGGTGTGTGTGTGTGTGTGTGTGGTGTGTGTGGTGTGTGTGTGTGTGTGTGTGTGTGTGTGGTGGGGGCTACCTGCAGCCTACAGGTGGTCCTGAGATCTTCCAGACTAAAGTTTGTCCCCCAAAATCGACCGTTTATCCTTCACTGATGTGCAGTGAAGCCAAACTCAAACCCCAGCCGAGACAATAAAAGAGGCGCTTTCAAAGTAAAAGCATAGAGCAGTTTCTCTGTTCTGTCCCGACTTCTTCAAAGTGTCTCGCTTCGCACAGAGACCCCGTCCCTGAGACAGAGAGCTGACTGGACGTGATCCTGAAGGACAGGACAGTTTGTTTCCGAGTTCACACGTTCACCTCAGAGGCCCCGAAGGACGTGAACGGATGAGACGAAGATAATCACGCCGATGAAGACGCAGAAAAAGAATAATATAATATAATAATATTAAAGCTCCTGATTAATAACTAACAATCAGCCATTTATCTCTTTTTATTGTCTTTATTTCTAGTCGATTTTACCTCTTTTTTTACCAGCTAACTTAGATTTAGTTGATGTCGTTTTAACAACTATTTTTTGGTCTTGTGTCTTTTATTTGTTGACTTTTTTCCCCGCTCTTTCCCTCGTTCGTCCTGGTTTCACCTCGTTATCACCTCGTCAATCGCCCGTTCCGCTCCCTCACGTCCACGACGAGTAATGTACAAAAACAGTGATAGTGATCAAAAGTGAGTTGGTTTTTTTTTCCCCGATGCACGCTGCCTTCAACACCAGGAGCCGCCGGACGGTGGAAAGTTTGGTCAGGTGGTTTAAAAGGTCTTTGTGAGTTTTGACGGAGGAACAATAAAGCTGCAATCAGCGGAGAGATAAGAAGCGCCACAGTGAAGTGTTTGTTTTTACGACTGGAGTTCGAGCATGTGAGACGTCTTATTGCCCGCTGAAGAGCCAGCGGCGATAAGGGAAAGAACAGCGGGGCTGACTCAGTGTGTGTGTGTGTGTGTGTGTGTGTGTGTGTGTGTGTGTGTGTGTGCAGGAGGCGAGATGCGGCTACGCCATCATCCTCATGGCTCTGTACTGGTGCACAGAGTGCATGCCGCTGGCCGTGACGGCGCTGCTGCCGGTCGTGCTCTTCCCCATGATGGGCATCATGAAGGCAGGAGAGGTACACACACACACACACACACACACACTTACACACACACACTACTGTGGGGGGTGGAGCACACACAGACTCCGCCCCTCCGCCGGGCTCGAACCTGCGACCGTCTGGCAGCGCTGACCGCTCCGACCGTCTCCGTTTAGCGGCCGGACGACGCCACGGTGATAAGCAAAATGAGATTTCAAAAGCTTTATTGACACTAAACTGGCAAGCACAATAAAGTTAGTTACTGATTACTTTTTGATATTGATCATCAGACTTTGCCGGGAGGAAGTTACCCGCAGGGTCCGGCTCAGGTTGCGATCACTCGTTAATTTTTTGGGCTGATGTTACCTCAGTAAGTGGGAGGAAGATGCTCTAAATCCCACGAAGAGACAAGAAGAGGAACCTGCAAAACGACTGGTGGGGGGCCGCCGGCGGGTCGCGGCGCCCTCTGGTGGCGTTTCTTGAGGTTTCGCCGCCATGTGTTGCAGGTCAGCATCGAGTACCTGAAGGACTCCAACATGCTGTTCATCGGCGGGCTGCTGGTGGCCATCGCCGTGGAGCACTGGAACCTGCACAAGCGCATCGCGCTGCGCGTCCTGCTGCTGGTCGGCGTCCGTCCGTCGCTGTAAGGGAGCCGCGGGACTCCGCCCACTACTCCGCCCGCAGCTGCGCCTCCCGGCTTTCACCGACGCCTTCTTCCCCCCCTCTTCTCTCGCAGCTTGATGATGGGCTTCATGATCGTGTCGTCCTTCCTCTCCATGTGGATCAGCAACACGGCCACCACCGCCATGATGCTGCCCATCGCGCACGCCGTGCTGCAGCAGCTGAGAGCCACGGAGGCGCGGGCGGAGGAGCGCGACTTCCGGGCCTCCATGGCGGCGGACAACAACGCCTTCGAGATGGAGGCCGCGGAGTCCAAGGTGGACGTGTCGGACGACGACGACGACAAGTCGGACGGCGACAAGTCGGACGGCGGCAAGTCAGAAGTGGAGCCGCCGCCGGCGTGTGAGTGGAGCTCTCGCTCGGCGACCCGCGGCACGAAAAAAGCCCCTCCGGTAACGTTTTTTCCCGCCGGCAGATGAAGCGAGCATCAACGAGATGGACTCCAGGAGGAAAGTGATCGAGGCCAAGTACGACCTCCTGACCAAAGGCATGAGCCTGAGCGTGTGCTACTCCGCCAGCATCGGCGGCACCGCCACGCTCACGGGCACCACCCCCAACATCATCCTGAAGGGCCAAATGGACAAGTGAGCGCCGACGCGCCGAAAAAGGACGTCCAGCGTCGTCGAACGTCGACGTTTCCGGACGGCGAATCAGCCGCTGCCTCTTCTCTCCTCGCAGGATCTTTCCCGGAAACGGCGACGTGATCAACTTCGCCACCTGGTTCGGCTTCGCCTTCCCCAACATGGTGCTGATGCTGGTGTGCGCCTGGCTCTGGCTTCAGTTCATGTTCCTGGGCTGCAAGTAAGAGCACAGATCAGAGCGACCGAGACTCTCGGAGGACGGAAGACGGAGACGACCGAGACAAGACGGAAGGTTTTTGAGGTCGACGTCGACTCAAACCCAACTTTTGGCGATTTGAGCCAAAGACCGTTGGGGTTCGAGACTCGGAGAAGACCGAGACCCTCCGAGGTCGAACCAAGACTTCTGAGACCGAGACGTTTGACATTTCGACTTTTGAACTTCAGGACAGAAACGAGACCCAGATATTTGAGTGTCAAGACCCAGACTCTCATTTGCCGTCTTCGTCTCCAGCTTCAAGCAGAGCTTCGGCTGCGGCGAGAAGACCGACCGGGACCGGGAGGCGTACGAAGTGATGAGACGCGAGTACGCCAAGCTGGGCCCGCTGAAGTTCGCCGAGGGCGCCGTGCTGGTCATCTTCGTGCTGCTGGTGATCCTGTGGTTCACCAGGGAGCCGGGCTTCTTTGACGGCTGGGCCACCGTGCTCTTCCTGAAGGAGTGAGTTTGCTTCCGAGACGCCGAAGACGGCCGGACCCTCGCCGAGGAGTTCTTCGTAGCTAACGGAGGATTTTTTCTTCAGCTTCGTGTCCGACGGGACGATCGCCATCTTCATGTCCATGCTCTTCTTTGTCATCCCTTCGCGGCTGCCCAAGACCGGCAGCTACGGTTACGGAGAAGACGGTGAGACGTTTGTTTCGCCGCGATCCGACTCGGGGCCGCCTCCCCCCTTTCCAACCTCCTTCGGTTCCCCGCAGGCAAGCTGGTGAAGGCGCCCCCCACCCTGCTGAACTGGCAGGTGGTCCACGAGCGGATGCCCTGGAACATCGTCCTGCTGCTGGGAGGCGGCTTCGCCCTGGCCGCAGGAAGTGAGGTGAGCAAAGCGACGGAGTCAGGAGGGGGGGGGGCGGGGCTAAACGTGGCGTGACGCCACATCGTCGTGTCCCCGCTTCAGGTTTCCAATCTGTCCAAGTGGCTGGGAGAAAGCTTGACCCCTCTGGAGAAAATCCCGCCGTTCGCCATCTCCCTCCTGCTGTGTCTGCTCATCGCCACGTTCACCGAGTGCTCCAGCAACACGGCCACCACCACGCTCTTCCTGCCCATCCTGGGCTCCATGGTAACCGCCACGCCAACACGTTTCGCGGGCGCGAACCCGCTGCCCCTTGTCCTCCATCTTCACCCGCTGTCGCTCCGATTTCAGGCCACAGCCATCCAGATCCACCCGCTCTACGTCATGCTGCCCTGCACCATCGCCGCCTCGCTGGCCTTCATGCTGCCCGTGGCCACGCCCCCCAACGCCATCGCCTTCTCCTTCGGAAGCCTCAAAGTCATGGACATGGTGAGAGCTGCGCACGTCCGTCGCACAAACACAGCAGCAGAAGATTTGGCAACTCAGCCTTGCTGCTCATCCCACAAATGCATGTTCTGAGCAAATGGGGCGCCACAAGGCCTAACAAAAGTCAAACAAGCAGGAAAATGTTCCTCTTTTAGGTGTTTATGTCTCATTTTATGGGGTAATATCCAGTTTTTTGCAGTGTGTATATTGTGCGGGATTCACGGTAAAGTCAGTATGGAAAGTACCCAAAAAGTACCCGTCTCTGGGTGTCTGAACGCGCCGCTCTGCGTCCGTGTGCTCCTGCAGGTGAAAGCCGGCTTCATCCTCAACATCATCGGCATCCTGACCACCAACCTGGGCATCAACACGTGGGGGTACGCCATGTTCGATATGGGCACCTTCCCTCAGTGGGCCAACGTCACACACAGGCCCTGAACGTGACCGGGACCTTTATTTTGAAATTCTGTCTTCCAGCGTTCGGTTTTCGTCCGGCGGTCGGGACGGGAGCGCGAGCTCATTGAGACAAATTTAGATCCGTGATGGCGGAACGACGAAACAATCTCGTGTTTAGCTCCTTTAGGACCAAACGCCGAGGTCACTTCCTGAAAGCCTTCTCGCCACCGAGACGCCGTTTAATCAGTTTATTTATCATTTACAGATCAAACAATGACCCTGCTGCGTTTACAAGGAAAATGAATGGGAGACAATTCATTTAACTTATTACTATGGTTGTTTTTTTGGCTTGGACGGTGAATGTTTTCTTATTTTTATTCGACTGTTCTCTTTTTTTAACTGTGTTTTTATCTTTGCGAGTAACCCGACACTTTATTTTAGTCCCGGTGGATTCGGGAGCGACAGAAGCGACCGAGATCCGTGGTTATTTGCGAGCAAAACGGGAGAGACGCTCAACAGTATGTACATATTTACCTCCGGTCGGGAACGACTGCTCCACCGCATCCTCTGAGGGAATAACAGGAAGTGACAATCTTGTTTTACACAGCGAGATCAGACGGGAAAGGTTGGGTGAAGGATAACAGCGAGATAAGCTGACCGGGTCCGAGTCGAGCGCGTTTATCGCCACGTTGAAGTTGTAAAGCCAACCTGACGAGTCAGAGTCTGAATTTTGGAAATAAAACTTCAGCACGTGAACAAACCGTCTCCGTCAGTCACTCCGATGAATAAAAAACGCGACACGCTGCAGCGTTTCTTCCAAAAAAGTCCCATAAATATTTATTTATTTCACTTCGGTCGAGTCGCACCGACATTTGACTCGTCAAAAACTTTACATGAGTTCAAAATAAATTCACATAAATCGTCTCTAAACATCTGCGATAAGTCTTCTTCTTCTTCTTCTTCATAAAACATTCAAGTTTCCTCCGAGTTTGGCGCCTCTTTAGTTTTGTCGACGATCTGAACGAAGCGTCAGGCGCGTTCGGGTGAATTCTTCACAGTCTGGGCTCAGCGGGGCGCTGACGGGGTAATTTACAGGACGTCTTTGAACGCATCGCGGGGACGAACGAAGTGGCGACGAACTTTTAAACGAACCAAACTTTTAAACGAACCAAAAAGCGAGCGAGAAGACACGAAAGGAAGACGGAAACAACAAGGTGGGCTGCCGCGTCTCACTTCTGCCCCCCCACCCCCCGGTGGCGAGAAGGATGCTGCGTTTCCATGGTTACGCTTCAGTCGATCTGATTGGAGGATCGGATTGTCCCGTTTACATTAACACTGAAATAAAGTAATCTGATTGGTGCGATGGGTTTATTCGCACCCAGGATACCAGCCGATCAATCCCATCATGCCTTGCGCCACCTCTAGGTCGGAATTTCAAGTGTGTAATCAGATTACTGCCACGTTATCGCAGCTCACAGGTGTGCTGAAACCTTCAGACGTAAACAAACAAAGGTCCCGCCCACAAGAAGATGAACTTCACGATCCGAAAAAGGCCAATTTTTAAAAGCCTCCATTTTTCTACTCTGTTTTGGACGTAGCGCTGCAGTGCCACTTCCAGGCCTGGAGGTGGTACTGCAGGGTTTTCATTGGACGGCATGGAAACTGTTTGAAACGTTGGTGCGTCAGTGTGGGCGGAGCCTCAACTCTGAGGCCAGGTGGAAACAATCAGAGGGAGGCAGAAATCGAACCGCAGAGAAACAACACCGACAGACAGAGAGGAAACGAACATGTAGGAGACACAGAACCAACAAAGAAGAGAGATAAAACAGTGATTTCACCTTTGAAACGACTTCTGCTACATTCACAGATCATTTTTTCTGTCTTTTTTTTTGCAACATCGTGACATTTAAAAAAATACAAGTTTCCCTCCCGTTTTCCCTCGTACGAACAAAGCGTCTCGGGAGGAATTCAGCCGGCGCGCGGATGACAAAGTACATCTCACCTCCGTATCAGATTTTTTTTTTTACAAGTCTGCTCTTCGTCGGGTGTGTGTAAAATGTTGTGCTTTGAGCGAAGACGATAAACGCACTGATCCTACGGTCGAAAAAAAACGGGACACGCGACTCCAGAGATGAAAGGAACAAACAAAACGACTCGTTCAACAACTTCTTCCGACCGGAAGATTGTTGTTTTTTTATCCCGCAGGTCAGTCGTCACACTCAAAAAAGGACACATGCGATCAAACGAGACAGAAACACACACACACGCGTGCCAGAAAGCAAAAAGGACACACACACACGCGCGCACACACATGCATCAATCTTCTCCTAAAAACACACGACTTCTAACGTGTACATGGATGAAAAAAATAGTTTCTATCAAGATTTTATCTTCTATTTTTCCACTAAAACGTTCTGATATTCCCTAAAAAGTCGTTTACGTTGCTGGTTGATCGTTTGACAAACACACGTTGTCGCCGTGATTTGTGTGTGTTTGTGTGTGTGCTCGCAGCGTCGACACACACAGACACACACACTCTGACGCGTGTGTTGGTGCACGGCGCTCTCCCCCACACAAAAGATACAGAGAAAGAGAGAAAGAGACCACTTTCATCGCCCCCTTCAGGCCAGTTTTTTTTTTTTCCCAGTCAGCTGGTGCCGCCGTCGCCGCCGCCGCAACGCCGCCGTCGCCGTCGTCTCTACGTCCCGCCGTTGTACGAGTAGTCCGCTTTGTTGTGCATCACCAGCTTATTGTCCACAAAGTAGAAGCTGTCGGACTGCGTCTCGTAGGGGTGCAGGACCATCTCTCGGACTGCGAACGGACAGAAACGCATCCGTTAGAGCGAACGGCGCCCGACGCGACGCGAAGACACACCCAGTGTTCTCAAATGAGGCCTTCGGGTAGTTTCCGGGACTCCTGGTCCCGGAAGTCCTGCCGGGTTTTGGCGCACCCCAGTTTCAGCACACCTGAGCTTAACGAGCTGCTTTCTGCAGAACTTCCTGACGACACTGACCAGATTCAGGTGTGTCAGAGCAGGAACGCTGAACACATGTTGGAATGTGGCCCTGCAGGACCACGGTTCTTTCCTAAGGTACTACTACATCTTTTCCTGCATCTGGAGCCTTTTACTGCAAGTAATCGAGTGACTACTGTGTACTTTCTGGTCCTAGTTCTCGGTAAGCAACCGCTGAAGCCCAAAAGAGGGATTTTGCTGCTATAAACGTCTGTTTTCTTTCACAAAATCTGTCGTTTTAGTGTCAAAAGAAGTGAGCACTTCCTGTGCGAGCAGACTCACTGATGTCCTCGGACAGCGGCGGGAACTCGTAGATGTGCTCGCAGGTGTTCTTGCTGCTCGGCATGCAGAAGCCGAACTCGAAGTCGAAGCTCTTGAGCAGCTTCTCCCGGAAGTAGTGCCGCTCGATCATGCGGAAGTTCTCGATGGGCATGTCCCCCACCGTGAACTCCACGCTGGGACACGCAGACGGACACGCAACACTTTAGTCACACGCTTCCTTTCAAACGAAACGGCGAAAAAGACGGCGTCTCGCTGGCGACTTACGTGGCGCCGACTTGCCGCAGACGGAGGAAAGCCGGAGTGAACTGGTAGCGGACGAAGCGACCGGCGTTGGGGTCGATGTCCCTCTTCTCTCCTGCTTTGGTTCACATTTCACCGGAAAGGAGAAGAGACAGACTGGGATCAGACGTGGAAAACAACGACCAAACAATCCAGAGTTCAGATCCGATCCGGTTTGTCCTGGAGGATCGGGACGTATTCCAACCGTTTACGACGGACTCGCCTGTGGACGGAGGTTTGGTGATCTCAAAGAGCACCGTGCCGGTCTCCATGTCTCTGATCTTGAAGCGGGTGAAGTCGATGTTGTAAACGTTCTCGTTGGGGCTGCAGAGATAATCTGAGGAGAAGAGACGAAGAGATGAGGAGCGATCGGAGGCAGGTGCCCAAAAAAGCCCTTCTCTAATCCATGGAATACGCTGTTTCACCACTAGGGGGCACTAAACACAGAAAGTGGCAGTTGCACCTGCTGAATTCAGGCTTCCTCTCTCGCATCCATCAACACCTCGCAGGTTTGAAGCTTTAAAAGGATCCGCCTAAGACATGAATTAGAGGCCGCCGACGTTCCCGTCAGCTGAAAAACATCCGACCGCAGCGATCAAATCCTCTTTACGTCGGCTCCAGGTCGCATTTTTTTAACCAGCTGACGACGGCGGTAAAATGTTCAAGAAACTCGATTCGTCGTTTGACGCCGCCGCGCCGATAGGACTCTCGAGCGGCGGGTACGAAAAAGGGAAGTGAGGTTATTTTTACCCCCCTAATCCTTCCTGCCCTTACCAGGCAGTGTCACTGCTCATTAGACTCCCCCAGCAGAGCAGACAACTTCCTGCTCGCTGACTGATCTGGCTGAGGCTGCAGCCGCTGCTACGTCCATCCACTGATGGAGGCACCGCCGCCGCCGCCGCCGTTCGCTTACGTGTCTCGCAGGAAGCTGCAAATCTTACGTAACGCTGACGGAAGGAGGCAGAAAAGTTCAAAACCACGTGCGGGATTATATCAAATAAGTACGGAAACTCGTGTCGGCTGGATTATTTCTCTGATTCTTGGCGCCGAGGAAGCCGCTGCCACACACAGAACGCTCTGCTGCTCATCCCACAAATGCATGTTTCCTACAGACTTTTGTTTACTGCAAAACTGAGCTGAAACTTTCCTTCAGATCTCATTTACGCGTCCAAATTTTGACTTCGAGTGCTTAACAAGTGAGACGAGTCTCGTTGAAGGCGTCTCGACGGAGGTAGGCGCTCTACCGAGTGCCAGTCCAGTTGTTTTAAATGGAAATCGGGATATCTAGTTGAGCTGAAGTGTAATGTTTCATGTTTGTATGTACAGTGTCTCTGAAAGGAGGAGGAGGAGGAGGAGGAGCGAGGAGCGCGGCCCTGCGTGTTGTCAGCTCCTCTTCCTGCAGGAGGTGAGCGTTCCCGACAGAGCTGACGTGATTCGCCGCGACGCTCGGGCGCCTTTGCTCCTCTGTCAGTCCGAACGCTGAGCTCGGCTCTTCTGAACGCGGCGCCCCGACGCGACACCTGAACGCGACTTCCAGCCGACGAGGACGCGGTGAGGGACGACGCGTTCGCCGCGCGTGTTCGTTTGTTTTAGTCACTTCTTAGGGGGTCTGACTCGGGAGGTCATTCTACACTTGTGGGGACCGGATACAAAAACGACAAAACATTACAGTGAAGCCAAACGCTGGCAGAAACTTTGCGTGTGTTTGAGTCTTCGCGTGTTTCAAGACCAAATCTCCATCAATCAACTGACAGAAACGCAGACAGGAAGTGATGCTGCAGAAAAACCCCGCCTCTCTTGTACTCTGATTACTCTCCCGTCAACACTGAGCATCCAACACCCGACTCTCTGTCCGATATAACCAGTTCAGACACTTTCTCAGAATGAAACCACATCCAAGGCTTAGAAACAGGACGTGTCGGCCGGTCGGCCGGCCGGAGTGAAGAACAGCTGACGCTGATAATAAGATCTACTTCACCGTCTTCCACTCGAGCCGCAGACCAACCGTCCCAACGAGTAGTTTCCACGCGCGCTATTTTTAGACGTCACGCACGTTTGATGAGAACACAATCCAACAGGTTGTTCAAGACGTAAATAAAGCAAACGTATAAAGTTAAACGGAGGGTTGTTTGCTCACTTTTTGACGTCTTAAAACTACAACTTGAAAATATCTCGATTTGAAACAGTTTCAGTGAAATTTAAAGGAAATGTTTGTTGTTTTCAAGACAATAATTCGACTCCAAATGATCATGTAAATTCGAGGCACATTAGAAGCGATAAACATGTTAAAATGCTGATAAATAACATGTTTAATGCTCGATAGATGACGGTGACGTGGCGCTCAGGAAGTCTCGTGGTCGTGCATGCTTTTATTTTGAAATATTTCAAGCGCCTTTGCCACAAAAAAAAGGAAGAGGATCGACAAAAAACAGCAACAAGAGACGGCAGCCAGTTTCGAACCCACAACCACACGCAAAGAAACAGGAAGTGCCGCTGACGGCCGTCCCCTGAATGCGCCGCGAGGACACGAGAGACGGCGTCCCACCGGAGACACTCAGGTGGGTGCAGGGAGGGAGACGCATGCACAGCTCGCCTGGAACTAATCTGGTTTAGTTCCTCAGATGGAGGCAAATCCAACTAATCGCTGAAGAGAGGCAGCAGGGGGGGGAGGGGGCGAGGGGGGGGGGCGATGCAGGTGTGCAGTGAGGGAGGCGAAGAAGCCTAAAAGCTCCTCCGAGATCAGATTCGTCAGGCATGAACGGCGACGTCTTCCCGCCTCGCAGGCCCCGAATAACACGGCCGAAGCGCCATGGCAACGGCCGAGCGGTCAAAACGGGGACGGTGAAGCGAACACGCGCCAGAGGGAGAGGGCGGCTCGACGGAGGTCTGAGGCTGATCTCACGTCAGTTTGCAGAGTTCGGAGACGGGTTTTTATTAACGTTTAAAAGACACTCAGGAGCCCGTTTGACTTCAGCGTTTCGCGAGGTCACTGGAGGCACTTTATTTTGACAGCTCATCACTTCCTGTCAGACCTGGCGGCCCGTTCCGTCTGAGCGCCTCAAACGCGTCTCCTTCTTCCCCCCGAAGCCGTTCTGACAGGAAGGCGCCGTTTAACAGACCCGCGCTTCACTTCACAGCTCTCAGCGCAACGCTGAGCAGCTTCCTGTTGTTCCCTTCAGGTGACTTCCGAACATTAGGACCACAGAGCAAACTGCTCTCTGATTGGCCGGAAGTTTTTCCGGGAAAATACTGTAGCAGAGCTCCTCCTGGTAACCATAGCAACAGAGAAGCCCCAGGAATTTGTAGGCTTCAATCACGAGTCAAGTTGTTGGTTTTCGCCCATTTTTTTTTGGTGTTTTCCAATCAACTGTTGATTAAAAACATTCTTTGTATCATTGTGTGATGAAAGGGTTAATCCTGCTTTGTCATATTAGCCAATCAGAAGGCTTGTTGTTGTTTTTTGTGGCTGTAGGCTGTTTATTACTTTTTATAGTATCCATTTTTGTCCTCAACTGAGCAAGATTGTTCCCGCCGTTAGCGCTCTAACTTCACGACGCAAAGGTCCTCAAAGGTTCTCACTGTTGGTGCGTTTTCCACTCGGGTTTAGTTCCACAGTTCCTGACTTTATCCAGCAGTTCCTGGTGTCCGAAAATGGAGGCGGGGACACTGAAAACCACCGCCTGTTCCCACCTTTCGTCGACGCGACCGCGGACCCCTCGAGCAAGGCCCCCCCTAAAGCTCCGAATCTGAAGTGTGACGAGTGCGTAACGTAACCCTGAGCAGGCAGAGAGGGATGGACGGCGGTTGGACGAGTCGTAACGGCTTCAGTTGAGCTTAACGAGCGTTTCCTGGCGTCGAAACGCAAACGAGCAGAAAGGAAAAAAGCCACACGACAACAGAAGACCTGCAGTTCATCTCAGCATCATAGCGCCAGTCACGAACAAGCAAGTCTCAGTGTGCGTGTGTGTGTGTGTGTGTGTGTGTGTGTGTGTGTGTGTGTGTGTGTGTCCGTTTCCGTCAGGAGGGACAGCACACCTACGCCGCTAAAGAGGAGCGAGGAGGCGAGGCGAGGCGGGGAGAGGAGAGAGGAGAGGAGAGGAGGAAGCGTGTGGGAGCTGCCGCACGCTCCGCTGGTCGTAACCAAGGGGGAGATGCTTGGCGTTGCCGTAGCGACTCAAGCGTGCATCCACGTTGCCGTGGTGATCCGCGCGGGCCTCCTCCACTCCTCCAGCGGTGACGCTGCGAGACGGCAAAGTGAGAGTTTCCAGGGCCGCGAGAGAGGTCCAGCGTGGGAGACGGGATAATGACGGTGTGTGTCTGTGTGTGTGTCTGTGTGTGTCTGTGTGTGTGTGTGTGTGTGTGTGTGTGTGTGTGGCTGGACGTGGAGGCCTCACCTCTAAAGGAACGCTCCTAAACGGGCTGAAATGTGCCTCCTGCGTCTATAAAGCAGCAGGTTAAAGGATAATTAAAGGAATTAAAGCGTTTTTGGTGCGAGCAGGAGCCAAAGGATGTTCCCGCAGCGCCGTAAGCTGTGATTATGCAGGAGTGGATGAGAAGGAGCACATCAGCATAACTTTATCCGCCCGCAGGAGCCTCGGAAACACACGGCGACGGAGGAAAACGGCTCAAACTGTCGTCAAAGTGACGGAAAGTCACGACAGGATGTTGGAGATCCGACTCGGACCTCAAGAGTCCGACACGAAGCCCTCGGAAAAGACCGAACGCCGGAACCCGAAACCAAACCAGCCCGGCGGCAAAGCCGATAAGGTTTGCATGTTATCACACTCAGTATGTAACCAGGTTGTGTAAGTCAGGTGTTATTCCCAGCCTGTAAATAGGCTGATGCCCTGCTGCCACCTGTTAGGTAACTAAGACCTGCTTCGCCGGCGCTGGACCGAGGTGTTGGACATGCACATAAGAGCTGACCGGGGGTCAGCGGCCCTGACCTCCTTCACACCAAAACAGCTGCATTCACCAAACTGCACGCGTGACCCGCGGCAACACGCGCGAACACCCTGCAGCCACAAAATGTGACTGAAAAAGAGTGTTTTACAACTTTTTTTTGCACTTTATCTATATTAAAAACGTTTTAAAAAGCACATTTTACTTTAATTCTTAGGTGAAAAAAAATTCAGCAATAATAAAAAAAAAATTTAAAAAACAAATTTAGTTAATATATTTGGTAAGTTATTTTTTTTAAGATGAAAAAAAATATTAAAATTATTTTTACTGTATTTAATGACATACATTCACAATATTGATTCTAAAAAATCCTACATTTTTCAATGTATATTCAGATTTTGCTGCGTGTCTTTGAACACATCATTTCTGTGACTAATTAGGACGCGTGCGGAGGGTTCTCCTCATTTTTCCCTCTTTGGCGCGGAACTAATTGAGAACTGATGCAGATTCAGGACGCAGGCGTCTCTGGACGGTGACCTCCGGATCACCTCGGTCACTTCATTAGGTAACACGCACTGAGTCTCATGCATACTCAACAGTCAGTCTCACTTCTTTTATTCATGGATCCTCTTTATTTCTTTTACACTCTGACTCATTTTTACATCGTTTTATGAAGTTAAATATCCGGAAACTTTTGTTTACTCCTCTTAATCAAGTTAAACACTTTACTTTTCTGGTTTTATTGCACATAAAGTGACATACTTCCGCTTTTTTGTCCATTTTGACTCGTCAGACATGAAAAAGATAAAAACAACGTGGCCTGTCTTGAAGTACCGGATGTTTTTCCAGCACATTAACTTCCAACACACTTTAGTTTTACAGTTTTATTCTTCCTTTCAGTCTATTTGAACCTTTTTTTCGCTGCTTTAATAACTTTTTATCGTCCTGGATGCGCTGCATAAACATAGACGCACAAAAATAGACGTTCTCTCCATTTTTCGGTCAAAACAAGAAGTATTTACCGTTTATTATGGGGGATTATTCCGAGCCGAGCGCCCCACATGTACGTGCGCACGCACGGGCACCCCGACGGGTCACGGGGGTGCCCGAGATGCCAGCAGAGCGGCTTTAACGCAGATCTGCGCCCCCACCGGCAACCCCAGCGGGGGGTCCAGCCGGCGGGACGGTGGGCCCCGGTTGACGTTACATAAATACGAGGACACGGCGGTGACGTGATTCCGTGAGTCATCGCGGAGCCCGTCACATTCCCAGCACCTCCGTCCCTCCGTCCCCGCGGCGGCGGCGGAACTTACTCTCGGTGATCTTCTGCAAGCCCAGGACGTCCTCCGGAGTGATGACGGCGCTGGCCAGCAGGTCCTCCTCGGTGGTCGCCGGGACGCCCACCTCGCCCGGGCTGCAGCCCTTCTTGACTTTCATCGCCGCCGGTGTCTTCGGGCTGCCGTCGCCGCTGCTGTCCGTGCCGCTGCGGTCTGCGCCTCCGGTGTCTCTGCCCGGATTACCGCCGCCGGCAGGCTTCTTAGCGCTTGACGGGTCCTGGCTGTTGCCTCTGCTGGTACAAGAATAGCTCATTCTCCGCTGCTGCTCCTCCTCCCCCTCCTCCTCTTCC
>JASSRZ010000006.1:16663290-16695091 GCA_032164315.1 Malacoctenus gilli
CACACACACACACACACACACACACACACACACACACACACACACACACACACACACACACACACACACAGTTGTCTGGTCTGGCAGCTAAGCAGCTTATTGCTCTTGTGGCCCCAGGTGCCAGCAGTGTTGAAGCTCAGGAAGTGAATACTCCTATCAGCTACTGATCACTGAATGTTTGGTAATGATTTTTCATTAGGTGTTTCTATTCTTTGCTTTTTTTTAATGTGCTGTTAAGCTGAGTATATTAACACTATTGTCTCTCTCTTTTTCTCTCTCTTCTCTTCATTAGGTGATTGGCAACTGTGATTGTTGAATTTTGTTCCTCCTGAGTACACGTGGAGCTGGTTCACACCCACATCTCCTGGTCACCTCAAACTTCGTGGCGCTCCTTTTGCCACCTCTGAGCAACTGAAGCGAAAGAGCATCACAGAGGGATTTGGACGCCTCCCCATCGCACAGCGCTCAGCCAGGCACCCTCACATCACCTCGTCCTCACCTCCCCGAGAGGGAGAGAACAGCAGCCGCCATGGTGCTGTCGCAGAGACAAAGAGATGAACTGTGAGTGCCCTGATGCGAATACGTGGAATCACGGGCTCAGTGCACATGCAAACAAGTACCAACCTGTCGTGTTCAGAATGATGAGGAAATTAAATTGAATGCAAGATTGTTTTCAGGGAATTTTGACAGCATGCATTATCGTAAATCTTTTAATAGGGAGATGATTATGTTCAGCTTTCTGTGTCAAGCCGTGCACAAGATGTAAATGCAGTTGTGCGAATTTGAATACCTTTACAAGAATTTATAATTGGTGAGGAAAAGTGAAGAGATGTGGGCTTCAAGGTGCTCACTTGATAGCTACTTAGTGAATATTTTATAACCCACATGACAGGAGCAAAGAAATGAGGGGGGGATGGGTGGAAGAGCAACTTAACTAAATGAAGGCCGGCTAATGTGAAACACGTTGCTCTATGGTAGCTGCCTGGCTGATCATATGGTATTTTCCCCAGACCAGAAAACACAAAAGGAGCTCATATTGCGTCATAACATTGCGGCCTATTGTTTTAACGTCTGTAAATTTGGTCTGTTCATAAGATGTTATTGAGAATCTGTGGAGGCTCTGCTGCCACTTTTGGCTGGGAGTTTAAGGGCACTTACAATTATCCACCAGTTGAAGCAGGCCTGTAGCTGCTGCCTAAATTTAGCACAGTTACTCATGAAATATTCAGCCTTCATCTCAAAAAAGAGCTGCTCCACTCGTTTATGTAACTGTGTGTGTACGTACATGCTTAGTGAATCTATATGTGCATTTGAGACTGTGTTTCCATGTGCTTGTGGGTTGGCTTCTGCTCGCCGTCTGCACTCAGTGCTTTCTTTGTGGTCAGTCTTCAGTTTCCATAGTAGCACGTAACACAGTATCCCAGTGATTGGGTCCTCACGTTTTGTTTTCCTCAATGAAGTGTTGTAAATTCCTTGGCACTCGCTCAGAATGACGTTTAAGGTAGAACCCTGCAACTTGATTCCCAATCGCTCTTGTTTGACAGGGTGTGGCCTGTGGTCTTGTTTTTAAGGAGGAACCAGTGTTTAAGCTGAGGTGGCGCTAACACTACCATTTCCAAAAAATGATTTCTTTTTTGTTCCTCCCTCTCCTCAGGAACCGCGCTATAGCTGATTATCTACGCTCTAATGGCTATGAGGAGGCCTATTCCACCTTCAAGAAAGAAGCAGAGTTAGATATGGTGAGGACAGTTGACTGAGCAAAATCCCTTGGCATGCAGTTTTCCGGGAGGCAAAAGAAGTGTGTGTTGTTCTCACTCTTTGTGTGTTTTTCTTGCCCTAGAATGAAGAGTTAGATAAGAAGTATGCAGGGCTTTTGGAAAAGAAATGGACCTCAGTTATCAGATTACAGAAGAAGGTAAGGAATTTCTGCTCGCTCGTGGTATATTTGAAACATACCTGAGTTGTTATACGTGTGAGATTGCACATTGTATCTTGCTGATATGTGATAGGCAGTACATAAACGTTAAATTTCATCAATCTCCCTCAAATCTAAGCTTTCAGGATGTAATCGGTAACTTTTGAGTGTTGCGTGACATTTTTTTTCTAATCTGTGCTCCCTGACTCACTGCTCTGCTTCAGGTGATGGAGCTGGAGTCGAAGTTAAATGAGGCAAAGGAGGAGATGACACACGGAGGACCTGTGGGTCAGAAGAGAGACCCCAAAGAGTGGATTCCTCGTCCCCCAGAGAGATACGCCCTGAGCGGACACCGTGCTCCAGTCACGCGTGTCATTTTCCACCCCGTGTTTTCTGTCATGGTCACAGCCTCTGAGGATGCTACCATCAAGGTGTGTGTCCGGACAGGATCTTCATCCTGGTTTATTACTTATGACAAGCAACATCTGAAACGACACAACACTTGCCTATTTAGAAATCATCAATCATGATTTATGATTTGCTTTGATGGTGGTGATGCATATTTCACTCGATTTGGAGGTGACACAAATAATAAATCATTTAGTCTAGTGCCGTTTGATCTTCCTCACTCCAGCCTCGAGAATGCCCATAAAACTAAATCAATACTTTCCCACACAGGCAAACTACAGGTTTTTTGCAGAGGCTTTGTGTGAGAGTCACTTTACCCGCATTACGGCTATTAACTCTGTTTCATGCTGTACTCCATTCGTCTCACATTTATCAGCTTTTCTTGGAGTTGTTGAGCTGAAGTGGAGAAAAGCCTGCCCACTTTACACCTCTATTGTAATGGTCAACTTTGAGTTTAACAATCTGCCTTTTGTCTTTGCTTATTCTTAATGGAAGTTGCATATGAATACGTGTTTAGCTGCTGGCTTGCAGCGGATCATCTTGATTTTCTTGACATGTTGTGATCAACTTGAACACAACCTTTTTTTAAAGTGGCATTTGTCTTGGGAAGAAACCAGCTTGTAATGCAAATGGCAGTTCACAGTACAGAGAAACGGTGACCAGTGAAAGGGTTACTTTAAGGAGGAATATATAAGGAACCTGTATGATTTAAATCAAAAATGAATAGCGGCGTCATTTTGATGAATTATGCAAAACATCCATCACAAGTTACCACATGTGCAATCATGGCTTCCATAATGCAACATCATAATATTAGGACTTCTTATTTGAAGCAGCGACGGTTTCCAAATTTGCACAAGCTGCATTTACAAGCAAAATGAGGGCGTGTTGCAGTACAGCACCACATATCCTCTGCAGCTCTGACCCCTCACATCAAAGCTGTACTGCAGATCTGAAGCTGCTATCCCTCCTTTTTTTTCTGTCCTCTGTGCTTCTGCTCTAACACGTTTTTCCCCCACTGCCTCCTCCCTTCCTGCTTCCCTTCCTCCTCATGCTTTCTTGTTTCTGCTTTGTCACTGCTCATCTGTGCAGAGATCGGCTGATGCTTTTGTTGTCACAGGCAACACTCGCCAAGCACTGCACCTTGGGAAATATGCAAATCTGTGTCTATTCCAACTTGTCCCTTTTTCTCAGACTTAAAACAGAATAAACAAGTAAACAATGTCAGAATGTTAATTATTTGTTAAGAATGCCACAGTTGTGTGTAGTTTGTTATTCAACAAGTCGGGTTATTCCCAATATTTATTTTTTGAACTCAGTGGGGGTGGAAATAAGTTATCTAACCTTTATAGCATCCTACTGGTTAAAACTCAGTGGTTTGTTTGTTTTTTCCCCTTTCATTTTTGACAAAATTTTTTTGGTATTTAACACCTTTTGTTGTTGCTCATAGCTGTATGTCTATTTTTATTCCAGGTGTGGGACTATGAGGCAGGAGACTTTGAGCGAACCCTTAAAGGCCACACAGACTCCGTGCAGGACATCTCTTTTGACCAGACGGGAAAGCTGCTGGCTTCATGTTCAGCTGACATGAGCATCAAACTTTGGGACTTTCAGGGGTTTGAGTGCATCCGAACAATGCATGGTAAGAAATACTCGCAGATAAACCAGTGATATACAAGCAAGAATGAAAGGAATGTCCACAGATCCTAAATTCCATTTTTAAGCATCATAGTTTTTTAAATTGCATAAGAAACGAACACGAGCAGTAATTTAAACTGCAAAGCCTGTTTTTCACTCGTCCATTCAAATTTCTGCTTGTTTTTCCAGGCCACGACCACAATGTGTCGTCTGTAGCCATCATGCCAAATGGTGACCATATAGTGTCTGCCTCCAGAGACAAGACCATCAAAATGTGGGAGGTGGCTACTGGGTAAGTGAGCAGAAGCTGCCCCTTTGTTGCTGTGATTTTTATATGGATTTTAATCCTTTTATTCTAACAGATGTTCTACATTGGGATCTTTGTGTCTGCAGGTACTGTGTGAAGACATTCACCGGCCACAGGGAGTGGGTGAGGATGGTGCGTCCCAATCAGGATGGCTCGTTGATTGCCAGCTGCTCTAATGACCAGACAGTGCGTGTCTGGGTGGTCGCCTCAAAGGAGTGCAAAGCTGAGTTGCGGGAACACGAACACGTGGTAGAGTGTATTGCTTGGGCCCCCGACAGCGCTCACCCCACCATCTTGGAGGCCACAGGTTCAGAGGTGTGTATGACTGCTACGGTGTCGCATTCTGGCCTTTAAATTATGCTTTCTAAGAGTGTTTAACTGAATGGTAACGGACTCATGTTCAACAGACATGATGCTCTTCATCTTCAGGCTGTGTTTTCTTGTACCAGCAACACATCATTACATGATGGACTGGGAGGTTCTTCTCAGTTTGATTTCATTCACACTATTCATAGAAAAGTGCTGCCTTTCAAAGGAACATCAGCCTGGCTGCCGCTGCTTTGTTAATGTGACAAAATGCATCTAACGTAGCTAAAAATGTTCTCACGATGTCGTCACGTCTTTTGTCTTGCAGAGCAAGAAGAGTGGGAAGCCTGGCCCCTTCCTGCTGTCTGGTTCCAGAGATAAAACGATTAAGATGTGGGACGTCAGCATCGGGATCTGCCTTATGACTCTGGTGAGTAATATGATTAATTTTTTTTTTCTGTCTCGCATTAGTGTGTGCCTGGGGTGTGGTGGGTAACCAGTCTGGCTTCTCTAGGTGGGACATGATAACTGGGTGCGCGGACTGTTGGTTCATCCTGGAGGAAGATTCATTGTGAGCTGTGCCGACGACAAAACCATCAGGATCTGGGACTACAAGAACAAACGTTGCATGAAGACCTTGTGTGCCCATGAACACTTTGTTACCTCTCTGGGTGAGACGTGGTTACTCATTCAAGTGTTAGTTTCTCAGTCTTGTGATGAATTTTGCGCTCTTACATACTTTCCTTTTCTCTCGTGCAGATTTCCATAAGACTGCTCCCTACGTGGTGACAGGCAGCGTCGATCAGACAGTCAAAGTCTGGGAGTGCCGCTGAGACTCGCTCCATCTATCCCTCCCAAAGTCCAAAAGCTAAAGGCCTCACCCTCCCCCGCCCTCCCCCCTCTGTCCCGACACCCAGCCCTCACACTCCAAACCATAGTTGACCAAGGCGCTTTGCTTTACCTTCTCCCTGTGCCCCCTCCCTTCCGCCCCCGCCCCCCTCCTCTCCCTCCACCCTTACATTGGTCCTGCCCTATTAAGATGACTATTGTCCTTTTGTGTAAATTATTCTGGATGTAGGGTACGCTTAATAAATGTCACGCAATCTCTGACACATAAACACACTCAAAGATAAGAAGTATCCTTGCATGGTGAATCCAACAAAAGTAATTCTATACTGTTAAATTTGCATACTGTTGTCATGACTTGCCATCGGGTCGAAGGGTAAATATCTGTGTGCTGGTGCCGGTGGCCTCTGGTGAACTGACAGTGCACGTAAAACCAACGGCACCTCTCGCTGAAGGGGTTTAGGTTGTGTTTAGTTTTTTGTTTTACTCCATGGCTCCATTGTCGTGGTCCGACACTGCGTGGTTGGTGATAGAGAAGGTGTGAGCAAAGTAAGTATAACAGAAAGGGAGGGGAAGATGACAAGCTGTAAAAAAGAAAAAGAAAGCAGCTCCCTAGTCGAACCACACGAGGTTTTTGTGGGTGAGTGTGCGAGCGAGTGCGTGTGTGTATGTGTGTTTGTATATTTGACAGGAGAATCTGTCCGTCATTCCTGCTCTGATGGCCAGAGGAAGGAGTGGAGGCCAAAGCTTCTCATCCGCTGTGTTCATTCATTCTACTTCAGTCTCTTTTAACAAACTTGCTTTCTCGTAGACACTCACAGGACCTTAATGATCCATACGCTGCTGAGAGCACAGGCACATGCCCCCATAGCAAATGTGTGTTTTACAGAGGAAAAAAAGAGTCCGCTCACCTTAAATGAGGTTCGTGTGTGTGTGGGTGTGTGTGTGTGTGTGTGTATGTCGCCCCAGAGAATCGCCCAGTGCCCTCTTGCTCGCTATTTCTGCCTTGTTAACCCATTGAGGGCTCCCCTCACACGGGATTTTCATTCTGCTTTCTGTGGTCTCACTGCTCTCTTTACACACACATACACATACACTCACAAATGCACATACACGCACAGTAAAAGTTGTGTATCAATATATCTGGATGTCATTGTTTGCAACATAATGAAATAAAAATTCTGTAAATATAACTGATGAATGCCCGTTTGCTTTGTGTTGAAGAAAAAATAAATAAAGACAGGACGTGAGAGGATCAAGAGCCGCAGGGAGTCAGACAGGATTTACTACATTTCGTTGTCAGGTCAGACACTGCGGCACATCTTTTATGTCTGGTCCATTCCACTGAAGTCACAAGTTACTGTGTTTAACCTTTCAATGCAGGTTCAGGTGAGCTATCAAGCCAATCGTATCGTGCTGCAATTTTGATGATCAGGGTTCGTGTATCTCTGGGGACGCGACACAATCGTGTCTAGATTTTAAAAAGTTTCTTGACACTTTCCCGCTGTGCTGCCTTGACTTGATGGAACTGACAATCACTTGTGCCTTTGTTGTGTTCAGACAGTTATTGAGATGTTTTGAAGGATCTTTTCCAAATTCGAAAATACCTTTTTGTAACTTGGAGACTTAAAACGGCCGACTAAGCTTCGGACTGAGTCGTAGCTTGAATGCTGGTGTGTTAACTACATCAGACTAAAATGTTCAGAAAGAAATGGGTCACGCTACAAAATTGAGAAACTCCTGCCCCAGACAGGAAGTATTATTTATGTATAACTTTCAGCCTCGACTGCACTGCTGCGGGATCTGAAGCTGCTGTTTGGCCTCGGAGCGTTTTTGGGTGCCAGTAATATGACAGGGATTTGGTGACAGTGTTTTGAGTTGATCAACCATCATATGTTAATATTGGATTAGAGAAGAGTCATGATCTGTGCTTTTAATGAAAGATTGGAGCAACAAGATCTGGGCTTCACTGTGAGAGTGTCACGTGTGGAGGATGATTTGATAATTCCTCACATTTCTTCCTCAGGTGCAAACATGTAAGAGTAAGACTGCAGACTGCCCGCAGAGGCTGAGACGCAAGGAGGCAGCAGGGACAGTTCAGGCCCCCTTATCAATTATGTACGGTACCCCAGCCTACTTCTGTACTGACACACACACGCACAGACACACACTTGCTCGCTCACCCACACAGCAATTACTCTTTTCTCTGTGCTCGACCGTATCCTGGCAACAGTTGCCCAGACGGCAAGTTGCAACCACCACACCTTGCTCTGTCCTGCAGGCCCGCAAAGGTAGCGTAGCAGGGAGTGGCGTGGAGAAGGACAATGTTCAAAAGCAAAAATGAAAAAAAAAAAAGGTGTGTGTGCGGGGGGGGGGGGGGTGATTACAGCTCAAAGTTTATCTCAATAACACGATAAAGGTGGCTGGATAGCAGTGCGGTGTGCTGGTGAGCTACAAACGTACACATTGAGGAGGGAAGTGTCTTCATGGGACTCGAGGAAAGGATGATAAAACCTGTCTGAGGCTGAAACTCCTGTTTCTCACCAGAGGCATTGGAGTAGAAACATTGGCCTACATCCGCCCACCACCTCTCTCCACGCCTCGCACACGCTTCCTCCCTCATGCAAACTGAAGACATGAAGACAGTGTGAAAAGGTAAAGATCACATCCTGCTGTAAATTGCTTCTTCGTTCCCCCTTTTTTTCCCCCATCTTTCTTCCACAAGATCATCGATTTGAGATTCACGTCTTGTCCAAATGAGCTGCAGATTTAAAAAACCAGCAAGGATTTGCATCCGCTGGCATGATGGGGAAGTGCAGAGAGGTTTCAAGGTCAGTGTTTACACCAGACCTGTCAGATGCTGCAGTATTGATTATCTGAGAGGATGGAGTGGTTTCACACAACAGGCCGGCTCCTTTTCACTGCACTTCGCTGCACTCCAGTGATACCCCACGTTTGGAGTGCAGACTGCGGCGCGGGCGGCTGCGGGGTCTGCTTTAATATATAGGTTTGTGTGTCATCCCAGTATAGCTTACATGAGCACCATCTATAGTTTACGTGACTGGCGTTGTAATCCCTGCAAAGCACGAGGAGACGTGGAACCGCTTTGCTGGAGAGAAATGGCGGGATGTGGTGCCCTCTTGTGGCCGTTTGTGTTCGGAGCTTCATGACCGTAAAAGGGAAAAAAGCCACTTCCCGTGTATAATTTAACAGCGGTCACATGCGTGTCATCGAACAAGGAAAGCTTGACTGGCACGTGCTTTCGTTTCAGCTTCAAAACCGGATGTAATGTGTTGAAGAATGTGCTCGGCAAATAAAAGAGAAGGTTTATAATTCAATTCAAATGAATTGGTAATTTTTCTTAAAGTTATGGTTTGTTAAAAGCTCCGACAACAAGATGCTTGATTTTGATGTAACTCTGACATTTTAATTCATAGCTCAACGGTTCCCAAATCGCAGTCTCGGAAACCCGGAGGAGGGGATTCCTCCATGTAATGCTTTTATTTTGAAGGCTCCTGCCTCTCCATGTTCCACTGGTGTTTGAAGAGGGGCTCCACAGTTGTGAGGTAGATGACCACAGTCTGGCCTTTGAACAATGTCACTTGTTGGCGTTAAAATCAAGTCCAAGTCATAGAAGTGAGTTTTAACCCACCATCATGATTTTGCTCCTCCCTGATTTCAAGCGAGAAATGTCAGGAAAGGTTTGCTCTTTGATTCCTCCCAACAAGTCTTCAAGCTGTCTGTTGGATACACAGCAAACAGTTGTCCCTGTTAACTGATTTTACCTATTGGAGTTCTCAGTGTTGCATCGCTGCCTCTTTGTTTGCAGTGAATCCACGAGTGATGCAGCACTTCTAACTGGGTCAGCCCGTCCCTTCCTCACATCCCTCCCACCTCCCCTGTCTCTCCGAGCCACCCCTCCTCCTCCTCCTACTACCCCTCCTCTTCTTTCTCATCTTCCTCCTCCTCCTCCTTTTTCCCCCTTCAGTATGTGCTCACAGCCCCCAGTTTTTTTCATGCTGCTCATGTGCTTACCATGTGCTGCAGCTCCCTCCCTCCCTCCTCCTATTTTCCTGCCTGATTCATTTCCTCACATAAACGCTGTCAGGGTGTTTCAGCCTGTTGCAAAATGACTCCCGCCCCCTCACACACACACACACACACAGAATCACTGGAATTGGATTTCCATCACAGTGAGCTTCTTATTTTTCACCATAAACCAGACAGACTCATTTGTGGCTTTACACTCTAGGTAGTAATGGTGTGAGCGGGTTTAACGTGTGTGTGTCGTGGCGAAGCCAGCTCTAATGTACTTCTGATCAGCTGCTTTGATTGGCTGATACTCTGAGACCCAGTGGTGTGGTGGAAGATATATATGACCTCGCGGCGTCCAATCAAAACCTGTTACCATGCAGCCACGCTTACGCTCCCTATGTGCATCCATATACACTGTAAAGGCAAACGCATTACTGTGGCACAAACCATTCATCATTACACTGTAATGAGATTTATGTCTCGCTCCCATGAGGGACATGCATCAAATGAACCATCAGTGCTGCTACTTCTCATATTACACACAGTATAATTCACATTACATGTAGCGCCAGGTACAACAATATGCAACAAATGACCAGAGGGAAGACATGAAGAAATGCCTTGAAATGCTGTAAGTTTCTGTTTGTTTCCAAGTGGGACAAAAGCACTGAAACCAGAAGTCTTAGGCCAGGAAATAAATGCATCGATTTCTGAAATATTGATGATTTTTGTCTTTTGAACGTCACCATTTTTGTTGTTTGTTTTTCACTCCAAAAAGGGGATGTTTCTCAGAGCACCTAAGTTCCTTTCTGTGTCGATTATACCAACGCACCAGGTGCTTCACCACTGAGTAGGAAAGCGTAAATGAAAGAGATGAAAAGGTGAAAAGGAAAAGTCAAATTGAAACACTGATGGGCAGAGGTAGACGTACAGTGAGCAAAATCATAGTGGATTCCAAAACTATGGACTATTCACATTAGCTCATATTAGCTCATCCTCTCCGTGTGGAAAGAACATTTCAAACAAAACCCTCCAACACTCATTTCTTTTCAAAACTAATAACTGATCATTCTGTCATTTGAAATGAGTTTTGTCTCTTCAATAAATCTGTTGCTGCTCTTGGCGCCAACTGAAATCCAATCCGATTGTCATTAATTGTGATTATTCATGTTTAATCCTCATGAATAATTTGAGTTTATCACCTATTTGTATGTAAATGTAGTTGTACCAAGTGTCTATGAATATAAATCACACGAGTTTTTGACAGATACACCTTGAGATTTTCCTCGAAAAGACTTTTTACAGACAAAAAGCTTTGAGAAACTTTGATTTATGTTCGTATGAGAAGAAACGTCGTTCTGGACATCGACCTACTGAATAGTAATCACGATACTTCGATGTCAGCTGCCTCGCCTCATTATTCACCCACATACGCCGCTAAGCCCCGCCCCTCGCCGTTTGACTGACGGCTCTGATCCCGAGACAGCGGGGTGGCCAGTCACGCTCTCGCCATGCAAATGAGCCGCGCTCGGGCCGGGCGGGTGCCCATGTGGACCAGCACCATGCCTTGTTGTTCTGAGCGCTGATTGGTTCCCGGGCGCCTCATCGCTCTTCATGCGCTGCGGGCCCGCGGCCGCAGCCAAAACACGGAGCCCCGCCGCCACCGCCGGGAGGACCGCCCTCCGCAACCCCGCGGGGAAACGCCAGCCCGCGGGGGGCCCGGTGCTCCCCGGGGGACTCGGGCTAAATGCCCGAAACTTTTGCCGCGATCGTTGTCCGTCGGACGAAGTCACCGGCGGGTCACGCGGGGGCCGCCGCCGCGTCCGGGTTTTGCGGCGCGCCGTAGTAACAGGGCGGGGCAGGAATCCGGGAGGGGCGGGCCTTAACGAGAACACGACTCGCCTTGTTGTGTGTATTCCCGTGCTCGCATCGCCATCTTGTTGCAATCCTATTTTTTTACGTATGCGAGGATCTACTTTCCGCTCGGCCGGATTAAAAAAAAAACACCCGTCTGCTCACAAGACGAACACCGGGGACCAGAGGCTCGGCGGAGCGGGTGTGAACCGTGCACACGGCGCGTACCACCGGGACACCACCTATAATACCCCCTCGGTCTTTTTCCTCCTTCCGTCCCGGGCCACCGGGTCGCCTGCCGCGAGCGTTTACGCGCAATGAGCATCGATACACTTCTGGAGGCGGCCAGATATCTGGAATGGCAAGCCCAGCAACAACAGATCAAACGTGGTGAGTGCACCGGGGGCGCACCGGAGCCCCGCGCTCACCGCACATGTCGTCATTTAACGCGGGGCTCAATCCCGGGGCGGCTTTTTTTTTAATTTCCTATACACGGAAGGGGCTTCCAGTCCCCTCTGATACCAGGGTGCATTTCAACTGACCCGCCTGGGAGTAACGGGAGCGTCTGTAGTTTATTACTTTCCGGGTTCCCCTTGGAGCCGCTGCAGAGTAACTGTAATCCCCATGTGGGTAGTTTTTTTTTTGAGTACATTCCTTAATGCGGAAACAGGGAAGTTGTTTTTCGGAACTACTTTGCGCGCTCTGCGTGTGTGTGTGTGTGTGTGTGTGTGTGTGTGTGTGTGTGTGTGTGTGTGTGTGTGTGTGTGTGTGTGTGTGTCTCAGTTTCGCCACTCCAGTGACTCACCCGCCGTACACGCGTACGTGCGCGCGTGAATATACGCGTGTGACAGAAGGAGCCCCACGCTTTTATTCATACATTGTGTCCGACCGACGCAGTGAGTCCCGCACGCTTTGTGCGCGTCTCCCCCTGCGTGGATGTTTCCGCGTGTATTTCGGGGGCTCTCTGGTCTCGGGCTGCGAGTTAGTCGTGTTATAAAACACGGGACGTTACAAAAGAGGTCGTTGTGAATCGATTTGCCCCAGTTTCGTGTGTGATCGTCGAGCCCCGGCAGGGCAGGGCGGTGGCGAGCAGAGGCTGCTCTTTACATAATACCCTGACATTGCTCAGCTATCTTATGACACACACTGGGGCGGGCCCCCACCTCCTTCCCTCCCTCCCTCTCTCCCTCCCCGCCCGCCCGCCAGCCAGCCAGCCAGCCAGCCAGCCACCCCGCCACCCCGTCCGTCCCTTCGGCTCCGTGTGTGCGTGTGTTACCGCACCGATACCTCCCCCGTCCCGCGCCTAATCAGTTGTCAACCGATGTATTGATCAGAAACTAACAGGTGAACGAGGACGCGTTTCTGTGCGTGTGCGGCCGGGTTTGTGCGTGCGTGTGTGTGCGGGCGCGCGCAGGGGGAAACGCTTTTTGTGTGTTTCTCCCCTCTGATGACGTGTCAGACAAACCAGTCTCCTCCTCCTCCTCTTCCTCCTCCTCCTCCTCCTCCCCCCTCCAGCGCATACTTACCCTACCGCGTGCTAGGATCCGCCCACATCGACCACGTGCACATCACCCCCTCCCCTCCTTTCGGATACACACCTACACGCACGCACGCACACACTGCTCTCTCCTCGTCCCCGCCCTTTCCCCATTCAGTCTCCTGACAGTGGCGGGTCAGAGAGGGGGGTAAGTAGGGCAACTCCCAGCTCACCCCTCCTCCCCACCCGGAGCCCTGCCTCTCTCAATGCAGAAGTTATGTAATTTACGTTTGCGTGCGCGTGGCAATCTCGAGCTGTGTGTGTGTGTGTGTGTGTGTGTGTACAGGAGATTAACCATTTGTAATGCCGTTTGTGTCAGCTGATGTTTGTTTCACTTCAGCTTTTTTGGAGCTTCTGGGGAGTTTCATGTCGCCACACGAGCAAACAAACATGATAGGGTTTTTTTTGTGAAATCAGATAAATAATATATGAAAACATTACAATAAATAGTCCCCAAAAAATGTATCATAAAATTTTTAAGTTTATGTTGATTGTGTTGTAGCCAAATCACAACATCATAAGCTGAGTTTGACGTGTTAAAAAATTAAGCGATTACACTGAAAGCAACGAAAGTTGAAATATGTAGGATAGTATAAGTACGATGAATACTTTAGCTTTTCTCCACACTAGCTCCAAATACTAGGTGGGGACTCCTGGTCTAATCTGTTTCTGTCAAGTATCAAAGATCAATCATAAAACTAAAGATTTATGGTGTTTCCAGCACCATTATTGGGGTCCAGACAATCCTGTGAGGTTTGAATCCTCTGATTATATCAATATGAATGATATAATTTGTCCTAACATCCTTTCTAATCACATGTGGTCAGAGGAGATATGAAGAAGTCTTGTTAATGATAGGCTGGGTTAATCGTCATATTATTTGGCAGCAGAATTTGTTGGAGCTTCTGCTGCAACAAATCCGAACGAAATACAAAATACATTTTTCTCCTCTGCACAGCTGGCTTGGTTCAGTTTGATGCACATTTAAAGACCCTGAACCTTTGTTACCTGACAGCCAGTTTAACGATTGTCTCTGACAGCTCGGCAGGAGCCTGTGAGCGCGTGTTTGGTTCACTGATCAAACTCCAGTTATTGTCAATGAGAATCAAACGCACCTGTTGTCAGAAACACCTCGGACTGCACCGACGTGGGTTTTTTTTTGTTGTTGTTGTTGTGCGCCGTCATCGTGACGACGGCGACCTGTTGCTCTTCGGTCGAACGCAGGATTGCGTCATCGTGAGTTTGCGGTGGGGAAGAAAGCGAGTGTGTGTTACTTAACCGGCAGCCGGGCGTGTTGGCGTTGTGCTGCTGGTGTTTTGTTGGAGATGGCTGCGCCGCGTGTTGGCGTTGTGCAGGTCGGAGGAATCCCTGGGATCTTCTGTTTCTAATGTTGGTGTTTCCATGGTAACTGAGGGCTTTCCACGTTACTTTGAGTCTGCCTGCAGAACTGGCATCATGAGGTGTGCGTCTGTGTCTGCGAGCCTCCGCACACTGAGTCGTCTTTTTCATTGTACTCGGGAGCTCGTCTTGTGCGCTTCGTTTTTCATGAGGCGTCACGACTCCGACTCCGCTTGATCCGGCCGAGTGGCCGCAGCTCGGCGGTCCTCTGCAGTCGGTCAGACGCCCTGACGTCGCCCGAGGCTGGGGGGTGCGCCGAGCGCTGGGAGGATCCAATCACGGGGCAGACTGAGGGGTGTTCACTCCAGTCAGGGGAAGGGAGGGGGGGAAAAAAACCAACAACCCAGATGCAGACACAATTTTCTGGGGTTGTTTCCCTCCTCCCTTCCCCGCTCCGCTGTCCGATTCCCCGATGACATCATTCGTGTGTGTGTGTGTGTGTGTGTGTGTGTGTGTGCGAGCAGGCGCGTGTTCACCGTCCACCATGCTGCATGCGTCCATTGTTGATCTGGTGTCCACTCCAGTGACCACCCAGTGCAAACTTTGGTTTAATGCTTCCTTCATGCACATAAAATCGCTTATATTTACATTGACCCATGTAAACATTCACATGTAACATAAAAAATTGTAGTTATATTTCTTACAATCGGTTTCTAGTTCAGGATTTCTTGACATTTAATTTTTATGAATCTTTTATTTCATGGAAAAAGATCCAAAAAATGCAAAACAGGTTCATTTTTTCCCCATTCAAATATGTGTACGATTGTTTACAGGCAAACATGTACTTTGTGGGGAGTATTTCCATGTTTTAGATGAATTCTGATCCCTCCGCCGCCCTTGCTTCTTCCAGAGGAGGAGCAGCGCAAAGAGAAGGAGTTCCTCACCAGGGAGGCGGAGTCGCGGCGCGTGGAATTCGTCACCTCGTCGTCTCAACTGGTCAGAGCCAACCACATCGCCTGGGGAGATGACGCCCACCGGCAGCAGCCACATCACCCTCCCGCCCCTCCGCCCCCCTCCCTCCCACCGCCGCCGGTCCCCATTGCGGTCATCCCAATGGTCCCAGTTGTCACGGCGACGCCCTCAGTCCCACCCCTTCCGCTCCCGACGCCGATCGCGGCGGCGGCGACGTCGCTCCACAGCTCCCCGCCAGTCAAGAACTCCTCCTCCCCGCCACTGCAGCAGCATCAACAGCCGCCGCCGCCAGTGGCGTCCCGCCACCTGCTGTGCGCCTCCCAAGTGAAGGTGGAGACCAGTCAGCAACTGGTCAACGTGAAGCCCAGCCCATCACAGCCTCAGGTTCAGATCCAGTACCCAGCGCCAATCAGCGCCAACGGCCCCAGCTCCCAACATGCACTGGTTCCCCATCAAACCCCTCCCACTTCTCAGCCACCGCGACCCAATGGCGTGATGCTGGAGGACATGAAGGGGATGGAGGGGAAGAGGAGACCAGGAGGGTCAGTTTGTGTGTACGTTTCAAAGCTTATATAAGAGCATTTAGTGAGTTAATGGTTGTATTTGAACATTTATTTTGTATGTTTCCAGGGCGGGAACCAGAGAGGTGCATAATAAACTGGAGAAGAACAGGTCAGTGTAGATAACGTCAACGTTTCACCACTACGTCTTGTTTTTGAAGCTTAACCACTACTCGTACTCAGTCTCGAGTTTCTAGCACTTCTTCTGTATCCACAAGTTTAACTTTTGACATTTGAAAGCCGTCGAGCGTCCTGAGGTCTCCCTTTGGTTCCTGGCAACCTGATTTTCTGCGCTCGTGATGGGCAGCGATGGTTCCCACCGGCTAAACCAGCGGCGTGACCTTTTCTTCTCTCTGCTTCCTCAGGCGAGCGCACCTGAAAGAGTGTTTCGAGACCCTGAAGAAGAACGTCCCCAACGTGGACGAGAAGAAAACCTCTAACCTCAGCGTGCTCCGCAGCGCTCTGCGTTACATCCAGGTGAGTGGCGCTCTGCCCCCCCTCCCTCCCTCTCCCCCTCTCTCCCTCCCTCCCTCCCTCCACAGCTCTCTTGTTACACACTTGGTGGCATCTGCAGTATTTTGGATACGGCGCCCACCTGGTCTCATTGTTCCCATCTTTCCCCCGTCTTGAATTGATGCCTTCAGCTTTGGGAACAGCAACAGGCTTTTGTGCAGTGTAATTGACACACAATGCCTGTTTTGTGAGCCGCTTAACCGTCTTGTTCTGGTGACGATGATGCCGTCTGTATCTGCCAATTCATAGTAAACCAGTCTATGAGCAAGGAGGGGGCCGATGTAATGTAGTCACAGTTTTAGGATCGAATAAACAAAGAAGTTGAGCTGGATGCCTTTTCGCCTTTGCTCGTGCAGAGTGAAATAAAAGCTAAGATTTATCCAGTGACTCAAAAACCTGGAACATACAAAGAGAATCATATTTGGTGAAGCCGACTGGTGCTGCATATGGAGTTATTGGGGGCGCTGTGGGGGAGGGGCCCGGATAGCCCCAAGTCGTGAGTCCACGGCGGTGGGGTGAGGGAGGATTTCAGCTCACTGGCAGAAATGAATTGCAGCCCGGAGCGACCTGCGACGCTGGGGTTGCTTTTCGTGTGGGGTGGGAGATTGCAGATTTGGAGTTCAGGACAAAAATGCGATGGAAAGCCTGCAGAAGAAACCACATGAAGTAACGAAGAACCCTGACTCTGTTTTTTTTGGAGAGTCATTCACCTACACAGTAGCTACTGGCTGAGTTTCCTCTTTATTCATATTTTCATAAAAAGTAAGACTACCTTTTGTTTTTCTATGTATTTCTCCAAACGTTGGCCTTTTTTTTTCCCCCTCTGCAGCAATCTGGAATGAACTTAAAAATAATCACCGCGGCACTCCAAACATAAAAACCACTTAGCTTCGGTGACATTTAGCTCAGGATTAGCATCCAAAGATGCGTTTTAGCAGAGCTGCAGCAGCCGCTGTGCCGTGTGTGAGTCCACACATGTTGGCAACCGCAGTGAGCTGTGGTCACCTGCGATGTGAAGTACTTGGTCATAAGTACATAATGACTGGAGTGAGACCAAAAATAGACTCGATGATCCGGAATACGAGCAAGTCCCTGTTCTGAAAGGAAACCTACGACATGAAACAGGATGATATCTATACATCGATTGACTCCATCTACTCAATCTGATTTATGCTTTTAATACTGTAAAAATAAGGCAATCACATGACTTGAGCTGCTTTCTTACAGAGAAATTTTGCTCAAACTGCTTTTTCATCATCTTCTGATGGCAAAACAGAAAAATATGAGGACTTCAACTTCTTCAGTGCCGAACTGAAACTGGTTTCGCTTTAGCTTCGTCGGTGAACCGAATCCAGTTGTGAAACATTTCCTGTTGTAATGGCAGTCGGAAGGCTTTGTTGTAGCTGAGTGACCGCGCGCGGGCGCCTGATGATGGGTCTCGTTTGGCTTTTGCACTTATTTGGGAGATTTTCTGGCGTCGACGCGCGAGATGCCTGAGTGTTTTGCGCTCCCGTGATTCCCTTCCGATCCCGAAGCGTCGACGTTCCGGGCCGGCTCGGCCACGCCGCTCTGCACCCACACAGAGACCTGCGAAATGTGTTTACATGCCACAGTATCCTGCTTTCTATCGAGAGAACACCGTGTACTATGTCTGCGCCTTGCAGAATCACAATGATGGTTGTTCCCACCTCTGATAGATGCATTGAAATTACAGATTACACCCTGAACACTCGTGTGCCTGTAAAAGCCCCTCCCGTCTCGGCCCCCCTCCCTCTTTCGCTGCACATCTCCTCATGTAAACCTGTAAACCTCCTCCCCTCTCGCCCGCTCCCTCAGCCATGTGAGATCTGAGCACATGGCTAGCGCAAGCCTGGTGACGTCACTGCAGCTCACCCACCCCGAGCTGCCTCTGCACATCTCCATTACAGAGAGAGAGGCGGCGGCGGCGGCGGCGGCGGCGGCGGGCGAGCGGGCGGGCAGAGCGGCGCAGCGGCGTTGCCATGGATGCAACAGCGTGCTAGCTGCAGGCTCGCTATATTTTCAGACAGAAGATTATGACCAACGTGCAGAGAAGTTAATATCAGTGATTGTCTGTTTTTTTTGGTAGCACTTAGTAGTAAATGGGATCAATCAGATGTTAAGTGAACCACTTTGTCTTCACAGTTTAGGTTGATGCAGACAAAAGAATGTTGTCACCAAACTGAGATGGAAAGATGACTCGCAGTATCTTTAAAAACTGTAGTTCCAGCATAGCGCTGACAGTCCGCAGTGGTAAGTATCTGTCGGTTAGGACAGTAAAGGTGTGAAGCGGCGACAAGGTCACTGAGACGGGGGCTCGTCGGCGGGCAGGTCGTCGTGTGCGTCCCATCCAATGGATGAGCTGCTGCAGCTCAAATTAGCTGCAGATGTTTTTGCTCGTTCAGATAAAAAGGTGTCATAAAACACGCTGCGCCAAAGTTAGTTGAGCATGTGGCTGCCTCAACGCAGCCCAGACAGGGAGCCCGTGTGACCCCCACCACCAGTCCATCACCGAGAGCACCAACGTACGGGCACATGAGTGGTCTGATAAACATTCAGACGTTTCTCCGACCGAAGCATTGTTGCAGCTTGTGCTCTCGTTTCATTGATAGATGTCAGCAGACAAAAAGGGTTTGGGAGAAATGTTGACGTGGTCCCCACAATCCCCACGCGTCAGGACCTCAAGGATCTGCTGTTGGTGTCTTGTTACAACAGCCTTCAGGTAGTCTTATTGTTCTAGCCGATCACTGTATCAGACAGCAGCTGTGGATGTAGTTAGGGGCAGACTGGTGAAAATCATCAGCGGAATCATTTTCACTTCCCTTTTTTTTTTTTTTTTTTCCTCGAGCTGATCGTGTTGAAGAAGGGAGGATAAAGGAGCCGTTGATAAGATGAGGGAGGGGAGTCAAAGACATGGGGGGAAGGGTGCCGAGGGAGCGATGGATGGGGGGGCGAGGGGGTGTACGGGAGGAGGAGAAGGTTGGGGGGAGGGACCCGGAGCAGCCGACTGGCGAACGTCCAGTCACGTCTCTCCTTATATGTAATTGCCCCGGTGCCTCACCCAATTAGACGACTCCTTATGTTTTTTTTTCTCTTTTTTGCAAACTGCTGCTCAGGCAGCCAAATCCTCACGGATGGGGTTGCCTAGGAAACGGCTATGGGTGGCAGCTGTTTCCTTGGTGATTTACTGCAGGACCAGTGGTGTCTGGGTTTCTATGGGGAGACCTTGAAGCCGCCTTCTCGGACACGCTCGCCGCTCCGGAGACCCTCGGTCCCCGCGTGGACCCAGTGAGACCCCGGGACTCATGTTTGAAGACTCTCTGTGTGCACTCTGCGTCAGTTCTGCCGGAGTCATGGACACAAAAAGCAGGCAGCCATACTTTTCACCAACTTGTTTCAAAAGCAACAGTTTTTTACCCCTGAAGTTTGAACTGACGGCTTTGTGTGAAGAAGCTTATGCTGAAAAGTAGAAATAGTAGAAATCTATATAAACATCCCTTAACCGTCACACCTGAAGTTTTTCTTAAGTACACTTTATTTTCTTATTGAAAATAAGATTTACCACAAAATATTAGTTGAAAATTAAGTTTAATTATTGATGTTTTAAGGAAACGGGCAACAAAAACAGGCAGTTTGAACCTGTGTACGTACCAAATCAGACAAAATTGTGTGAATGTGATTTAAAATGACCTGCAACCGACATGAGTGCCAGGCGGAGGTTTTGAAATATCTGCAACATGCTTTCAAGACGTGCTCATCCTGCCAATTTTTACGTGTCACTGCTTCAAACAGATAAAGTTGCCATTTAAATGAAACGGCTCGCGTTGCTCAGTCGTGCCGTTTCACTGTCGGAGCGTCGTTTTCCTCGAAATCTTGCTCTTTCATTTTGCTTTTTAAATTACCGGAACTGATTTACTGCAATTTTTTTTCCCGCCAGCCGCCTCCTCTTCACTCGCGACCTCTAAAAACTGCCCACTCAATTATGGGAAAAGGCTGCCAGTGTGGAGTCACACTGAGGGGGGGCGGGGAGGGGATTGGAGGTGAGCTGTTAAGTGTCGGAGGAGCTCGCTGGAGGTTGAATTTGGACGGGCGCAGCCAGCGAGGAGAGTGGGCTCGCGTGTGAGGCCGTCACGTGGCTGCAGGGAGTAAACAGCTTTGCTCAGTGAAGTGAGTGTCCTGTCGTTGGGATCATGTGTCCCCATATGCTCACTGTCTGTCCCCCTCTCCGGTCTCGCTGGCCGCACCAGTCTGACCAGAAACCAGAGTCGGTCCGCCGATCGTGTTGACTCTCCAACTGTCCACCAGGACGGTCAGTTTCCAGCCCCCGAAAAAGGCGTCTGACTGGTTCGTGCTCCCAGTGTAATCTCTGAGCCGCTGCGTTCGCCACCTCTCCATCTCCTGCTCCTCTTGTACCTCCCCTCTGTGTCTCCTCCCCCCCACCACCTTTTTTTCCTCCCTAGTAATCTGCGTTAATGTCCTTAGCCTGCCGCACTGTTTGGTGTTCCTGCGTCAGCTGACCCACACAGAAACTGGGTCACGGTGTGGCGGAGCCGGGAAAAGCGCCGCTGTCTGCCGAAATCCTTCCAGTTTTTTTTTCCTCTCTCTCTCTTCTTTTCTTTTTTTTTTTCGTGCCCACTGCGTTTTTTTCTTCCCGGCACATTTCACACATGCGGCTCCTCGCCGCTCACATGGCGCTCCTCTGCTTCAGTGGGAGGAAACCATCACTGTTGCTGAGTGATGCATTCAGACTGGCAGAGTGGAGTAATCCAGGCGAGTTGTAGCTGTGATGATGAGCTTGTGTGATTGGTGGTAATAATACACAGCGGGACGTTTTTTTCCCCCTCTGACCCCGTTGGCTCCAAAAAAAAAACAAAAAACCACAAGCCTGACTTTCAGGAAGTAGGAGGAGCTTAGCGAAGACGAGGATGACCGATACAACCCTGCAGCAACGCCCAAATCGGCAAGAATGTCTGCTGTATGAAATAAGGACACTCTGAGAGGACAAGTAGCAAAATCACATGATGATCACGCCGGTGTCACTCCTTTTTGTACACTTTTAACACCGTTTGCCCCAAACTGATCATTCCTGGGAGACGAGAAAAACCGAGTTGTTTCGAGCGAGATTCACCTCATGGATGGTCACATGCTCGCTGAGAATGAGAAGAAATTTAATGCTACGTCGAGCAACTCGCCTGCAGAGCACAGAAAATGACAAATGTTTTCCTTTGTCAGACTTTCATCACACGTCTGACTGTCACTTCATCTTACACTGATGACTTCATGTTCTACAGTTGACGTTATCAAGAAAAAGATGAACCTTCGTCATATTCCTCCTGTGATTGTGGTCCACCTTTAGCTGTAATGTTTAGTTTTTCAGACCGAGGAGCGTCTTAAAAAGCAAACAAGCGTCAATCCGATGTGATAAAGTCAAGTCTTATATACGTCTGCTTCTCTCTGTCTCTCTCGTCAGACTCTGAAGCGTAAGGAGAAGGAGTACGAGCACGAGATGGAGCGCCTGGCCAGGGAGAAGATCGCCACGCAGCAGCGGCTGACCGAGCTGAAGAACGAGCTCAGCCAGTGCATGGACGTCCTGGAGATCGACAGAGTCCTGCGGCAGACCATCCAGCCGGAGGACGACCAGGCCTCCACGTCCACCGCCTCAGGTGGGCACGCCTCCGTCACGAGAAGTGGTTTTTTTTTCTTGGGGCCTCTGGCGGCTTTCTGAGGAGGAACTTTAGCAGTGAAATTTGTGACTTAAAAGAAGCTGTTGCCCACAGTCTGTCCTCATGTTGCTCCAGAAGGTGATAAAGTCTGAAGCAACGATCCCATCTGGTGATTAAAGAAATGGCATAAAAACAGTGTCAAACAGTTTCCTACTGTTTTGCACCAAAGTCTGGTGGGAAAACCTTTTTTTTAACACGAGCAGACCGTTTCTCTTTCAATGTGAAGTCATCAAAACTGAGTAAATACAGTAAGAAGAGTGTTTGCAACCTCGTTTTGAGGCTTTTTGGCTGAAACTCAATCAAAGCTCGCAAACAGTCCGAAACGCACCTGAGCAGCAGACGGAAGTTCTGCAGTGACTGACGGTTTGTTCTCTGATCCACAGAAGGAGAAGATAACTATGAACAGGACATGGACGAGGACGCTTCTGCTCCTCCTGCTCCTGCTCCTGCGCCTGCTCCGCCTCCTCCTGCTGTTCCTCCTGCTCCCGCGTCTCTCCCCAAGCCGGCGCTTCCCATCTTACAAGCCCAGCCGCTCCTCGCCCCCCACCTCTCCATCCAGCACGCCACCCTGCCTCTCTCTGGAGTCCTCACCGCAGCCCCCTCCCCCTCCGGCCCCCCTCCGCCCCAGGCCATCGCCCCGGCTCCGGCCCCGCCCCCTCCGCCACCGCCGCCTCATCCCATCCAGCCCCCGGCGGTGCAGGTCCAGCCCACCGTCATAGCGCACGCCGCCGTCTCCCACCCCTCCGTCATCCAGGCCGTCAATCACGCCCTCCCGGCCAATCACAAACACCTCACGCACATCGCGCCCTCGCCCGGCCCCACCTCTTCCACCCCTCAGCCCATCGCGGCAGCTGCGGCTGCCCCCGCCACCGCTACCCACCAGCCAATCGCGGCCCAGCCCATCGGACACATCACCGTCCACCCGGTGGCCCACCTGGGAGGTCCCCTGACGTCCCACATCCCGACGCTGTACCCTCAGGGCGTGTCCGTGTCGCAGCCCACCATGGTGGGCCACATCACCCACACCTTCACCCACCACACCCTGCCGCACGTCCAGGCGAATCCTCAAGCTAACACAAACGGGGGCCAGGTGAACAGCGCCACCGTGGTGGGCCAGGGGGGCCCGGCACTGAAACCCACCGCCGTGCTGGCCCCCCACCCGCAGCTGGTCGGACAGACCGCTGTCCTCAACCCTGTCACCATGGTGACGGTCCCAACCTTTCCCGTCAGCACGCTCAAACTGGCCTGAAGGGCGAACAGCGACGCGATGAACCAACGGACGGATGGAGCTCGAGAGAACTTCTGACCGAGTTGTTTCTGACTCTCCTCGATAATCAATAACAGAGAATCTCTGACAGAAAAATTCACAAGAAAACACGGACTGTTGGGGGACGTCGTGCGCCGAGCATCTCCAGAGATGTCCCGGTCGCGGCGTCCTCGGTTTGTGAGCAGTTACATGGACGCAGAGTCGGTGGGTCAGGCCGCTTTTATCGTGAACACGAGACTGTTACGTTCGTCTCCGCTGCACAGGCAGGAAACTCTGTTCCACCTCTTCTTCCTTCCTTCCTTCCTTTCTACCTTGCTTCCTTCTCTCCTTCCCCCCTTCAACCAGAAGCACTAACACGATAAGCTCAGTTCACTCTCAGGCATCAAAGATTTACCTTAACGAATCATTCACTCTCGGAGGGGCGCCGCGTGCGAGAAAGAGAGCCGCAGTCGCTGCCCGTTGAGTGTCCTCGTGAGATCACGCGGGACGAATGTCGACGTGATGTTGCCGACGTGTTTGAGAGCAGGAGGAGGCGCCGGCGCCGCCATCGGTCCTATCCAGTCACGATGGAGTCGACCACACGTTTGAGTCAGTGAAGATTGGCTCACACACATCACTCACCGAGGCACTTTTTCACTGTTTGTCCACGATTTTGCGCTTAATTTAGCTTCATTTGCTTTAAATTGAAACACTTTTTGACAGGTGATTTTTACCACTTGCGAATCTTGACTCTGCTGGTTTCGGGTTGTGAGGGAACTGAAGATGATCCCGGCTGACTTTGGGCCATAAACAGGCTGCAGGTCGTCAGGCAAGAGTCAAACCAGGGTGGTCTCGGTGTGAGGTCAGAGTGCGACCCGCCAGAGAAACTACGGGGGACACGTTTCGGAGGTCTGACGGCGCGTGTGCTGCGTTTCGGCTGGTTACCTGCGTCTCCATCGGGCTTCCGTCCTCAGGGGACGACCGTGGGAAGCGAGGGGTGATGATCGCCCCCCCCCCTTTGCTAAACATACAGCGCACTGAGTCTGTTATTAGCGGCCTTGTGGAGAAGTGGTGGCGTAGAAGTGGAGCAACAAGTCTGAGCGCAGCTGAGCGGCCAGATAATCCTGAGACGAACCACCGGAGTTCAGCGGAAGAAAGTTACACAAACTAACTCGGCACTGCGTGTCCTTTTCCTCATCCTCTTGTCCGGTTGTTTCACCAATTTATCAATGTTTTTATGAGGTGTTCTCACACTCTTCTTTCACAATGAATGATTGAACCAGTTCGTAGGTCAGTCGTTTGCCTAAACTTCAATCACTTCTCCAAACGGACAAGTTTTGGGAAAAGGAACCAAGATCTTGGGCGAATTCCGACCTTTTTTATTTTTTGGTCATCGTCTCCTTGAATTTGATGCATCGGGTTCTTAACGCCTGAATTTGGACTCTTTCCGCCTCTCGCTCTGGTTCCTCAGCCCGGACGGTGGAAGTAGGTCAGCGGCCGTTTCCAGGTCGGCTGGGTTCAGGCGAGGACTGCGGCGCCCGAAGGCGTTCACAGAGTCGTCCCTAATCCGCTGCCGCCGTGTCACGGCTGCGTGCTTAATGGTGAACTCATCCCCGTCTGACTCTGGATCAGATTTTCATTCAGGATGTCTTTTTCAGTCTCTGTTTTTGGCAGCATGATGCTGCCGCCACCGCCGCCGCCGCTGCCGTGTTTCAAGAGAGAGAGAAAAAAAGCCGTCTTCAGTCGGACGAGTCTCGTTTGAGGTGATCTCCCTTCGGCCTCGCTGCCTTAAAGCCAGACTAGCGAAGTGCGACGCTGTTGTTGGTTCTTTGAGGAGTTTCTCCTCTTTTATTGTGGCTCTTGCTTCTATTTTATGATTTAAATATCTGCATTTGCTCTTAAGTATTGACATCATCACAGAAGGTGTCATTTTGTTGCAGAATTAATGCATTTTCATTTTATTTTTTAGTTGTGGCTCTTGTCTTGAACCAGTCAGTACCTCCCGCACCGTCGTCCCTCCATGATTTTTGTGAGACGTCGGAGAGCACGAAGCCTTTGGCGGTTTGTAGGCGAGCAGCTCAGGAGGCTTCCCTTTGTATGAAGGACTCGAATCGTGACGTTGATGTGCTGCTTCACAGGAGCGAAATGTGAATCAATCGGTGGATGCACTGTAGCTGCAGGTCATCTGAGTGCATCAAGCTTCTGTCACGGCTCTGCACACCGGCAGTTCTATTGCAAAGAGGATGGAAGAGGGCTCAGGAAACGTTCAGAATTACGAGCGGCGTTTGTGTTGCGTGTCCTCCCGTTTGTATCTTCAGTGTTTTCGCGCTGAACCAAAGCGTTCAGGCTGCAGCCTCCTCTCGGCACCAGCTCCGAGCGAGCGGAGGAGATGAATGTTTGCGAACAACGAGGATCTGACGCCAGCGTCGTCTCCTCCCGAACCTGCTCTCGATCACTCGGCGGCGGCTTCCCGAAGTTGCCCCCCCATCCCCACCGCCCCTCGTCGGCGCCGTCGAGAAACGAACGCGTCGTTTTCACCCTCCTCAGTCTGATGCAACAGCTCCCTCTGCTGCCTCACCCCGGACCTCATACACACAGACGCACACACAAACACAAACACACGCATGCAAACGCTTCGGCGCACAGCACAAACTTCCCGCAGGGCTTCTTAGAGAAACGGCGAAGCGTTCATGTCGCAAACGGGTGAAGAAAGACGAGTTGCTTTTATTCTCTGTTCACTCCGAAGAAGAACGGAGTAAATCCGTGTTTTTAGGGGAGGAAAAACTCAAACAGGATGTCCAACAAACGCAAGTCCTCCGCTGGGAAGTGCGTTGTGCCGCCGGCCTCTCTCGTGCGCACACACTCTCAGCCTTCTTGCCAGCCCCCCCCCCCCCTCCCACACACACCCCACAGCACCATGAAATGTCCCATCAGTGTCTGTCGCTGCTCCCTGCCTCCTCTGCTGTTACTCTGTGTTCTGTCTGTATATGTGACTGTACTCGGTATGTTTTATATTCTGTACTATAGTTAATCCTCTCGTACCTGTAGCATGGCTCTGTTTTTGTTTCTTTCATTATAAACTTTAGCCCTGTGCATGACTGGGTGTATGTTGGTGTGTGTTTGGGTGTGTGTATGTATGTGTGTGTGTGTGTGTGTGTGTGTAGCTACTAGCCACATTATTTTTTTACACAGAGGTGATCTATGGTATGAGCCTGTCTGGGTGCTATCGTGTGTGCCTCTTCTACTCAGTTTTCCTGAACACTGTGACAACTTCTGGCAGAACACGTACGCATGAAGCGAATGGAAAGATTCACTGTTTTGTTTTTGTTGGTTTTTTTGTTTTGTTTTTGTTCTTTTTTTAATGTTATTGTCCATGTTGGCGAGTCGGACAGAAACATGGAGCGGAAAAAGTCTAAAAAACAAAAAAAAGCTGTTGCTCTTTTTCTCGATAACATAATAATGTCTAATATGAAATTTGAGTTTTTGTAATATTTGTATGAAAGTTTTGTAAATTTGTGATTGTACGCACGTTTTGGCATATGAGTGTATGTATCTAAAACTTTTTAAATGCTCGTTTCTTTTTCTTTGAGTTTGTTTTGCATGTAGATTGCCGTTTTTATTTTGTTTCCTCTTTTTTTGTTGGTTTTAAACGTTTTGTTTATTTTTTGGGACCATGTACAATACTGTATAACGTGGGCAGAATCTTGGACCTCATGCTACATTGATATTATATATGAATATAAAAACATGTTTTCCCTATGGAGAAAGTTTTAAGTTATATATCGCCTGTACACTTTGGGCTGCCTTTTAGATCTAACTGTCCACTGTTTAAGATAACGATGATAATGGATTAAAAAACATATTAATGATGAAGAATTATGCTGATGAAATAATAAAGATTCTTAATAAATCTTATTACATTTACAGCACAACGTCGTCTTGTCTTTGTGGTTTCAGGAACAAGAGGAAACGCAGATTTGTGTACAGACGGTTCCACTTTATTTTTTGACATTTATATTCTTAAAAAAAAACAAATTCAAATAAATAGAAAATTTAGAGAAAATGCAGTTAAAAAAGTTGACAACTTGACATGACTACAGTGGCCACTAGATGGCAGTGTTGTACAGAGTTTAGGATCTAAGGAAACAGCCTGAACGTGAACGTAAATCAGCAAAATAACAGTCGTCCAACAAAGTAACACAAGAGTTATTGGTAAGAAAACAAGAACACAAACATGTTGAATTGTTCGAAGTGTCGGACAAAATGTTTCCCGGTTTTTCTTCAGGCTGCGTGAAAAGTCTGAGCCGACAGGCGGCAGGTCGTCGCCGGTCTCGGCAGAGGCCTTGAAACGTCTTTGACTCCGCCCGGCTCCCGTCAGCATCCGCCTCTCTGACTCTGCAGCATCTGCTCCTGAATCCTCTCCAGCACCTCCTGCATCCTCTTCAGCTACAGAGAGACGAGGGAAACAGTGTCGGGGCTGAACTTCACAATAAATGTTGAGTAAAAGAAACTGGTTGCACCAAAGTTAGATTTACATAAACATCAACCTTTGTTTTTTTCTGTTACAGTTAGGAATAGAAAAACACTTGTACTTTTTTCCCCAAATAATAAGTAACTAATCAATTGAAAACATGTTCAGCAACTTGCACAACACGAGTATAATTTCACCTCTTCGTCCTTTTCAAAGATCAGTCTTTCCTTCTCGCCGTCGGCGGCAGCCAGCGGCAGAGGAAAGTCCGGTTCGCTCCCCTCCCGAAATTTCTCACGTAAACTGAAACACACGCACACACAAACGCACGCTTCAAGAAGTGTGACACTTGTCGCGCTCGACTTTCCGACCAGCCGCTCCTCCTTTGGAGAGGCTCCCAAGCTCAGAGCGCCGCCCCCACCTGCGCTTCCTCTCCTGCACCACCATGCGGGTCATGTTCTGGATGCACTGGGCTCTGTAGTTCTCGTAGTGCGTCTCCCGCGTCACGTCCTTCAGGTCCTGCATGTGCGTCCTCACCAGCATGTTCCTCAGCAGCAGGAAGTCCGAGTGAGCCGGGTTCTCCACTGAGGAGCGAGACAGGAGCTCAGCAACCGAACGGGTCGGAGACGGAGTCAAGAGAAAAACAAGCGGGACAAGACGAACGAGCGAACCTTCGACGGCGCCCCACGGATAGATTCGCCCCCTGAACTTGTGACCTTTGCTCTCCACCTGCACGTTGCTCCCGATGACAGCAAACGGGATGCTGTCCTGCAGAGCGAAGAAGCAACAACAGACCGTCTGCTCGCATGCAAAACACAGATTATTCCACATCGGAACAAGTGGAACCGGAACCACTGTGCGCACCCTGAGGATTTGATCCTGCATCTTGAAGTCTTCGTCCTCGTCTGAGTCGCATTCAGGAAACTGGTAGATGTTGATGCCAAACTGACGGATCTCCTCTCTGATCTGAAAAAGCGAAAAAAGAAGAATGAAGAAAAAGGGGGACACGAGGTAATAATACAAATTTAACAGTTTTATTTGTGTGCATGCGTCTCCACCTTCATCTTCTTCCTGCAGACCTCAGCTTGCGTCAGACTGTCGGCTTTGGCCAGCACAGGGATGATGTTGACTTTCTCATGCAGGGCCTTCATGCACTCCACGTCCAGAGGTCGCAGACTGGGGGGGGGGGGGGCAGAGGCGTGCAGACGTTTGAATGAGGCTGAATGCAGGAGCGTGAACGTGCTGTCGGACCGTCGGCTCACCCGTGACCAAACGGAGAGATGAAGTAGAGGCAGCAGTGGACGCGGTTGTCCTGGATGTTTCTCCGGTTCAAGCCGCTCTCGTCTCTGAAGTACTGCTCGAACTGCTGGTCGATGTATTCTTCTAGCAGCTTCCAGCTGAAGCGGGAAACACAAGATAAATCATCCTGACCACCATCTAGACTAACCGAGTGAACAACCCCCCTAAAAAAACATGATCGACACATAAGCAGAGGGTTATGAACAAAACTGGGGGAAAGTCACGCCGAGTTTACAGAGTATCTACAGGATTTTCGCTCTAAGTTGATTCCCGAGACTCTACGGCGCATGTTGATGACATCACCTTTCCGTGTTGTTGACGGCGTCTCCGAAACCCGGCGTGTCGATGATGCTGAGCCTCAGTTTGATTCCCTTCTCCTCGATGCCGATGGTGTGCTTGATGATGTCGACCGTTTGACTGATCCGCTCTGAAAAGGACCAGTTAAAGCTCCACGTTTGCCCAGAAAAACACATTTTATTAAGCCAGGAGAAACTTAAAGCACTCGTCTCACCTTCAGCGTTGGGAACTTTTCTGTCTTTGTAGAGGTCGGTGAGGAACAAGCTGTTGATCAATGTGGATTTGCCGAGGCCAGACTCCCCTGCAGGGCGTAAAGGGGCAGATTTTGTCTGTGTTCCCTTTTTTCGGTGCATAAAGTTTAAAAAAAAAAAACAAACCTCTGCTAAAATCTCCAAGTCCAAAAAAAGAAAAATCATTGGTTCAGTCAAAGAGCTCACTTTTAAACACTGTTTCACTTCATCTTCGTCCTGTTCACAACTGAATATTTTCATATGATGGATTGTTTACGTCCCCGAGTGTCTGAATCGTGTCTCACCTGCCACCATGAGTGTGAAAGTGAAACCTTTCTTCACCGTCTTCCTGTGGACCTGGTTGGGCAGCGTGGCGAAGCCGACGTACTCTTTGTCCTGGTCCTGCAGGAAGCAACACATGAGAAAATATATGCTTGTCTTTGTCTCTTGTAGCAAAACTTTACTATTTCAAAAAGTACAGATCGTCACCTCTGGGGAGTCGTAGGGGTCAAAGCGTCCCCAGGGGCTGCGTGGACGTGAGGCCGGGCTGAGCGGCGAGTCCAGAGACACCTGCGAGGCGAGCTGTCTCCTCAGGGGAGAAAAGGGGTGGAACTCGCCGTCCGTTCCCGCGTGACTCAGTCGGGGCGGGACGGTAGGAGACGCGGCGGGGCGCGAGGAGATGGGACGGGTGGGCGGCGGTGTCCAGGGAAGGCTGTTGGACCTCCCGTTGGTTCCCTCTGGCTCCTGGTGGCCTGGCTCACCCGGCTGAGGGAAGGGGGGCAGGTCCCGCATAGCATAAGGGATCTGAACGTCTTCCTGGTTGTTGATGGACAAGCTGGACAGCTGGGACAGCAAAGAGACACACAGATTGATTATTATTAAATACCTGCTGCTTTATTTTTACTTATATCGGCCTAAAGACAATAAAAACAAAGGCAATCTTTCTATTATTGGCATTTTATGGTCTCTTTTTTCAAAATAAAAGCTTGAACAGAGGAAGTGAATGTTAATTATTCCTGGAGGAGAAATAAAAACTCATGATCGATTGTGTCTTTGCCCTGTGATGGACTGTCGACCTGTATTGATTTGTAGGTGGAAAAGGGTCAAAAGCACAAATAAACAACACTGTAAACATCAAACATCTCTTTGCTCCGCATCTCCTGACGAGCGTTTGTCTTCTTCTGTGGTTGTTGACTACAACCTTCCCTCGGTGATTATCTGACTTGTGATCTCATTAAACCATTACAAAGGCCCGCATCCATCTGCTCAGACGGGCTGCAGACACGGACAGTGGTCTCCAACTGAAGGCTGGTGGATGTTCGCGTCCAACCGGGAACCTTCGCACGCTTTGTCTCATTTTTCCGAAAACTGTTTTCGAGCTCGTCAGCAACAGTTTACAGTTGAAGTCCGCCACAAACTCCGCCTGCTGGACCCCCGACGGCCCCGCCACACGACAAGCGGCGCTCTGTTTACGTGGACGCGGTGCCCACGGTGCCGCTGACCTGACCAGGGTTCATGTGGCCTCCATGTTTGGTGGCATCCCTCTACCTGTCAGCTCTCATTACCCACAAAGCTTTGCAACAGGCTTAACCCAGCTCCTAATACTCAGACATGGTGGGGGGTTGGAGATTTAACACACACACACACACACACACACACATACACACACATACACACACACACACAGAGTAGCTAACAAGCACTATCTGTAAAGACCAAACCACAAACAGGACGTACCTCTTTTTCTGACAGAGTCGCAGCTTTTTGGGCAAAAGGCAGCAAAGATAGAGAAAAAATGGGTCATTAAAGTTACAAAAAGATTGTAAACAGTTGAACTGCACAAGACGCCGGATTACTACAACGAGTTATAGCTGCTGGGAAAATAAAACAAAAACTCTAAAGTCCACAACTTAATAAAAACAGTTTTTCTGATAAACTGTAACTTCGAAAAAATTTAGCTTTAAAGTTTAAGCAGAATAAACTGTGGCCTGGTTACACACCAAACTAGGCATTTCTCAAGAGTAGAAACTGACAGAAAAAAAAATGTAAACATGGCAGCAATACAATCGAGTGAAGTGTGTGGATGCAGATCTTCAGATATTCACCTTTTTTGTTGCTGCGGAATCTGATCGGAGAGGACATGTGCTCCATAATGCTGCCGGTTTGTAAACTCGCACCAGATCTTCTCTGGAAGAGCACCGATACACACAAGCCTGCATAGTGTGTGTGTGTGTGTGTGTGTGTGTGTGTGTGTGTGTGTGTGTGTGTGTGTGTGTGTGTGTGTGTGTGTG
>JASSRZ010000006.1:16695191-16717783 GCA_032164315.1 Malacoctenus gilli
GTGTGTGTGTGTGTGTGTGTGTGTGTGTGTGTGTGTGTGTGTGTGTGTGTGTGTGTGTGTGTGTTTGTGTGTGTGTTAATCCGAGCTCCTTGGCTCCAGCATGAATCCCTGCTGCTCCAGGTGGCAGCTCTGAGTCAATATTATAACACAACGTTATAACAGATAAAGAGAGAAATTCCCAGAACAATTAAGATTTCGAACTCCGCAATAAGTGTCTCCTGAAACCCGGATGAAGGAAGGTATCATTTAAAGGGAACAATATCAATACACGCAACGGCTTCGATAAGATTTCGAGTTCAAAAAGATTTCATTTTGCTGTGCGGGAATAAAATAACAATGCACAGAGAAAAACAACATTGTTTTATTGAGAAGAAAAAACTTTAAAGTTTTCTACCTTTTTCTCTTTTGCACGATCTGCTGTAATCCGGTAGGTGGCGGTAGTGCACCAGCTCCAATAACCTGCAGACGGCGATTAAACACAAAAGAAGAAGACGTACGGGAAGCGGTGGGGCAAAATAAAGCCGCCAAAATCAAAAAGTGGGAGAGAAGAGTTGGGTAAACTGTCACTTAGCGGCGTTTTGGTCGCGTCTAAACTCCCACCTCAGACATGGACCCGACTCGACTGTTCTTCAGTAATCTGAGGAAGCTTGCGGTTACCTTGGAAACGGAAACCGCCAAACTTCAGCAGGCTTTTGAGAGCCGCAACGACGAGGACGAGAGAGACAGCAGCGGTGAGCGTCACCGGGAGCAGAGAGCCGACAGAAAGGCGTCAGGGCACGTTCATATCGTTCATTCTGCTGTATGTCAGTCCGTAATGTTTCTTTACCGTTTCAGAAAACACGGCGAGGGCGATGCGATCGTTTCATTCGCTGAACAGTGACATCGGGAACCTAAAGGTAGAACTGCGTTTTGCGCCACTGATCGATTTCACTCATTTTTGTCCTCTTCGCGTTCAACAGATTGTACCTGTTCTTCGTCCTTCCACAGGTGCAGATCCGTGATCAGTTAGCTCGGGAGAAAGAGAAGAACAACGAGGTGAGCAACTTTATTCGGGCCTGTCAAGTGTTGGAAAATCGAGTGGCTCAGGACATTCAGACCGTCAGAGCACACTGGGAAAAATATGGTTACCAAGCACCCAGCGACCCCACGACACCAACCAGTAAGTGGTGGCTGCAACGTTCAAATGTGTCCACCTCAGTGTTCCCTCAGATTCAATGGTGGCCTTCATCCACAGAGGCAGAACGCGAGGAGGCTGAGGATGAGGAGGATAACTCTGCAGAAGACGAACGGAGCCAGAACGAGGATGGAGGGAACGCGTCTTCACCTCCACATCTACAATCAAGTCTCACCGACGTGATGCGAACCCCGCAGCTGTCCGACTTCGGTCTGTCGGAGATCCAGCTGAAGAGGGCTCTGGCCGGTATGGAGCGGTGCCCCGAAGCCCCCCCGATGCCTCAGATGAGCCTCCCGCAGCCCTCACTCGACACGCCCGCCCCGCCGATGCCCATCACACCGAAATGTGCCCTGCGCATGGACGACGAGGAGCTCCAGACTCCCCAGATGCACGACTTTGGCATCTCGGAGCACACCATGTGTCTGAACAACGACTTCACGATGAATCTGTTGCGTAAAAATGCCGACAAACCCCAGAGGTAACAAGCAACGAGCTCTGTGGAGTCGAAACAGCACATGAGCAGCACAGCTGCTACTTTTTGTTGCTTAGTTTGTTCTTTTCTTTTACAGAGAGCAAAACCTTTCTGAACCTAAAGTGACGTCTATAATGGAGAGTCTACAGACGAAAGGTAAACGATGTTCACGCTTTCCTCTTTCAATTACTCACTTAATGAAACCTTATTTCTCTCATTAAGTGACTTTTAAGTCCGTTTGTTTTTTTAAAAAAATAAGCCAAATGTCACTTTTTCTGTTCCCTTCAGCTGAGAAGTTGGAGTCACCAGAACTGCCTGAGCTGTGCAGCATCGGGCTTAAGATGAGGAAGACCAACGATCATCAGTCGTCCCAGGGGCAAACCAGCGCTGCCCCAGAATCCCCCTGCCAAACTGCGATTCTGCCCTCCACCCCCGAGCCCCCAGCCTTTCAGACCCCGTACCTGAACCGGCTGGTCAGCACCAAAAAGGTCTGTAGAAGTGTGGGTGAAGATCTTCCTGCAGCTTTTTTTTTTTTGTAGTTTTCTTTGTTAATCGGGATTTTTTTCAAAACCTGTTTGAGCGCGAAAGGTTCTCGTCTTCCTTCGTGCTTACAGAGTTCACGGCAGCCCGAAACCGCCCACACGCGAGCCGACAACGGAGATGACGGTCACGCCTTCGACCTGCCGACTCCCGTCAACGGGGTGGCGAGTTCCAAACGCGCCTGGGAGTACAACCTGCCAGATTCATCCATCCTCGGTATGGAGAGCGAGGAGTTTCCAGAGATGCCGAACCTGGAGTCTGTTTTGGGACGTTCTCTGATCACTGTAAGAGTTTTGTTTTCGAAATCTTTTTGCCGCATGTCACAAAGACTGATGTGTCCTCAGAGTTTACTCCAAAGCCTTTTTCTGTCAGTTTGACTGAAAGGAAACAATATACTGAAGCAACAAAAGAGCAAATTGTCATATTTACATTGTGTCACATGCAAAATCTTTAGCCCACTGTTTCACCTCTGTTTTGTTATCCAGAAAAATCCCAAACTCTTAAAGATGAGTGCGCATGAAGAGATGCAGAAGGATCCCACCGTCCACAGTCTGGACCTGGACGGACCCACTCAGGAGTTTAGTCTGGGGACGCCGCGCGTCAGGACCACCTACGAGGAGCCGAGCACCCCGGAAATGCCCGACCTCAGCTCTGTCACGCAAGACATCTGTAAAGTGCGTCTCTTTTCTTCCTCCAGAGCAGCAGCTTTGGCTTCAGTTTTATGATACCGTGTTTTTACACGTCAACTTTTCGCTCCATTGACGAGTGAGTTTTTCTGTGACCTCTCTGTTTTGTAGCTTGTGTCTCAGGCTCAGTTGAAGAAGACGACCACAGCGATTGTACAGCCACACATCAGGGCAGAACATAATAAACACAGGTATGCTAACTCATGTTGACTGATGTCCATCAAAACAAGGAAAAAGTTGGGAGTCTTTGGTTCTTATTTGGTGTTGTGTCATTTTCTCAGTCACCTTTTCTTCTGTTTTTTTTCCATCTAGCGCTTTTTCCAGAGCCGTGAGTCTCCCCGAGGTGTCAGGCAGCGAATTCCAGAGTCTGCCGAGCTACCTGAGGCAGATGAGTCTGTCCAACCTCAACCAGGCTGTCAGAAAAATCAACCAGTTCACAACAGATCATCGAGGTCAGTGGGACACTTTTGTAACCTGAAGTTGTTTCAGAGAGAGCTTCTCAAGGGGCCGTGTGCCCCCTTCTCTTGATTTGTGGTGGATTTTCCCCCTTTCGGTAATGTTGTCGTTCGACCATTTTTCCAGTTACATTTTGATTAACACAGTCATCAAAATAAAGTAATCTTGGCATTAAAAGATTCCAGATCAATTCAATATGCTTTTATTTTGGAAAATATCTCGTTCTCTTTTCACAGTAATGGTAAGAACCAGCGAAAGAGACCGTTTAGGTTGGCAATAATGTTTAGTCGCAAAGGTCTGATTGAAGCTGTTCTGTGGCGCCCCCTGCAGGAGAGGTGACGGAGCTACACATGGAGGAGCTGAACAGGATCATCGGTGTGGGCGCCAAAGCGCCCGTCTACATCCTGTGTCTCACAGAGCTGAAGAGGCTGAATCATGTGGGGGAGCTGAAAAACACCTCCGTGTTGAAGCTGATCACAAGCAGCTAAAAGAAGAAGCCTCGGACTCCAGGAGCCCCCCAACATCCACCACGAGGGGACTCGGATCTCCCAGGCCTCCGAGTGAAGCTGCAAAAGAAAAAATCGTGGCCAAACCAACTGTAAATCTGCATGTAATTTTCAAGGCATCAACAGAATATGATAAAATCTAAACATATTCCTGGATGTGTTCTTTTTAGCAAGAGAAGTCCGACAAAGTTTCCCAATGCGAACTGAAAATGACTAAATATTAAACTTGTTTTTGGAGTTTTGCTCAAGAAGGCAGTGGGACACACACTTCTTGAAGACTCACTCCAGGTAAGGAGGACAAGTAGAGCAACACACTTAACAGGACGCCAAAATAAAACAGGAAGTGACCAGGAGACGGGACAAAAAGTCAATTTGAGGAAAACATTAATGAAGTCACAGCAAGAAAAAAACAAAATCTGCAACAAAATCAAACAAAAGGCAGTAATGACAACATTACGAGCTGATAAAGGAACCTCACACTTTCAAGTACTTATTCTTTATTATCATATTCTTAGTTTAATAACAGTAGTTGAACGGCTCTCGTATCCGACATGCTTTGACTTTTTAAAAAAAAGAAAATACATGAGGCAGTGTGATAAATATTGCAACGAACTGCAGCTTACAGTATAAAGTGACACGTGTTTCACAGTTTGAGAGGAGAAAGCAGGAAATCCTTTTTTATCCCAGAGCAACATGATGCAATGTAGTTCGCTCAGCATGCAAATATTCACTCGCTTACGTGCAAAAAGTCTCGTCCACAGTGGAGCCACTTCATAGGTTGTGCTCGTTCAGTCTGATTTCCAGCTCTGTCATTAATTACGTCTTCAGAACTTTCATTTGGAAACTTTCAATTTCAAGCCGTTTGTTTTGAGGTTGTGGTTTGCAGTGTTGTTGCTGCATAACATTTCGATCGGTTCCTCTAATTGCGTTCTGCTTTATGTGGCCCCAAAAATACTAGAAATGACTCCAGATGCGTCGTAATCTCGCTCTACATTGTAGAAACTACTCACTTTTTTTGTGGCAAACCTGAACCGTCCTGAGAGTTTTTGACGGTTTAATTAATGAACGAGCTCTTGTGCAGAGGGACAGTTTTCACACGTGTATCTGCTGAAGTGACTGTGAGTCCACCGAGCTTTGCTGCTCTCCACGTGGAGCTTCGTGGCTGATGACGGTTTCTCCCATTTAGTTTGAGAAAGGCACGTATGGCTTTGTAAAAAGTCTCTGGCCCTCAGATTCGGGGGTCCCGGTCTTGGTCACCAAGTTGAGGACTCAGAGTACGGAGGCGTCCTCCGCAGAGCCGTCCCACATGGCTCTGCTGATCTTTCGGGGCCTGTTTGCCCGGCCGAACAGCAGGTTTCGGACCCTCAGCGTCGGCGAGGGCTGCTCCTGAACCTCGCATCGTCCCGCGGCGTCCTCGTGTTCGTAGGTTTGCGACCCGTTCCTGCTCGCGGACCGACAGCACGACGGGCGCTGTGAGTCGGTCCTTAACTCGCAGTCGTCGAGCATCAGCTTCTTCTGGTTCGAGTGCTTATCTATCGTGCAATTTCGGTCTCCGCTTCGAGCGGAGTCGCGATGATCTGTGCGATCGTCCGAACGCTGCTGGGGGCTGAGTCTTTGGGGGGGTGGGCGCTGGGTTTGCTCACTGAGAATCGGAGTCTCCTCCTGGTTCTGCGCTGGAGTATGGTGGCTGTTGTTTCGCCAGAAAGCCCTGCAGAGCTGCTCCACCTCGGAGAGGAGAGGCAGGCCGATGTCCAGGTGCATCAGCAGGTTCTCCAGCCACTCCTCCAGCTTCGAAAAGGACTGGCTGTAAGGCGAAGAGTCACAGCAGTGAGGGACCGTTTGCCTCATCCGCAACTGTTTTTTACCATCTGTTCCCCCCCCTTTTAGGAGACGTTTTGCCTTCGTGTCTGATTGACCTCGACGTTACAATGAAGCTACAGAAGCAGGAACCTTCAAAATAAAAGCAACAGGCTGCTCTGCTGCTTTGATATTTGACAAACAGAGCACACAAGCGACCCCCTCCATCCGCAACGCCTCAATGGGGACAGTTTGCATGACGGAGGAACTTTCCGTTACCGTTTATCGGCGTCCATGTCACAACAGAGGACAGCCATGGGCAGGAAAGCAGAGGGACACTGTGGAGGGTAATACTGCTGCAGGAAACCAGGGACATTCAGCCCGAAGTCGTTTGTCCGAGGAAGGAAGTCCGGGTCGGCGCTCACTCTCCCGATGATCTGAGGAAAGGCGGAGATCATCAACGCCACACGTTGAACTGGGTTTTGATGAATCAAGGTTCGACAGGTCACGTGTGGTCTTACCTCACATATCATGATACCGAAGGAAAAGACGTCCACCCGTTCGTCGTAGCTTTTTCCTGCGAGGTAAGATTTAGATTCAGGTGGCTCAGTTTTTTTTAGACCATCCTCACAAACAGGTCCCTCTTAGGGGGTCCTAAAGATCACCAACAGTGCTCTCACCGTGGATCATCTCAGGAGCCATCCAGTAGGGGTTTCCCACCACCGTGTACCGCTTCCTCCGGTCCAGTTTCCGGAGCTCCGACAGCGTCCCTTTCGCAGGTCGTTCCAGCGACGCCGTTTTGTTCTGGTTCTTCTTCTCCATCACCAGCCGGGCCAGTCCGAAATCCGCCACCACGGCCGACTGGTTCTTCACAGAGTCGGGACACAGTCGGTTAACCCAAGCTGGGACAGGCGAGGACAAGAGGCGACTTCCGCGCGTCTTACCTCTCTGACCAGGCAGTTGTGCGAGTTCAGGTCTCGGTGGATAACATTCATGGAGTGCAGATAAGCCTTTAGAGGAGCGATGACGCACACATGAGACAGAATGTCCTCAAGACTTCACAGGATGTTTGACTTGACCTGAGAGACTCACCATTCCGGCTGCAATGTCTTTGGCGTAGCCGACTCTTATATTCCAGGGAAAATCCTCGTCCTGTCAGAAACAGGAGCGCGTTAAACGCACGTCGGTGGGTTTGCTCACCGAGAAAACCCAAATATTTAGATCCACTCACCATTTTCACGATGGTCTCGCGTAGAGTTCCTCCCTGGATGTATTCAGAGACGAAATTTATCCTCTTGTCCTTATAAAACAGTCCGATGAACTTGAGGACGTTGGGATGGTCCAGACAGCGCATCACCTTCACCTGAGCGGAGCGACGTTCGGTTAAACAGACACCGCCGAATGTTACAGAATCTCCGTGATAGTTTCCTCACGACGCTCCTTCAGCTCACCTCCTTCAAGAACGTCTTCTGCGTCTCCTCGTCAAAGCGTATCAACTCTTTCATCACCATCACCTCCCCCGTCTCCTGATGCGTCACCTGAAGTGCGATAAAACCCATGAGGACGAGTCACAAACGGACAGGAAAGACAATGTGACGGACGGGAGGAGGCGAGTGTGGACCTTGACGGCCTGTCCGAAGCAGCCCTTGCCCAACACCTCTCCATGGATCAAGTCGGAGGGTCTGAAGATGCGGTGGGTTCGGTCCCCGGGGTCCACGCGGAGGGACTCCGAACGGACCATGTCCCTCCTTTGGGATAAGAGTGACAGCGCTCCCGGGGACAGTGGACACTTGTCTATACTGCAGCTGCGCCTGAGGACAAAAAATAGACCTGGTCAGACAGACGGACAAACCAATGGGAGCAACGGCTGGACGGGAACTGACATCACTTACAAGATGTTCCTGGAGCGCATTCCCGTGGTCACTTGGTGCTGAGGCGGCGAGAGGCTCATCCTGGTCGGCCCGTCCGTCTCGTCGCCGCGAGGACTCGGCTCTTCCTCCAGGCTCGGGAGTTTGTGGGTTGAGGAGAGTTTGTCATGGACGCAGGATTCGGGGCAGCTGATGTCTTCGGGGGGACTTTCAGGGGGAAGGAGGCCGTGCGGAGACTTGGGGTTGTGTTCGATGGTCAGCTGCAGGGGTCTGCTGGTGTCCTGGATCATCCGGTTTATCTAGAGGAAGAAGATCACAACAGAATAGCGACGTGACGATATTCAACTCTTTTTTCTCATGTTTCAGGGATTCCACCTCTCACATTGCGCCATAAGTTGTTGAATCACTGAGTCTGCGGTTTACCTCCTCCACAGAGATATTTCGGACCGGGATGCCGTTGACCTCCAACACTCGGTCACCGGCGTGGATGGAGGTCAGCAGGTCAGAGCCGAGAACAGCCGAGTCCAACCTGACGCAGAAAGATAGGAGTGGGGGGAGGGTCGACGGTGAAACGCTGCGTGAATGAAACGTTCGGGCCCGTTCTCGCGTTCAGAGACTCACTCCGCCACTGTGACGAGGGGGCTTTTGTCCTGGCTGAGGTCGGTGGCCACAGTCAAGCCCCGCCGGTCCACCGCCAGGGGAGGGAGGGACACCAGCGCCACCATGTGGGGGCTCCTGGTGAGGGGCGAGTCGGGCTTCACCGTCGACGCGGCGTCCTGACTGAAACAGGTGCCGCTGCGAGAGGACGAGCGATATCTTGAACGAGCCTCCAACGCGACACAGCCGGTTCGACTCGCGTTGGCGAAGTTTCCGACTCACCAGTAGAGTTCCGAGCGTTCGATCAGCGTGTACATGTCGCCATCGCCGATGACCGCATTACAGCTCGTGCAGAAGAAGCATTCGGGGTGGTACTTCTGCTCCCCCGCCACCTGGCGCGGGGAGGGGAAACGGTGTGAACACACAATGGAAGTCGAGGGAGTCGCATTGTTTCCTTACAAGAGGACGTCGGGTCAGCTCAGCTTGGGCAGCTCCAGATTACGCGAGCCGTTTCTGTTCATTCTTGCAGAAAGGATGTTTTCAGAGGACATCCTGTATTTGGTGAACAGAAAGGTTTTAGGTTTGCTTCAATATCAGAAGGAAACCGAGCAGCAGGAGGGCTTTGAAGCTTTCAATAGTGGAGCTTTCAGGCTGAGATTCGATCAATTTTTGTCGGGATTTGCATCACTGAATAACAAGTGTTTGATTCTTCTGATCATTTGATGGTTTTGTCGATCGATTAAAAGCAGCTATTTTTACACGAGCTCATTGAGTATTGATTGGTTTTCTCTGGCTGAGCTCAAAGCGATTGGGATGAACGCGGCAGAAAAACTGAGAAGCTTTTCATGACAGTTTTATGGTCACTCTTCTTGGGATCACATCTGTTTTATAGTGAAATTTCCGGGAGCTTCATGAAAAAAAAGACTGAGGAGGAAATCTGGTCAGGAAATGAGGATTTCCTCGTCTGCAGGAGAGGGAGCAGCTTGGCTTTGTTGGCAGGATACAGAAGTAGTACAAGTACATGTGTACAAGCATCGTTAAAAGCTGTTAAAAGCAGTCTTTTTTTTTTTTTTTACTGCTTTTCACTGTGAATGAGCCCTAAACCTTTCTCCTTGTTAAAGCATTTGTCCCTTTCAAGCTCTCATTTGCCAACAACATTACAAAGAAGCCAAACACGGCTGGGCGACACACCCACTCCCAACAACAGCCTTCAAAATAAAAGCTCTACACAAGTTGCAGGTCTGCTTTAGAAGATGAAAAGTCAGAGACAAAGCTGCCCAGTGGTCTCTGGCGTCCCTCAGGGGGTTCCCACACCCCGCGTTGAGAACCTCTGCAACGCGTCGCTGATTTCTGGCGGTTACTTTGCATTGTGTCAAAATAATTGAGTCACCATAATGAGTCCGGTGGCGATGGGCTCCTTGCAGCCGTGGCAGTGCTCGCCGTACCGTGACCAGTAGTGCCTCTTACAGAAGAGCTGCCCCTCTCGCTCGTAGTACCAGTGAGACAGGATGCAGCCACACTCGCTACACCTACGGGGGAGGAGGGGGGGAGAGAAGGAAAGCAGGGAGGAGGGAGGCGGGGTGATAGTGAAACAGAGAGAGGAAACGTGAGAGAAGGCGATTCGGAGCGGCCGTGAGACAATGGACGCCGGAGTAACGTGAGCTGGAACACTCGAGACCCGGGAGGAAAGTCGACCCGCTGGATCGCCGCACGCCGGATCACAAACCGGGGTCAGAGAGGACCGCAAATCATGGCCCTCAGCGGAGCTCGCTCTCTGACCTCTCGGTGCACCAGCTCGCTGATACTCCGTCTCCTTCTGCCGGAGCCAAACTGCTGATTTCACCGTGACAGAGAGCCTGCAGCCAAACCATTTTGTCCTCTTACAAAAGGACAAGTCATGGACGGTCACTGCTCAGTCACATGTCCACCGGGAACACTGTAACCTAATGTTGGTTAAGCGTGGACGCACCCACTCGGAATTGCTTAAGATGAGTCAAAAAAAAGTAGAAACATCACTGTCGCTTTACAACCACCACTTCCTGATTATACATTTCATATTATTAAGGTTTTCCTCCAAGATTTATTTGGATTTTATTGGCTGCAGTCTTTCATTTTTGTTTGGAAGGACATTTAATGTAGATTCACTGTTTAATTCACTGCTTGTAAAATTCAAATGAAGTCGCCTGGTGGTTAAGCGGTTCGCACTGTTGCCACACAGCACCATGGTCCCGGGTTTGCACCCGGGTGGGGCTTTCCTGAGGTCACGTGGCGCCGGGTCTGTAGGTTGTCTCTCCAGGTGCTCTGGTTTCCTCCCTGATGTGACCCTAAACTGTCCTCAGGCGTGACTGTGTGTCTTCTTTCCCGGTGACCCGTCCAGGTTTCGTATATACTTGTGTTCCCAAACATGGTTTCACACGGAGGTCAGTGCCTCCAATTCGAACCGAAACCTCCAGTGAAATGCTTCCGAATAAAACCTGCAGTGGGTTTTGTGCAGTAATATTGAAAAACAAAGTGCTTCCTTATCTGTTGGGGCCTACAGTCGGGTGGGAGGTGACTTCCTGGGCAGAGTACTCGACCGTGTTTCCTCTCGCCAGAGCTCAACTGTAAATGCCACCGCTGCCGCCGCCGCCGCCGCTCCTATAGGGAGCCCAAAGGTTAGCTTAAATTTAGATGAAAGCAGGCGGGGAGGCAAAGATTCGGCCTTCCTGTCGTGTCATTTCGCTCCGCTTGTTTCGTTTGAACGTTTTGCTTCCACATTGTGAAACAGAAGTAAAGAAACTTTACTCATAGCAACGCCGACCCCGTGAATTTTGGCGGCGTTTCTCCTTCTTTCTTCACCTCCAACTGAAACTCACAGAAAAAGGCAGTTGGAGTTGTTGGCTGCTGATGAAAATAATGAGGTAATAAAGACGATCAGACAGCTGTGGGTCTATTTTTGGCCCCTTGTCTTTGCTATTGTGCTGTCAGGGACGGATGTGGGACCTTCCAGCCTCACATCTGTGATTTCCCTTCAACATCTGCTGGAGAGAAGAAAACGGGATCGGTTCCGACATGCACGAGAAAGAACATCTCATCTGCGTTCTTCCATCTTATCCCCCTCACATTGCTCCTCCTCCTCCTCACCCGGCTTGTTCTGTCTTGACTCTTGTTTTCGGGAAACCAGTCTCAGCTCTGTGAGGAGCCGAGGACACGCCAGCACCTGGTGTGCAGCAACGAAACACTGATCTCAGGACTGTGGGTCAAATGTTAAGAATTTGACGGCGTATTCTGGTGGTTTCCTTGTTGTTTTGTCGCCCTGTGAGACTTCCTCCCACAGCAGCTCTTTCACGGAAACATTTGTTTTTAATCTCTGTTGTTTTGGGTGGTGTTTCAGGGAGATTGTGTGTTGCAAAAACGTGAACATCTGAGCTGTTGACAGTTTTAGAGTTGAGTTTCACTCCTGAGCCACGTGAAAATAAACGGTTGTTTACAGTTCAGATTGAACTGCAGACAATTTCGATTGCAGGCAAAGTACTGAAGTTGTTGTGAAGTTGTCACAGATGTGCTGGTTGTTGCTCAGAAAGTGAAAGTGGCGTTAAGGAGAGTGTTGTTTCCCATTTGACAGAGGAAGTTTACACGACTACATTCACCCCCCTCACTGTTTGTTTTTTAACATCATTTAAATTCTTTGTTAGTCCCACATGCAAACGTATCTGTTGAAACGGGGCTCTTACCGTCCTTTCATTCCTCTCCGGAACCTCTGATCCCGCCGTGACATCCTGACCAGCTCCCAGACAACCGTTTTAAAGACAAGACAGGCCGGTGGGCTTCATGGGACCACCAGCGGACCGCACATGTACTCAGCTGAGCCCGGCAGCAGGCGGTGGCTTCTTCACCTCCTCTCTCTCTCTCTCTCTCTCTCTCTCTCTCTCTCTCAGAGGCTTCCTGTGCACATGGTCTCCAGCGTCCAACATGCAGCGGGGCTGTGAGAATAAAACAGTCTGACCCAGTGACTCCAGCGGCCCAGCTTCCCCCTGCTGGCCGCACAGAGGCCGACTGACGCGTCCCAGTATAGACGCCCCTCCCTCCCGCTTCGCCCACTATGGAGACCGCTGCAAGATTTGGTTACACTCCTCTGCAGAGCGCGCGGACTGGAGGCAAATTAGGCGCGCGGAGTCTCAAAAGTGCGCATGAAAGCTAATGAGTCCATGTGTGTATGTTTTTTTCCCCGAGATGAGCCGTGTTCCCATCGGCGCAGGCATAATCTCTTTATGGATGCCCCAATTAGCGCTCTGTGCGGCTCCGCCGGTGAAGCGCTCCATTCATGACACAACAAACAAAAGAGCGCGACTTCAGACGAAATAAGCGGAGGGAGGGAACAGAACCTCCGGTTCTCCGAGCCGAGACCCCCGGAGGGGTCAACGTGGGCGTGACCCTGACTCTGACCGGAGTCATCTGACAGGCGCTGCAGACTCCTGCTGCACGGCGTTTCACGCCACATTTTCCACAATTAGCCTGCTTTCTAAATTTATATCTGCAGCCTGTAAATCATATCTGCGATCTCCCGCGTCAGCACATGCGTGTCATTTTTTTTTATTGCTGTTCTGCACACTGAGGGACAGAAGCAGGTGTGTATTCATCTACAATCAAACCTAAACACCTGATGTTATAATCTATCGTGAGTGTGTCTCCACAGAGATAAAATGCAAATTTTTCCCCTAAAATGATGTCGTTGTTATGGAAACCCCCTGGTGTTATCTGATGTTTGGGCGTCTCGCTCGGCCCTGCAGCTCAGTATCCGTCTCTGCTGTCAGAAATGTGCTGAGCAGCGTGACAGGCGACACCATTCTCCCACTAACCTGACCCGGGACACCTCCCGATTGCTTTTAACTCCACATGCACAGCAGCTCCTCGGCAGGCCTCAGATCTGCTTCTGCTCCTGCACCATTTGTTGTGACTCAAGACAGAGGGAGACATTTTTTCCCTCCTAAGATTTCCTCTGACTTGGCAGGTCTGACTGGCTTAGAATAAACTTTAATCACATAATTGCAAATTGAAATCTTTTTTTTTCTTGTGCTCTCAGTTTGGAGGTCACAGATGATAATAAAGTGTTTAAATGCAGCTTACTGGGGGGGGCTACATCGTCTATCTCAGAGGTGGGGACTCCTGGTCCTGAAGGGCTGCAGTCCTGCGTGTTTTCAATGTGTCCGTGCTTCAGCACACCTGATAGTAACTAGGCTTGTTATCAGGCTTTCTGCACAGTTCCAGGTGTTGCAGAGCCCTGCGAGCCTCAGCCAAATCCTGCAGAAATGCATCCCTCCAGGACCACGAGTGCCCACCCCGATCTATCTGATGGTATGTTGATGCGTGTGTAAACCGATTTAACGATGGCTAAACTTTCATTTTTGAGTTGGGAGCGTTTGCAAGACAACAAGCAACAACTTGCAGATCAGCAAAGCGTGCAAAGAGATGATAAATAATCATCATCACACATACGAGCCGACACTGTGGTGAAATGGTGCATGAAGAGCTAAAAGTGTGCATTGAATTTGCATCATTTATCTGAATTAACTGAATTATTCTGCTGTTTCCTGTTCCTCACAAAGTTTACATGTTTTAAAATACTTCTTTTGTCGAAGTTATATTGACTCGTTACGAGAAAGGGGTGAAACTGCAGCATGAGGGATAAATAACTGGGCCACTCCCTATGTTTTTTTATCCAGAAGGCAGTCAGAGGCAGTAGCAGGAAAATTAAGTTGGCTTCTTCAGACACTGTCAATCTATGAGAAGTTTTCTACATCAGTAACTGAAGATACAACCAGCTCTGGAGAAGGTCATGTGACTGCAGTCCTAATTTTTCATGTCGTGTTTCCAGAGTTCTGTGTGCAAGAGATTGAAGCAGGAAACATCTTGTTCGAGGTTTTTGCTTCTATTTGATGAACCCTTCATAATTAAAACAAACCCCGAGTGTCACGAACTGGTGTCTGAAGACCGCAGCACCTTTTCCTGTTTTTATTTGCGCCCTCCATAAACGTTTATATTCGACTGTTTCAGCGGCGAACAGTTTTTATTGAAATGAGTCACTGCTGCTGCCGCTCTCCTGGACCGAGTCGTTGTCTATTTGTTCTCTCTCAGCTCGGCCAGGCAGTGGTGTGCCATTTCCTTTTTTCTTGCGACAGGCGAACGTCGCGGTTGTCATAAAGCCCGCACACATGTTCAACATCTGCTTACAAACGTGCAACTTCCTCATCGAACCAGAGGCCACGAACTCCACGGGCGACATGCTCAGTCATCATCGCTGTAACTCTAAAATGACATCTCCAAACACGTCAGCTGTCATCGGTCGCCACTTTACTTTGCAGAGGATTGTCAAAGTGTACAAAAGTGCATCATTTTCTTCATAGGCCACATCGGAAATACAGATGTTTAAAAAAGCTACGTTGAGCTCAACGCAGGGTGACATTCATTCACAATTTTTCTTCATCAAAATCCAAATGACATTCACGAACAATGTAGAAAACAAAGCACTTATATTTACCATGGTACAAAAGTTTAAAAACTGTTAATAGACCCACACACAAAATAGCTAAATCAAATACTTAATACTGCAGTAATGCACTTGAATTTTGTAAAATGAGACTAAATAGAGTTCTCAGCATAATTTAAAAAAAAAAAAGTCTAGTAAACGTGATCAGTTTTCCAACAGTGTTGAAGGAGGTACAGAAGAACATACAACAGTAATCAGTGCTCCCCGGTGTCTTTTTCTCGTCCTCACATTAGGTTTGAAAACTCACATCAACAGCGAATGTGAAAGCTAAACATAAGCCGCGTCATGCCGTCTCGACAAAATACAAAAAAAACTCCCTCTAGAAACGAAAAACTGTGAACGAAAATCGGACACTAATACTACAAAGTGTTGTTTGGCGTTAAAACGGTGCCGCTTAATGTTGTGAAAGAAGCAGACGACTCTCGAAGACCTTCAAACTGCGACTGTTGCTGCTGAGGCCTTCGTGCAGTGAACACGAAGAGAAAGACGGCGATCCGATAAAAACTCGTCACAACATCACAGCCCAGAAAATTCCCCTTTAAGTCCCTTCTGCTCTTTGTTTCCCAAAATAGCCGCTTGTTATTTCTTTGTGTACGCGTCTCGTGTTTGATGTTCAAGCTGAAAAATGTGAATTAAGAGCTTAAGAGTGACCGTAAATCGCTGCAAGGTGAAACCAGGACAACTAGATAAGAGCGTTGCCTTGGTTGGAGGGAGAGCGTTTGTTTTTTTTACATGTGTCAGCGTGCAGACAGGTCTGAAGGAGCTGCCCTGAGGGACTCCTTGGCATCAGTACGATCCCAAAGGATTCATGGTGATACTCGCACAGGAACGCAAATCGATCAGCGAACGACAAACAGAAGCTGGAGTATAGTGCAGCAACGAACAACAGAAATGCAGGACTACTTTTTTTTTTTTTTGCTTTAGTGGTTCTCAGCCTGGTGGTCGGTTTCCTCTGCATGTTCAAAAGTGACTCGACGAGGACGGTCATCAGCGTTACTGCAGATATGACGAAACAGAAGCTCAAGTTCATTGTAACGCTCCTGATTAAGACTCGAGATCTTTGCGTGCTCCATTAAAATCAAGCTGTTTGTTTTTTACGCTATCTGAGCAGTGAGATTTGAGTCGCAGATGATTCTCACAGGTCCAGCTAAAAAGTTTGCCTTCAGCACATCATGTGCTGCAGCTTTTCCACTGGTGTTGACGGTTCATTTTGAGGCGAAGCTGGCAGAGGCGTCAGGAGCAACCGCAGTTTCTCTGGAAGTATCGACACATCCAGATGTCCAGAATGAACTTTGTGCTCTGCTGGAAAAAAGTCCCTCTCTTAAAAAACCTGATGACAACAACCTAATTTTACCTGGAAATAAACATTAAATAAAAACAGCTGGTGAAAGTTCCCCTGATAATATTTCTTGAAAATAAGACATAAAATGACAAACTTTCAATCTGGGTTTTGTCTTATTTTGAACCTAAGATTTAGGTTTGACTTATGAAAAAGTTTGTCAGAGTAACACTTATTTTTCCAGGAGGACACAATTCACTTTGTGTTAGGAAACCCGGATCCCGAACAGGCTGAGAAGCACTCGAGCACGATCAATGCAAACATAACATAACGGAGTGTGTTGAAGCTTCAGCTTCTTCGGCAGGTGAGACACTTTGCAGTCCGACGTCGCGCGATAGCACCACTGTTGTTTGGAATGAGGTCACTTCCTTTTGTCTCGGCCTCTCACTTCCTCCGCCGGCCGCAGTATTTACCCTGACAGCCTGCGCCTGGAAGAAACGGAGAGAGAGAGAGAGGGAAAAGTCTTAGCTGGACGCACTGCATGGATGCTTTGCACAGTTCACTCCAAACACAGTTTCCCCAGATTGCTAAAAGGCCGACAACTATTGCATCACACGACTCGCAAGTCTTTTTTTTTAATCCAATGACATTACTGCAATCAGCAGGGAGTTTATTTTAGTTCCCTCTGATTGGCTGCTCTTCCTCCACCTAAAAATGGACCATCTTACTGAAGTTGGACAAATCAAGTTAGCAGGGAACTACAGTGTGTGAAAATGTTCCCTTTCATTCAACATTTACTCAACCAGAAAGAATACAAAGCAGAGTTACAATGACCATTGTGTTTCTATGCACCTTTTTTGGTTTGCAGCTGGACAAACTCTTCCTGTTTTGGAGTCACGTTAACTTTTTTGAGCTTTATAAACTGGCAAAAAATATAGAGCTGTTTGAGTGAGACAGGTGTCAGTGTGTTTAGTTCGTACCTCTGTATCCACCCAGTAAGGCCTGCATGGCGGCATATTTGGCAGCTTTCTGTGCTTTGGCTGAAGAACATGAAAAGGAAGCAGACAAAAAGGGGACATTTTTAGTTATTTCTCTTTTTCTACCTGGCAAAAAAAAACAAGACATCAGAAAAGTGCACAATCTTCATGAATACTACTTGATGCAAAAAGATGCAGAAAAACCCTCCAGTATTTATCTATACTTTGTATCATCATGTTTTATTTATTTCATACAGTCTGTCTGTGTTAATGCTTCATTTCAGGAGTTCAGGGAACAGACGAGCGAGAGGGATGCAGGTTTGAGAGGATTTCTTACATTTCTGCCCAGCCCCTGCGTATCCTAGAGGACAAAAACAGGAAAGACAAGTCATAATAAACAACTGATAACTTCACAAAGGTTTCCCAGAAATGACACAAGTGAAAAGAAGCCAACACAAATAAAGGCCGTGACTCCCAGGATGAAAACACCTTTTTCAGATTTGTTTCCAACAGCATGAATATGTGAGCTGATACACGCAGACATCTGAGTCATTTCTTATGCTTGATTAAATCACTGCAATGATGTCGCAGATTGCAAAATATTGGTTGTCTATTTTTCTTCCTACCTGGGAAGCCTCCACCAGCGCCCCCACCGAAGCCAGGACCTGCACCCCCTGCTGGAACAAAGGACATATTGCAACCTGCTGAGGCTATCCTGTTTATATGGCAGCAGTCCAGATTTGATCATTTAAGTTGAATCGTTCTTTAGTGTTTATTCTTTCTTTGTCAGAGAAGACTTTAGGCTTACCAGGTAATCCACCTGCTCCTCCTGCCCCCAGGCCTGCTCCTCCTGCCCCCAGGCCTGCTCCTCCTGCTCCCAGCCCTGCTCCTCCTACTCCCTGGCCTGCTCCCCCAGGGCCTCCTGCTCCACCAGTGCCTCTGGCTGCACCACCTGAGAAAGTAAGCAAGAGTGTAAAAACCAAGAGTTTCCTGGAGGTTCTATCAGGAATCTCTGAGCATTTCAGAGGTAACTTTATTGCCTTTCAGATGTCATTAGTAACCTCCATGTCAACTTCCTGGAACTAGTGACTAGGTCACGGGCTGGGTTGCTTTCTGTCACGAGTCCTGTTCACTACTTTTCTAGACAGCAGGAGTGTGGGGATGACAGGAAATTATTTCTGCAACTTGCAAATGAGGTCATCCAGTTAGCGCCTTTAAACAAGCGTATTCTGGGGTGGTTTGCAGCAGAGTATGAAACAGCCGGGGTGAGAATTGGCTCCTCTAAAACCTAAAGCTGTCGTGCTTGATGAGATAACGGTGTCTGCACGTTCCAGTTTGGAGAGGAGTTTCAGTGTCTTGGTCGCTCAGACATCGGTTACAGGTGTCTCCTGGAAACCTCCTGGGGGGCTTTCCAGGGATGATCCCCTCGGAGGAAACCATGGATGAGACCAAGGACACGCCGGGAGACGGAGGAAGGTCATGGAAGAAGGAAATCTGGGCGTCTTTGCTGAAACTGCTGCCCTCTGTGACCCGACCCCCGGATAAGCAGACGACAATGGATGGATGTATCTTTGTAAACTAAAGACTCACCTGGACCACCTCCAAGACCACCTCCTGTTCCAGTAATGGGAAGGCCCCCTACTCCACCTCCTAGTGGACACAGACGTGGTTAAGATGCATTGGATTGCACAAATGAGAAGCTGTACAGTTGTTCTTACCCTACAAACTCAAAAAGCAATTTGATGCAACCATAGAAACAGTATCATTTTGTTATTGTTGATGATTACAATGTTTACAATTTACCTAAATTGTAACCCTGACGAGTCCATCAACCCTCAATTATATATATGCTTCAGAGTTTTACCTGGACCATAGCCAGTTCCTCCCAGCGATGAACCATAGCCGGACTTTGGAGGCTTCCTGGTTTGGCCACCAGATCCAAATCCACCAGCGCCACCGGGTCCAAAGCCTCCAGTTCCAGCGCCACCGGGTCCAAAACCTCCGGTTCCAGCACCACCGGGTCCAAAGCCTCCGGTTCCAGCACCACCTGGTCCAAAGCCTCCAGGTCCAGCACTGCCTGGTCCAAAGCCTCCAGGTCCAGCACCGCCTGGTCCAAAGCCTCCGGTTCCAGCACCGCCTGGTCCAAAGCCTCCGGTTCCAGCACCACCTGGACCAAAGCCTCCGGTTCCAGCACCACCTGGACCGTACCCTCCAGGTCTTGTTCCAGCTCCACCAAGACCGGTTCCTGTACCACCTCCCAAAACTCCTGGATAACCAAAAACAACATACAGTACAAATAGGTTCGAGTCATGTAGACCACGGTGGAGACCATTCTGGATTCTAATGGAAGCCTCACCTGATCCGTAACCAGGACCTCCATAACCTAAAGATGGGGTTGGAAGGAATTTAGACTTTGCAGAAAGAATTTCTTATTATACAATTTATGTCCATTCCTTCTTTGAATAACATTTTCAATGACAAATCCTCACCAGATTTATAGGGTTTTCTTTTTCCCAATCCTTGGCCTCCTGGTCCAAATCCTGTTCCTATACCAGCACCAGCTGGTCCAAGCCCACCAGTTCCTGCACCGGCACCACCTGGTCCAAGCCCACCAGTTCCTGTACCAGCACCACCGGGTCGAAGTCCACCAGTTCCTGTACCAGCACCACCTGGCCCATAGCCTCCGGGTCCTGCACCACCTGGCCCATAGCCCCCAGGTCCTGCACCACCTGGCCCATAGCCCCCAGGTCCTGCACCACCTGGCCCATAGCCACCAGTACCAGTGCCAGCTCCACCAGGTCCAAAGCCTCCTGGTCCAAGCCTGCCAGGGCCGGTCCCAGCTCCACCAGGTCCTACCCCTACACAAGGACAACAATGGCAGACTTTTGTTTTACTGAAACCATACATATTAATTTGGGGCAGTTATAGTCTTGTTGGGCAGAGAAGCTCCTCACCCTGTCCGTACCCAGTTCCACCCAGAGACGATCCGTAGCCTGTCAGAAGAGATTCAAAGCTTGAATATCTCTTTTGCTGCCTTTCCATTTAAATGTTTTTGTGTTGGAACATATGATCACGATACCTGATTTGGGAGGTTTTCTTGTATTCAGTCCTTGACCAGCAGTGTAAACACCAGGTGTGGCCCCTGCTCCACCTGGTCCATAGCTGCCTGGACCTGTGCCAGCTCCACCTGGTCCAAAGCCACCCGGCCGTGTTCCAGCACCACCTAGTCCAGTTCCAGCAGCACTGGGCCCATATGCACCTGGTCCAGTACCACTCTGTCCATAAGCACCAACACCAGGTCCAAAACCTCCAGGACCAGCACCGCCTGTCCCAAAGCCACCAGGTCCAAACCCTCCAGGACCAGCCCCACCTGGTCCAAAGCCACCAGGTCCTACACCTCCTGGACCAGTTCCGTAACCACCAGGCCGAGCTCCTGCACCGCCTGTTCCATAACCTGATCAACAGAAAAAAACAACCAAAATCGGTTACTTCCATAAAATTTATTAGGCATTTAATCTGTATTGTTGTCTATTCTTATCATACTTTTTGGTGGTTTTCCAGAGCCAGTTCCCAGTCCTGGACCTGCACCATATCTAGAGCCTGTTTACAAAGTTTACAGTTAGCTATGCTATTTAAAAAGGAGCTCAGCTTTTGAATGGAAAAAATTGCAAAATACCCTTTTTGTACAACTTACCATCAGGTCCCACTCCACCACCATATCCACCTGGACCTGCTCCTGTTCCTCTCCCCGTGCCACCTCCAGTTCCTGGACCAGTTCCAGCTCCAAGAGTCCCAGTGCCCCCAGGACCAAAGCCAGTGCCTCCATATCCACCAGGCCCAGCACCGTATCCCCCTGGACCAGCACCATAGCCTCCTGGTCCAGCACCGTAACCTCCTGGTCCTGTACCGTAGCCACCAGGACCAGCTCCATAACTGCCAGGCCCAAACAAACCCTGGCCTCCTCCTCCCAAGGTGCCATATGCTAAAGGAAAAGAGGAAATTATTTTAGTGATTAATAGACTGAAGCCAAATCAGGGAAAAATAAAAATATGCAAGGTGGGATTGAGACTTTATTGAACCTTTGTTTGGTTTTCCTGCTCCAACTCCAGCTCCAGTAGGATAACGTAATCCTGAGCAATAAAAAAAACATGATTAATTTCAAGTCAGTTCTATTATTTTTTGTTATGCTTGTAGGATTTACATTACCTCCACCTGGTAAAACTCCGGCTCCACCAGCACCATAACCTGCAGCAGATCACACATTAGGTGTACAATTTAAAGTTTTCTGTGTCTCTCAATCACAGGTGTGCAAATTTGAGGACAGAATGTAGGTTGCACTAACTCTTTCCAGGTTTTGGGCCTCCTGTTCCTAAACCACCAGGTCCACCTGCCCCAGGCACCAAGCCTCCTCCACCAGGACCTCCTCCAATGGATCCTGGACCAGTTCCGGCTCCTGTTGCTGCTCCACCGGGTCCATATTCTGAAGTCAAACAAAAAGGCTTGTAAAAGGTAATTTTTTCTTCAGTTAAATATGTCTAAGCGTCACGAAGGGAAAGTATAACGTGGCTGAATTAATACCTTTGGGTGGTTTTGGTGTTCCTCCAAGGACACCAGCTGCACCTCCTGGTCCTCCTACTGTCCCACCGGCAGGACTGTCTCCTCTACCCGCCCCGGGGACACTACCTGCAACACCTCCCAACCCTCCTGCAGCTGTAGGACCCCCTGCTACTCCTCCTGTTCCTCCTGCTGTGCCTCCTCTCTCTCCATCAGGACCGCCTTCTCCGTCCCCTTCTCCTGGTGTGTCACCGCGAGGAACACCTGCAGACGAAGGTGTGGACGTCAGACCTATTCAGACCCTTTTCCGTCTCTAATCCTTTGTCTCACCTGGGGGCTTCAGAGGTTTGGCTCCAGGGAGAGTCCCACTTGAGAGGTCACCATCACCTGTGAAGAAAAATATATACAGTGAGTTTTTGAAGAGCTGGCGTTTGTTTGAGCATAAGGCTCATATGTGTCTAATGTGAGCTCTCACCTCCAGGGGGCAGTCCTGTTCCACCTGATGTTTTTAGGGGAAGGAACAAAAGAAAAATTAGAGGGACACCTGAATGTTGTTTGTTGTTTCTTTGTTTACTTTAAATCAACTTACCAGGAGCAGAACCTGTAGAGCCTGAGGAGAAAATAAGAAAACTTGTAATCAATTTTAGATTCAGGTTCAAAATTTGGTGTAAACAAGAGATTTTTTTTCAACAATTTAAGACTGAGAAGTATTCAGAGATATTTGAGTTTATTTATACTCAATTTCTACCCAGAAGTGAAAGCCTGAAAATTTGTGAGAAGCTTTCAAAAATCCTGGTTGCATTTGTGTTTCAGAAAAGTCCGGAAGACTGCAGAGTTACAAAGACATTTTATCGTCTAAGTGTAATGGGAAAGTTGCAGTAAACATGCTGAAAAATTCCATAGGCAGCCCGAGGAGAATTTTGGGGGGTTTCCTTAAATAGCCACTTGATGGCGGTGTCCACAGCCTAAATCACCACCGGTGAAAAAAGAAAAAAGAAAAAAATGTGGTGCTTCCACTTGCTGAATGTCTTACCTGGAACTGTGGTCCCGTTGAGTCCTGTTAATGAAGTTAGTGGTGGTATTGATAAAACACACACACACACACACACACACACACACACACACACACACACACACACACACACACACACACACACACA
>JASSRZ010000006.1:16723004-16735812 GCA_032164315.1 Malacoctenus gilli
AATCCAGGACCACCACCGAATCCAGGTCCACCTCCTGTTCCAAGCCCACCTCCAAGTCCAGGTGTCCCTCCAACTCCTCCTCCTGGAAGTCCTCCAGCTCCTCCAACCCCTAATGTGCCTCCTTGGCCCAGTGCACCCCCTCCACCTTCAAAAAAGTTGAAAAGTAACAGCATTTTCAAACTATCTAGTATTATGAGGGAATGTTTCAAAATGTCTCTAGAAATGTAGGGAAACGTATCCACCATATTTAGCTGCAGCTTTGGCTGGATTCTTGGATTTTCCTGAGCCTGAAGGTGAAAATAAATGATTTTATTTGAATTATTTAGTGGTTGAAATCATATGAAGCTTCTTGGAGCTGCAATTTCTTCGACAAGCTACTAAATACCTGATTTTGGAGTGATGAGAGGGTAGCCACGAAAAACTCCAGGCAGTGGTTGTCCACGACCAGCTGAAGCAGAAAATAACATCTGTTTTAAAGACACTGTCAATTTGACATCTGAGCTTTGATTCTCATTGATTTTCTAATACTGTGATACTTACTGCCAGCACCTCCTGGTCCAGCACCCCCCTGACCCAGCACTCCAGCTCCTTTGAGTATTATGGGCAAAACCTTTATAACCATGAAATACCAGCTTCTACTTTTCCAGCTTTTCTTATCATAGAGGACCTTTGCATACCAGTTTGTGGTCCCAGTCCTGCTCCTGTAGCCACACCAGGAAGAACACCGCGGCCTCCAAAACCTGAGCAAAAAAAGATGAGATATTAAAAGCTTTTGACACACAAGAAACACACTATAAAATATTTTATCATATTTTTTCAATATAAGTTATCTGTCATAGTACAGCGTACCTTGTCCTGGTACAAATCCACCTTGATAAAGTCCAGGCACCCCAATGCCTGCATGACACCACACTCATGTTTAAAATAATACTATCCTTTAAGAACTTGACTGTGAGTTCCCTCAAACAACAGGTAGCTTGTATTTTGTAGTTTACCTGGAACTTGTTTAGATGCTTTATTTTTTCCTCCTGGTCCACCCCCAGTGGCACCAGTCTGTGGCAGTAATGGAGCTACAAGAGGAAAAAAATGACATAAATATAAAGTTGAAACTTGATTTATGTAAGTGCTCCATTTTTTATATTTACCTCCCCCAGGCACAGCAGCACCGCCGGGACCAACTCCAGCTCCACCTGGCCCAACACCGGCTCCACCTGGTCCCACTCCTGCTCCACCTGGCCCAACACCGGCTCCACCTGGCCCCACTCCTGCTCCTCCCGGCCCAACTCCTGCTCCACCTGGCCCAACTCCTGCTCCACCTGGTCCAACTCCGGCACCACCTGGTCCAACTCCAGCTCCCCCAGGCCCAAATCCTGTGCCGCCAGGACCAACTCCTGCACCGCCGGGCCCAAATCCAGCTCCACCAGGACCAACTCCTGCACCGCCGGGCCCAAATCCAGCTCCACCAGGGCCAACACCTGCACCACCGGGTCCATATCCTGTACCACCAGGTCCATATCCTGCACCACCAGGTCCGTAACCTCCTAGCATTATTGAGACCACTTTGTGAGTACAGTTTCAACAGATGTTTTCCTATAATGATGTAAATGATGTTGGTACCTGATTTCGGGGGTTTAGGTCCAGTTCCACCAAATCCTGGATATTGACCAGCACCACCTGGCCCATAACCGCCTCCATAACCACCTACATCAAGATAAATTTTGTGAGTCAAAAAAAACTTCTCAAGGAACAGTAAATGATAATTGCTTTAGCCATTTTATGACTTAGATGATTCCCTCATTTGATGATCTTTGTTTGTCCATTAACAAAGTTTATGATGTTGTACAGTGGCAGAAAGGAAGCAGTCACTACAATAAAGAATGTAGCATCTTTGACAAGCCCAGGAAATTTGGTTAGTCTTCTCAAAAAGTCAAGAAAAACTTTGCTTGCAGTGTAAAATTTTGCCCCCAACACTAAGTTTGTTGTTATCTTCCCTCCGACCAGCAGCTCCTCAAAATGATACAATATTGTAAGTGCTCATGGGAAAGCTAAAATGCACCACATCTGCTTCAAAATTCTGACCAATGAAAAGTGTCGAGAAAAATCTGCAAAAAGTCCAGAACCGAAGTTGTAGCTCAGGAAAAAAAACTGCTGTTCCTACTAAGTATGCAAAGTTTTTCTTTTTAATAGTACATGAAGATTATCCATTGACCTCCAGGTATTAGGCCTGTTCCCACTCCCAGACTTCCTCCAGTCCCAAAGCCGCCTCCTCCTCCGGGGCCTCTATATCCTATCAAGGAGATAAAAGGCAGACGCCACTTAGTGCTTCCTAAACTTCCTTATGTGACACAATGCACAAACCACATGTTAATGGATGTGGTATGTAACTGTGCAACTCCACCCATTCGTAGTGTCACACATGAATGATGGCTGCCCAAGAAACACCTCTGGAGCGTTACCTTGTACTCTATGAGGGTCTTTGTTTGAAGTGTGCTTGACTGCACTACAGTTTGATTGTGGTTGGATGAATAAACAATAATGTGGATGCTGAGACAGAGCAGGAGCCCACTGATATGACAGTGATCACTGGGAGAACAAGATGACTGTCGTTGGAGGAATTTAGATCATCAATGAGTAGTTTGATTATTTTTGTTAAGCAGATGTTCCCGTTGCAGCAACACTGTTGTGCCTGTTTCTTCGATTCCACACCTCCTTTTTCAGAGCAGTGGAGCAAAGCTGTTGAAGCCCTTCGTGTTCAGTATTGTGTCGGCTAAATAAATATTGGTTTCTGCTGAGATGGCCAGACTCTTGGTAAACTGGAAAATGTGACACACGCGTCTGTTTCCTGCGCTCACGCTGACCCGCTTTTCTACCCACCGGATTAATGGGTGGATTTCAAAAGGTTCCCAAAAAGCCAAAGGCTTAACCTCCACCAATCGTTCGGATATTATCACCGGTTCTCTTCATCCTGCATCACATGTTGGAGGGATGAAAAACAGAGAGGCCTGAAATTCCAAAGCAAATCAGTCTCTCTGACTGATGTGATCACTTCCGTCCTTTATCAGGGGCCTGCCATGCCTAATGCATTAGCTTTTATCACTCTGAATGCACATATGTGTGCGGGTGAGGGTATGCGGCCCCCCAACAATAGCGTATAACCTTGAGGTAATGAGGAAATGAAATAATGGTACATGTATGCGGTCCTTATCCTGCTGCATTGAATTGACCAGAGGAACAATATTTACAGTGGAGGGGCGGACCACAGACCCATGCGTGCAGAGCAGAAAGCTTCCGCTGATTGTGAAGGACACATGATGCAAGTAAATAGGGCAGCCGATCTCTGGTGATCTATGGGTCTTTGAACGATTGTTTGTGACTTCACGATAAAATGGGTGAGAAGGTCTTTTTAATGCAGTGATGAAATATTTACCAGATAAAGAGGGATCTGTTTATCCGATCTCCAGGGAAATTATTCATCCAGTCTGGTAAACATCCAGCTACGTGATAACCGTTTTCTTCCTTTTCCACAGCTTAGTTTCACTCTCACCGATTTTCTTTGAAGTAAATTAATTGGCTCTTTGTGAACTTTACTCTATCGGTCAGTGAAAATATTGGATCAACTACTTGCCTGTGTCTTGGCCTCCTCCTCCGACTCCTCCGGGTCCAGTTCCGTATCCTCCAGGTCCAAACCCACCTGGACCGACTCCACCCGGCCCCAATCCGCCTCCGAAACCGCCAACACCTTGTCCTGCACCACGGACGCCATAACCAGCGCCTGGAAGGAGTGAGACGAGTGGTTTTCCTCCCAGTTTACAACAGCTACAGTCATCACAGTCCTCTTTGGGGTTTTCATTCACAGCTCTTTAAAGCTCCTTCGGAAATGTTAGGAGATTTTACCTTTCCTGTCCTAAAACCAAACCACTGGATGAACAACAACGGGTTCTTACCAGTTTTTGGAGGTTTCGCACCTGCGAGAGGAAAACAGGTATAGAATTAAATGAGCAAAGGGAATGATGGAACTGCAGTCGAACTTGGCTCATCAGTTGTTGAATTGAAAGACCAAGACGTGAGCCAAACATCCTTTTCTTACCGACACCTCCAGGTCCAACTCCCTGTCCACCACCACCTGGCCCAAACGCTCCTGGCCCGAAACCTCCTGGTCCCAGTCCTCCTGGTCCCACTCCTCCTGGTCCCACTCCTCCTGGTCCCAGTCCTCCTGGTCCCAGTCCTCCTGGTCCCACTCCTCCTGGTCCTAGTCCTCCTGGCCCCAGTCCTCCTGGTCCCAGTCCCCCTGTCCCCTGACCACCGAAGCCACCTTTTGGAAACGTTTGTGAGTTGAAAACATGACTGAAAGCTGAAAGCAGCAAATCTCCATCCACCAATTTCACAGCCAGGTTTTTTCCCCCTCTTGTGTAGGAATCAACATGAGGACTTGATTATCAGCTCCACATAAAAACACACCTTCTGTTTTGCTTGGCTTGTAGGCTGGAGAAACTCCAGTAACTGATGTCATTTAAACAAAAGATAATGAAAATTTAAAATACTGCGGGTTGTATAAGTGATGACAAACTTTTGAGTGTATCATTTTTCATGTGCACAGCTGCATCTGGGTGGAATGCTATTGTCTGCATCCACTGGTGATATAAGCGAAAGTCTTGTCTGATGTTCATGTCAGGCCTCATATTTCACGTTTAACTGAGCTGAAGGCTTTAAAGTTGGGCAGAGAAGGCATGAAGGAGTCTGCTGCACCTCCTCCAGCTCCTGGTCCAAAGCCTCCTAGAGCAGCTCCTGCTCCTCCTGGTCCACCTCCTCCAGCAGGCTGGAAACCTGTCCCGGCTCCCCCGGGGCCGAAACCTGTCCCGGTCCCACCTGGACCGAATCCAGTACCAGTCCCTGGACCGGCTCCAGCTCCTCCAGCAGCACCAGCAGCTGGTACGTAAACACCTGATGGAGATGGACACAAATCAGGGTCCCATCGTGTCCCATGGGAAGTTTCAGGATATCTAGGCTCAAAAAATCCTTGAAAATTGTAAATAAAGCCAGTTTATCTCCTACTTTTAAACAAGCAGAGAGATCTTCATCATCTCAGCACGCACTGTGTTCAATAAACAGTGTTTTCATTGTTTTGGGCCTCTAACAGTCGACATTAGTTGTGGAATTGGTGACTCAAAAGGAATCTGGTGTAATTTTCTCCTCTTTGTCCGCTCTTAACTCCTTAAATTTGTCTTAATAACAGGGATTATATTTAGCACATCGGATCAAATGCCACATGAAAAAAAAACAGAGGAGTGTGTGTTTGTGTGTGCGGTGACTCGGCTCTGCTCGGGGTTTTCTCTGAAGCCGATAACAAAACGCTGCTTCATCCAAAAGGCATGTTTCCTCGCTCATAATTCTCACACTTTTCTGCACCTATGTTGTGTTACACAAATCACAAAAGCCCGAAATAGAAACACGGAGGGCGAAACCACTATAAAAGGGAACGTTTTTTAAGATCCCACAGTCCAGATGTGAAAAGAAGAAATCTGTTGGGATTCCTGAAGAATGTGGCTTACTGAGCTCACTGTAATGTACCGCACATTACCAACACAGTAAATAACCGAACCGCTCAGTCATCCAGCTCAGGCAGCAGGAACATGTTGGCAAGCACCACAATGGCTTTTTTTCTTGTTCTACATTGAAATCAAACATTTTCATCAGAAATCCATAAAGAGATGCCGCCAGCAAATGAATTTACAACATTTCGTCATCAACAAAGAATTGGTGTTTATGAGTAACTGGGAGGTCGGAAACCCGGTTGGAGAAATACATCTGGAAGGCAGTTTCAACGGGGAAAGTGAAGGATTGCAGAGGACTCAACAAAATCAGTGTATTTTCACAGGAAAACATTTTACAAGATACTCTGCAATTATGTAATATTGGTGCAAACAGCAGGATTTTTTTCTGTATGGAATTGAATTTATGAATGTGACATATATTGTGAGCATTTTCTCTAACATGCCAAAAATAGTTGGCTTCTTGTTGTCATGGAAACATTCCCAACTCGTCAGAGGGAATTTCCCAACCTTCCAAAGTTTTATGTTCCACACATACAATAAGTGTCACTTTTTAATCAGTGCCTACTCAGCCTTCTTCAGCACAGAACGGTTGTACTCAGATCAGCTCGTTGTCTGTTACAGTTGACTGACTTCAGTGTTTGTGGAGTCGTTATGGCAACACAACTCGTGTGGCGTCCTGTGCAGTTCCTCACAAGCTGCATTGCTGAAGGACGTAGAGGTGGTGTTATATTAACGAGAAGGGCACTCGGTAGAGCGCATACCTCCCCCTAGATGTCTAACCCTTCCTGCTCTAACCTCTTGTGCGACACCTTTTCTTAAAGGGCCAAAAAAATGTTAAAGCACAGCAAAGGAATGACCTGTTTTTTTAATCAAAACCAAATTTTAATCACCAGAGGAGAGATTCACTTCCCTGCATCACTTTCCATGTGGAGCTCTGCTTTACAAACTTGCTCACTTGGCAGTTACTCCCCACTCAACCTGTACAGCATCCCTGTCACCTTTGATTCACCAGAACATGGAGAATAACTTCATCGTTTGACCTCAGCACGACAACATCTTCCTGTCACATGAAGCATCACCTGTTTGTCTTGAAGTTAGCATTTTATTCAGAGTTCATTTATTGCTGTCACCTGTAACAGTAACCCACCTCTTAATTAAAAATCATTCAAAGTGGTCCCATGACAATGGTTGAAACAATGATGTCACTGCATCAGTCACTCCTGTTTAGAGAGTTTGGGACAGAAACTGTAGAGCAGCCCACTTGACTCTAATTGAAACATACACACAGAGCAGCTGATAACGTGTCACCTTACTCTGCGCTCGGTGGTCAGAAGTTCAGACTGACCTCCAATGAAATAGAAATACACAACAGGCTGAATGAATTCACTTTAACAAGACAAGGAGGAGCCAACTCAGAGCTGAAAGTACACCAGGCAACAAGGAAAGATGTTGGAGCGATAACCGCCCCCCCCCCCCAAAAAAAACCCTCTTTTTACTGTGGAAATAACTTGTGATCAGAATTGTTGTCTAAGCTTCACATTTAAAAAGAAAGAAAGAAATAAACTTTGTTAAAAGCTAATCCTAATTTCACAGATTCATATACAGATGAGTGAATTCAAAGTTCATTGAAAGTGTCACAGTTAATAAAATAAAGCACGAGAAGAATTAAAGCAACTGGATGAAGAAGTCATCAGCCCAAAGCTTCAAAACAGCAACACGCTCTGAGAATCGTTGGCATTTTTCCTGAACATTTCAATACTGATGAAGCATGTTTACTACATGCTCAGCTCCAGATCCTGCAGGAGCAAAAGCCCAACTTAATTCAAAATCAGTTGTAATAAACCAGAACCAGAATAAAAGAAACGAGATGAAATGGCCCATCTGGATGATAATGAACAAAATCCACTCACAAAGCCACAATTAATAATTTCACATTGTTTTACCCTCATTAAGTTAAAAAGCAATTATCTGCTCCAGTCCCAGAGAGACCATTAATCATCAGCCTCATCACATCTGCAGCATCTGCACAATAAAATAGTTTACAAGCAAACTTCTGCCTCATCAAGCATCTGCCAGCTCTGCTCCACTAATTCATTTGACACCTGATCCACAGGTGCTGCGCCGCCGAGCGCCCGGCGCGTGCAGCCGAAAGGGACCCACCTCCTTGCAGTGAAGGCTTCACCAGAGTCAGGAGAAGGACTCCGTGCAGGTACGCGGCCACCGTCCCTCTCGCCATCTCGCTCCAAAGTGTCCCTCTGCTCCCCCAGACCGCAGGTTTTATCCCCAGCAAGCCTATCAGGGCTCCACAAGGCCTTCAGAAAGAAGGAGGGAGAAACGAGTGAGAGCAGGAAAAAAAAAAAAAAAAAAAAGAGGAAAGGATGCAAAACAGGACACTGTGTAATTGGCTAAGAGACACACGGAGAAAAGATAGACGGGGGGAGAAGGGGGGAGGGGGTGGGGTGGAGGGAGGGAGAGAAAACACACTGGATCACCTCATTAAACCAAATGGGTTGTTCTAACCCCCCAATGACTGCGAGGCTGCATTTATTTGGTGCTTTGCTGCCAAGAAAAGAGAGGATTGAGGGTGGGTGAGTGTGGTGGGAGGCTGGGGGGGGGTTTAGGTGGGAGAGAGAGAGAGAAGGAGAGAGAACAAGAGAGGTGGAGGAGGGGGGGTGAATGAGTGACAACAGAGTCTGTGAATTGTTAAAAAAACAAAAGGTGGTGGTGGAGGGGGGGGGGGTCACCGCTTTTCTTTTCTCTACAAATCAAAAACAGGGACCTGCGCCAGACGTGTGTCATTGATTTCCAAACAGTGTTTAACGTAAAGATAAACATGAACTCAATAAAACAGACATGCGGGGCTCCAACGTACCGATGTCGGTGAAGCGTCACATCTGGAGCCCTCAGTCCGAAATCAGTGGAGTGAAGGAAACGATGCAAGTCCAACTGGACAAAATACCAAACCGAACGGATCGTCAGAGGTGCATCGGATACAGCGACTTCACGCAGCTTCCCTCTTTCTCTGGCTTGTCAACAAAAGTCAGTTACTGCCAAACATTCGGTGCTTGACATTGATACTCTATTGTGGAAAATACAGTAATTCTGGCGTCCAACCAAACTGTACTTTTGGCAAACGGTGTGGTAGAGTGCGGGGCTGCGTTCACACCGGTTGAAGTGGACCAGATTTGAAAGCTGTCTTCGGTCAAATCGAGCTTCTGTCTCGACATTGAAACGAGTCGCACCCAGACCAAAAATACTCAAGGTTGTACTCTGTTGTTGTTGTTATTGCTGGGAGGGAGTCTTAGAGGTAAAGCCGAAAATATACATGTTAAAAAGATGACCTGAATGTAATCAGATTGGAGCTTTTTCTCATTGTGACCAGGAAGAGGAAACCGCTGGATCGTGAAGGAGAAAAACGAGTGATTTCAGGAAAGCAGGACGACAAAAGTGATGGATCTTGTTCTTGCTTTAGTAGGAAGGCAGAGGACATGTCCCCTCACTGGCTGAGTCTCTTATGGACTCTCAGGGCCCTCAGACTGGAGTCCAGTCGTCCAAGCTGACACAGAGACGCACAGTTCAGGGTACCTGGAAACAATCAGTGTTTTTATTTCGACCAGTTGTGATGCCGGGGGTTTTTCTCCATGTTTGGGCTTGACTGGTCCTCTCCCAGTTGCTCGAGTCTGGCAGGATCGCTGCAGCGTTTTCTTCTTCTGGAGGTAAATGGGCCCGGAAACAAAAGGGGTGAGGTAACGGCACCGCGGCACGGAGAGCCCGAGGAAGGGAGAAACTCTGCAGTCCTCTCACAGAGACTGCTGTGCTCATCTCTTGGCAGAAGGATGCTGCCCCACAGTGGATATTAGATAACTTGACTGACCTCCATGGGGAGCGTCACTTCCCTATGAAAGCCTTCTGACCTGTGGCTTAAGGCCACTCGGGTGAGCCAAGCAGGGATTGCTGGGATAAAGCTGTACAATAAACATAATCACTGGATAAAAACCACTTTCAGCGCAGTTTTCAGTCTTTCAGAAAGCTCTCAGGAAGGCGAGCTGCACCCGTCTGTGATGGGGCAAATGCTTCTGCGATGTTATCACGCAGAAACCCTCTGGCTCTGAGTCCCGTCCAGAACACCTCAATTAGTAAATGATTGTATTGTATATTTGTATTTCTGTACAACCGTATGTGCACATTTGTATGTGTGCATGTTGGAGGGAGCAGAGCAGAGAGGCAGAGAGGCAGTGCTACCTGAGCACCCATAATTGGTCCTAAAGTGAAGTTTTATTGCTCCGTTTTCAGACTTGGTATGTTTTGTGTTTAACTTTGATGGAACTGCATAGTTATGCAGTGAAATAAGGCTGGAGCAATAATAATCGAAGAATGAAGGGGAGAATGAAAAGTACATGCTAAGGGCCATGTGTGTTTTTTCGAATACAGGTGTGAAGTCAAGAGTTAGAATAAACACGGAGCATGCTTTAAAAATTACGACCACCATGTGTAATCGCAGCCACATGCCGCCGTTGGATTTTTGATATTTCACTTATATTTATGGGTTTTCGTCTGGGCCGTGCAGTGATTGCATGCATCAGCTCGCGCTCAACTTCTTCGAAACGCGAGTTTAGAGCGGAGGCGTCAAACAAAAACTGGTCCAAGGCGACGAGAGCGGCTCAATGAAGAGTAAACGACGGAGGGAAACCTGGACTCCTGGTTTGAGGCGTCAACCTGGGAGAAGCGCTGTGGTCGGAGCATCAACTCGGACGACGGGCGGTCGTGTCCCTGCAAACAAAACCCAGCCGAGCTCCAACACAACACACTAATTGGACCCACCTTTATGTGAGCTCACCACCAGCGGGAAGGACCACAAGGGGTTGGTGCGTTGCGGTTCCAGACGTGTCCAACCGCTGGGGAGGGAATCTATCGAGCGGTCACTTCCCTGAGGAGGTGTTTCAGGTATGTCCCACCAGGAAGACACACGGGGGGGGGGGGCAGAATACATTTCAAGCGTCTGGTTCTGGGCTGAGATCGTCGTGGGATCCATCAAAAGAGCTGAAAGAAGAGCCCAAGGAGAGAGAAGTCTGGAAGGAGCGACTTCAACAAGATGAATGGATGTTTTCCAGTAGTAATTCATCTTCTTTGCCCTCAAACAAAGTGGAAACGTAAAGTTTTTTAAGACCTGCGGGTTATCACTGTGTGATTATACGTCTGTGTCTGACTCTAAATCGGATCTGGCTGGAGTGGCCTCTGAAATAAAACGAGCTTGACAGGCCTGACTCTCAGCGACCCCGTCATGAAACGGCACAAGTCCCGAACAGTGAAAGTAGTCAGAAGTATCATTATTATTCAGGGAGAGAAAAATCGGCGCTGTTTATTTATTCTGAGGGTGAGTTTCCAGCCGGCCCTTCGCGCTGACATAATTACCCTCTCACCTGCGAAAGTAAACACAGAGCGCAACATTTGTTTTTCGGCGTGTTCAGCGGGACAAAGACTTTCTGTTTGTCCCGCGTGGAGTTTGCATGTTTACGTGGATTCCCGGCCAAAACCAGAAAGCAGGCGAGCTCACTGAAGTGAAGTGTAAAACTGTAAAATTGAGCTAATTAGTCGCGCGGTGAAAGGAGCGTCATGCTTGGTCCTTCAAGATGCACGCGAGTCAGGCAGCTGCCACTGAGTCATGATTGTTTGTAGAGGTTGGAGGTCTCGTCTAAGCAACAACAGCTGGCTCTCCAACAGACTGCTGCTCATGTCCTCGAAGTCAAACAAGTCTGGCGAGGAAACAGTGCAATTACAATAACAAAGCCACAACAGTATGTTGTAATTATTATGTTCAGTGTAATGGGTGAAAGACGTCAGACTTTATTGATTGCAGTTCTGCCCGGATTTGAAGCTCTGTCTTGTGGGTTGCACATGAAGGACATCACGGCTGTTAAAGGTGCAGTTCGAGGACAGGGACTGTTGTCAACGCACTGACCAGCCATTAAATTATGACCAATTAATGATAAAGGAATAACTCTTTTTTGTCAAGGCACCTGAAACACTAACATCATGGATACAAGTGGCTGAAATGAGCTTCTCCTGCAGTGTGCTGAGGTGCTCCCATTTCACCCTTTTCCACTGGTACCAATTCTACTCGACTCTACTCTACATGGTTCTCCTCATTTTCCATAAAAAAGAAGGCAAGCTCTTAAAATACCCCTGGACAGTGCTGCTGAAAAAGTACCAGTGGGGTACTTTCAGACATTACAGATTTGTTCTAGGAACACCGAAACTGTGCGTTGACTCGGTCTGTAAAGTCAAAAGATCTCGATTTTTTTCATGCATTTGTGGGATGTGCTGACCTCGTCCAGCAGCTAAGGAGATTTAAAGAATCAGCTGCTAACAGCTCATCTCCACACACCCCAGCAGTGCGGTTTTGGCAACGAAATCAGGACCTCCATGATAAGAGACAGGTGGTTGTTTTGTTTTGGCTGATTCTCATATTTCATAGTTAAAAAAAAAATAACCTCGTACTTTTTCAGGTTCATGCGATCTTTCAATGATAGAGAACTTTCAAACGTGTCAGTGATGTGATGGTGTGATTACCCCTGATATCACCCTCTCTCGTAGCTGCAGTGTAGACGTGACATCATGAGGTCTGCATTTCGCTCGCGGTCTCGGTGGAATAAGAAGAAATTACCTCTCGGCTGAAGTGGGCACAGGAATACAATTTCTGCTGCCAGAAATCTTTCAAACAAAGTGAGGGTGTTATTCCTCCAACGAACACGCACGCCAGAGTGTGAATAGTGTGATTCAAACAAACTGTGGCGGTTGTCATCCATGGACACACACATGCGCAACTACACACACACACACACACACACCCTCTTATCCACCTGCTGTCCACCGACCACGTGCGGCCGCTCAGAAAGCCGGCGGTGCCACGCGCCTTCGTCCTCGCCAGCTCACAGAAGCGTATCAGTGTTACAAATAAAGCAGCTGACTGAGCCGGGCCTGTTTGGAGTTTACCTAACGTCTACCTTGCGTTTACCTAACGTCTGCTGCCTATATAAGGGCGCGTGCGAGCTGAAGCACAGCTCGCCTCCTTCAACACTACTAATTTACCCCTCTGGGTGGCAGAAAAGGGAGCAGATGATGGAGAGTTTAAAAAAAAAAAAGAGGTTAGGGTTTCTGAACGTCATGTAGTTGCAACACCTGCTTTTGGGGGGCGCTTTTGCCTGAAAGTACCAAAGCAATCCCGTGGAAGAAGAAAAAAAAATGGCTTGTCGATT
>JASSRZ010000006.1:16735912-16752132 GCA_032164315.1 Malacoctenus gilli
CTCATTGCCAGAAATTTGCATTTGTAGTGATGTGATGCGTTTGGACTCTTTGGCACGAGAAGTCTGACGTGACAAGCCGCTCCAGATATCAGACGAAAGACGGCGGTGTGAAGCCTCCGCCGCGTCTCTGTTTCTCACCCCATTTGGTCTGACAGGCCGCCATCTGGCCAGATAGGATATCAGCGTGAGGAGAAGTAGGTCAGAAGACGAGCACAAAAATAGCCCAAGTTGCATAAATTCAGCGTGGTCAGACTGTGAAGAAAGAACCAAACAGTTTTAACTCATTTCAAACCGCGTTTGGATGCCGTCGGTCTTGCCTGCAGTTGTACAAACAGAGAAGGAAACCGGCCCACATGTGGCAGACTGTTCAAAATGAAGACAGTAAGCATTTGTGCATAAGTGGTTTAATTAAGTAATTGAGGCGAGATTGCATCACGAGCGCATGGGAACACTTACAGTCCCCAGAGATGCTTTGTCCACTCGTTTTGACACAGACAAATAAAAGGGTGAAAAGAGGAACACTGTACATGTACACACGCAACAGACAAAGGTGCAGAAACACACATGTTTTATATAAGAAAAAAAAATGCAGCGGGAGGAATGTCACGTCTGATGAGTGATGCGGAGCGGTGTCGCACGTTACTTGCAGGCCCTCTTCCCATGACTCACAGCGACCCCCGGCACCGAGGGGAGAGGCTTCTCCTCCCAGGAGGGTTGAAACAACACCAAATCAAGAGCAGCGCCTTACATAAACATTGCCGTACTGTAACATATGGAGCAGCGATCCATCAGTGTGCAGCGGGGAGGAGGTCAGAAAAAAAGACTGAAAGACATGAGGGATGCAGGACAAAAAAAAAAAAGCCGGCGGAGGGGGTCACACACTGGCGAGTGGGGGGCCTGAGGAGGTCAGATCACTTTGTGAGTGAGTGAGGGATAAGCAGTGTTAGTCTTGTGTCCGCTGTGAATAGCGGAGAGTGGAGGAGAGATTAGGGAGCCTTTTGATTGTGCAGGAATGTCACACACACACACGCTCGGCAGTGCGGCTGTGAACGCAGCATGAATCAGAAGGTAATTTCTCTGTGATGTCAGAGATTGGATTTCAGATATAGGACATGAAAAGGAGCCAGGTCGCTTCACTGTCGTTCGACTTGCCTACATGTGTGCACGTATGCGTGTGTGTGTCACTCTCCTCCTCAGATGTTTTGCATTGAACTTTTGTCAGTCAGCCTGATGTAAGTTCTGCATGATGAGGTCAGTGTTTCACTTCATGCCTGTCCTCTGATACGGCACATAGAAACCAACACACGTGCAGGAATGACAAGAATGAAGACCGGTTTTTCTCTTTTTTTCCCGGCCATTCATCGTCGTAATATCTCTTGTCCGTTCCAAGCCACATGAAGACCAACTCACGGCCAGTTCATCTCGCCGCCATGTTTCTTATCTTGCTTCGTTTGCTCGAAACGTTCTCTCTAAGCTACTTTTGTGTCCTCGTCGCTTAACCTTCTGACCGTCTCCCCCCTTCTTCTACCGCATTCAGTGGCAGACACTCGCATGTCAGAGACACAACCAGTGCCAACACTGTAATCCATCCAGAGTCACGCACGGGTCGGGCCCAAAGCCACCCCGAAGTCCCGGCTGGTTGAAACGTAACACCGTATAGCAGCGATAGAAACCAGCAAACATGCGATCTGAGGTCATTCAGCTCCTCGTTTAACAGCGTTTGCTCGACCGAGCACCTTGAAGACGAGCCCGCCTCTGTCGTCGCCGCGACGTCGGGACTCGAGACGGCCACATGGAGGCAATTATGACGCGGAAATCGTCTCGCTGTCCTGTCGACATCACGAGAGGGTTCCAATTAGCCGACGGGCTCATCTATCATCTCGCCCGATCAGACAGCGGTTTGCACCTCCGAGTGCGCGCAGTGAAACTCGACGCTGCCCCTGCTGGTGCGGTTCACCTCCATCGGTTACCTCGTAGGGTTCCTTAGAGACTCGTCGGTGATGTGACGATGAGAGGGACGACTTGTTTGAGCCTGTAATTCAACATTCAATCATCATGCATGTGAGACATGTTTGGAGTTGTTTACCTTAGTGTCTCCCTGGGCTCCGTTCATTTGGTCAAGGTGCTAAAAAAGGCCACTCAGTCAGCATCCACATCACCTGAAAACACGGCGTTTGGACCTTTCCCAAGTGAACTTTGCAGTAGTTCAGCATAATTGTACCAGATACAGGAAATTGCCCTCAAACACACCGTTTTACAGGCAGACGCTGACATCTGATAGCTGGTAATTACTCAGAATGGAAAGTTGAGCTCAAAAATGATTCATGATACTCGATTAATCTTTTTTATAACAGACCAAGACGAGTAAGAAGCAGCAATACGTATAAAACATGAAGAAGTCACCAAGTTCCTTCATAAAGAAACATTTCGGTAAGTTTTAAGGATTGCTCCTTGTAAATTATGTTTCCCTATAAGGCAATGAAGGTCTGACTTGCATGACAATTAAAACCCGTCCATGTGAGTTTCACAGTTGACTTTAACTTGTCCATTGTGTCTCTCTATTTTGGTGCGCTGATGGACTGGGGGACCTGTCCAAAGTAAATCCTGCCTGCGCCCAGTGGAAGCTATAATTGGCTCCACCGCTCTGAGACTCTGTGTTGGGAAAGCAGCAGACAATGGATGGATCTGCTGGGAATGAGAGCGAGATCGGAGCTTTTCTGCCGCGCCGTGTTTGTGATACTGAATCATTAACCTCCTCTTGGCGGCAAGTGCTGTTACAGGCTCTTCCTTCCCTGGAAGGAACTGCTGACTGCACAGACTCGCACAGCGACCACACGACCTGCTTGTGTCGGCTCCTTATCGCGGTGATTAACGACATGTGAATGCCGCTGCTGCGGCGGACAGGTGGCAGAGCCCGCGGCTCCGTCACACATGACGCTACGCAGTCACAGGGATCCGGTGGGCACATTACTCAGTGCGCGCCTCGTTTATGTACCAACACCCCACTCGGGCCGAGACGTTTTGGTTGGCATGGAAGCCTGTTGAGATTTCTGTTTTACTGTTGTTTCAACTACTGTGAGAAAGAAATAACGGGACTTTGCTTTTGATGGGAATGCAGTTAAAATAACGTGCCAGGGAAAAAAAAAAAAGTAGCCCAGAGCCGAGAAGAGACCACCACAGCTCCGGCTGGCGGTCTCAGAAGACAGGGGGGCAACTGCGATGAACTCACAGAGAAGGAATGCCTCTAATAATGACTTAAGTATGCGAGGAGGTATGTGTGCCATCTCAGCTTTGGCAACAGCTACAAGGTGATTCAGTACTGACACAGAGGAGCTGAGTGAAGCAAACTGGAGGGTAGCTGTGTCCCCGGACCCTTCGTCCATCAGTACCATCGATTCGCTTACCAACTTACCAACTTTCGTGTAAACACTCGGCGAACTGCGATTCTGAACTGATCCTTTCTGATTTTTTTCACCTGTGCATTGGTTCCAGTTAGAGGATGAAACTCATCGATTTTGGTCGAGTTCACTCTTTGTTTTTGTCGTTCGGGTACAGCTGAGTTTGATTGCTGCATGCTCGATTGCTGTTCCCATAATTGATTTAGTTTTCAGGAATCTTTAGTCACTGCAGCCTGAACTATTTTGCTTTTACCTGTAACTCATTCATGTATTAGAAAATCAATGCACAATGACAATGCTGTGTATGTGCAAAAGTCACCGAGCATTTGATAGAGCACAAACCTCCGCCAGCCTTTCCTGCTTCAACCTCTTGCACACTGCACTCTATTAAAGGGCTACACACTCTTAAAGCATCGAAATGAAGTGTTTCATCATTGTGGATCACTGGATGACTGAATCATCACTAAAACGGGATCAATCGTCCCTCATATCACCGCTCACACAACTTGCAAATCTCATCTAAATCCAACATGAACTTTTTGAGTTATTCTGTTTACCGTCAGACCAACCAACCAACGTGAGCGAGAACACAACTTCCTTCAGAGACGTAATAAAACGTGTCACAGGACTGGAGTTGCAATGTGATAATTGAGGGTTGAACTTGTTGATCTGGCTGCAGAGACTTTGTCCACATAACACGAGCAGATACAAAACCTTGAACCTGGATCTAAATTAGACCAAAGGAAAAGGCTAATTGGACCAACAAGGTGACCACTCCCCAAGATTAAAAGTACTTTTCTGACATTTAGGGTGTTAAACGTGACTCTCGGCCTGTGGAGGCCAAACGGAGGTCTTCTAATTGATGACGTGTTTGAAAACTGGGTCAAATTTATGCACAATGATCTGAAGTCACTCCTCGTTTGATGCATCGCTTGAGGTAATCGCTTTCCACTTTGACGGCTTGTTCCTGACATTGCGAACATATTGTAATACTTACATGTCTTGTGTGTGCTGAGCGGCGTGCGTTACATGTGTGCGCTGCCAGAGCATGCCACAGGCATGACTGTAGCGTGTCTGAGTTTTGGGAATTCAAAGCGATCGGGGGGGAGAAAAAAAAGCAGCGAGCCGAGGAAAAGACGGGAGACGACCGGAGCGAGCCGCCACTCAAACGCTGGCGGCAGAAAAAAGGGGCGCGCTCTGCTTGTGGCGCATACCTGCGATACGTCCTGTCCTCCTGACCATACATAGAATCAGGCGCAATCAGGCAGCCGTGATATAAATATTGAGTTTGAGACGTGTTGGCAGTCGTAGCTGTGACCTAAATGCTGAAACTATGAAGTGTGCTGATGGCCGTTTCTTCGAGGCAGGAGGGAAAATAAAACTAATGAAGTTACTGTAATCTTTTTATAGACTATCTGAGAAGTCTGCTCGACTGTGCCATTAATCAGACGGTGACAGGATCCCTCTGGGAGCGCGCAAACTTTGGTTCGACACACAGCATTTTACATACACTCAGGGTTGTCTTTGAGGGATCGTTCTGATGCTTTTACAGATGTTTTTATTGTTTTATCGTCCCATTACTTTGAGATGTTCTCTGGTCTTTTTTGGATCGTTTTTAAGTCCAGTGGTGCCAATTTGTTAAGTTTAGTGATGTAATTGATCATCAATCTGCAGTTTTTAGTTTTGTTTTTGTTAAAAAAGTAATGATTCAATTTCCCGGTGTTGAGGTTTGACACTGGTGATCTTTTTCTATCATTTAAATCCTCCTTTGTATAACATGCTTTGTTGAAATGCTCAAAATTATACAAGCCAAAGCTGGAAACATTACAAAAGTTAGGAAACAACAACTTGGATCAATGTTTGTCTCTGAATGCTTTGAGTGTAAAAACAACATTACAATCAAATGTGTGGGATTCTCTGAAGTAGTGTCTCTGTGTCTTCACTATGTTAGATTGAGTAATTTATTGTTTTTTTCTGCCTTGTTTTTCACCACCAAAAGTGTCTCTTAGAACCTTATGATCTTCAAACTGATGGATAATTGTCGTGGATTTTATTTCGCTCCACCAGACTGATAAAAAATTTGCCATATTTGAAATACAATCCAGCTGTTGGCACTTGATTGAAACTCCTCCCCTGCGATCATCGCTCGTGTGGGTCCAAAGCAGCGTCTTTGTAGGAGCGCTCCACGTTTGCCGCATGAGTAATTTCTTCGTCTGGTGTTTGTGGACGAGTCAGTGGAGACTTGCAGTTGTCTCCTCTTGGTGTGTTCGCAGATAGCTGTTCATTATCGGCCGAGGTCTCAGCGTGCGTCCAGCCAGAAAAGCATGACCTCACTGCACTGTGGGAAATGTCCATGATGTACTCCCTCCATCGCTGCTTAATTCAATCATGTTTTTCCCGCTGTCGGTGGGATGATATAGATTCACGTGGAGGTCGCTGGGATTCCCATCAGCTCTTAAAGGAACATTACACCCCGGAAAAATGCTGCGAGGGAAGGGCCCAAGTATGTGGCGGTTGTGAAGTGCTCGCAGAGGGATATCGGAGGGGAAATCTGGGACTTTGGGGAGCTTTGGAATAAGCTTGAGATTACTGTTTCACCAGCTGGCTGCAAATCTTCTCTTTTGGTCTCACTGCGTCCTTTTCATCTTCAATGAGCAGCTGCGCTGAGTGTAAAGTGAAAAAAAAAGTCATGTTGAACCATCAACCTGAAACCGGAACACATCTTTGGAACTTCCCCTGTGACATTTTGATCCTCTGATAGAATCTATTGTAAAGACAAAATGAACACTTATTGCAGTGATTTACCAGTAATTGATGGGATTTCATCAATCAAGTTAATAAAACTGAAGTCGGTCTGAGTTTGTCGATTTTATGGTCGGTGCAGGACAGGTGAGGGGCAGCTCGAATGGTAAGTAACATTCGCAACATTCCGCTTCCTTTTTTGTTCAAGCTATCCTCATGTTTCTGATTCATCACAATAATTCACATGTTTGTTTGTCAAAGAAGCCTGAACAGAGGGTATGGAGCATCTTCCTCTGAGGCAGTAACTTCTTTTTTACTTGAAACTCCCTCAAAGTGCTGATAAGAAAACTTCATCAATCTTTGTTCTGCAGATGCAATCTTACACTAACAAACAAGTGGTGACTGCAAGAAGTAACTTGCAGGAACTGAGGAAGAAACTAACACTTTTTAAAGAAGTAACTATAATCATTTGTGTATTTATTTCCCAAGAGACGAAATGTGAAAAATTACAGAGACCATTTTTCATCTATGAGTCGTTTTGCTTGCCGTGGAACAAGTTAAGCTGTCGTGTCTGTTTCAGACCTTCGCTTGCTAAAAGAAGCAGACCTCTTGATTGTCAGCCCGAGACTCTGCGGGAAGGAACTGCGTCAGTTTATGTGTCAGCGTCATAAACTGTCAAAGGGGGATTTTATTTTGGATAGAAACAAAGGTTTACATAAAATACACAAGGCTCAAAATTTCCAAAAAGAAGTTTGGGACCAATTATGAAAAGAAACAGAAACGAAAGAACCAAAAAATTGGAGATAAAACTTGTCAAAGTAAGTTATTTGTTCCCTCTCGTGTCACATAATGTGGGGAGTTGCAGTAACAAGCAGGAAAGTCTCTGGTGCTCCTGCCTTCAGGTACTGACAAGTACATCACCTACGTCAAGCCACAGACTCCCATTAAGGAGCCCGCTGAGGGCCAGCCACTTGACGCTCCATTTGGAGGGAGTATTCGCTTACAGCGCGCACTGTGCAAGGTCAGGGGGGCTGGCAGCGGAGACAGGAAGAGATGATGTCACTGGCCGGGGGAATATCTCCGAATCCCTCCCGACTTTGGATGTTTAATTCGCAGCACATTAGCCAAAGTGATACCATATTGTTACCTATGACCTACTATGATGCTTAGTGTGAGCTCGTGGTCGAAGCATATGGCGGCCGACGCGACCGCGGTGCCTCTGACGACAAGGTGACAAAACTCGGCTGCGACGCCGCCGCACCCTTCACTGTTTAGACTGTGTCGAAAGCAGGTGGAGGGCAGGTTGGTCTTTTCATGCTGCTGGTCGATGGCATAAATTTGACTCCAATAACTTAATAGTCATAAGAATGTAAAAACACAAGCAACCATATCTCTAAAAACTCATATATTACATTTCTGACACAAAAAATGTGCAGGAGAGAAGAAGAAATGTTGCAGTAAAAACAGAAATGAGAAATATCTGACATTTGTGACAATGAAATAAGCCCAAAGCACAATCAGTGATATTAATAACAGGTGCTTAAGCTGATAGATGCATCAAAAAGTGCTACTTATTTTATTTAACCTGTCTCCCATATCCAAACATTTGGAGATGTCACAAAAGGTGTTTCTTTTCTGTGAACACGCCCTCCGTGCAGACAGAATAACTGCAGCAACACAGACAGAAATCTTGGCTCGGTTCACTGCGCGCGGGAGAACTGGATATTATTTTGGCAAATGCTAAATGATTTATTGCCCTTCTCCCGTGAGCACCCAGAGCTCCGCGTTGATGTAATAGATTTGCGTCTGTCTGGACTCAGAGCACAGTGACACATTCACTTGCCTCTGGAAAAAGAAAAAGGAATAAACAGCCATTAAGGGGTTTTATCATTTGCCATGACAACAGATGTTGGTAAAAGCAGGGGAGCGAAAAACAGACTGTAGAAGCACTCTGTGTGATGGAGGTGAAGTGTGAAGGCAAAGACGGGATGTCGTGTGTTGCGACGGAGCTGAGTGACATTTTAAATGCCTTCAGTCTGGCCAACAAGTGACTGGCAGGAGGGTGAAACCTGGACGTGTTGTCGGGGCCAAAAATTCAGCCAATTCCACATTCACGGATGTTTTGATGGAGCAAAGAAGCTGTAATATAAGTAGAAAAGTCTCAGGTGAAACATGCAGACTCTACTCAGAAACACTGGGGACTCTTCTCTGTTCTTTGGTTTGCCAAAGCATTCCAGTGAAGCCAAACACCAGTGGAAAAACTCTTCAGATTAAAAGCAAAGCGCAGTTTTCTTTGCTCTGTTCTAGATTCTATTGATAATCCTCCCCCCAAGGGTGTCGCGGACCCCGGGCTGGGAAACCACAACTCCAAACGACTTGTTTTATTCATACGAACTCTGTCCCTTCACTTTTAATCACTTCTTTTGAATTCTAGCCACTTTAATGGCTCCATGAGCTCAGTGCATGCTGGCCTGTTGTATGTCACGTCGCCGTGTTGGGGGAATCGCGCGATACAATCGAATTAAACGTCTGGCCTGTGGGATTAGGCGTGGGACTCATTTGTCATCTAGTAGCTAGAATTTAGAAAATCAGGGTATTTTTTTAAACCCTTTCTTTAAAATTCTCTACAGCAATCAAAAAAAAGCAATTTGTACTTGATCAGGGTCAGCAGTCACAGTGTCGTTTCCTTCCTCTCACAAACACATTTGATGATGAAATTTATTTCAAATAAATGTACAGATGAAATAAAAAACTATTCTTTACGTGCCAATTGTGTCGCTAAAGCTCCAGGTTTGAATAAATACAGAAATATGTCTCATTTCTTCTAAAAATGCTGAATTAATCACATTGAGTCTCTTTTCCAGCATCCTACAAGTGTGAATTCATATGTAATGGGACTTTACAGTTTCTCAACTTTGTTGAGCTCGGCTCAGCTCATTTTCCTTTATGGTTAAATTCTGCGTCACTGTGTGTGGAGTCGTCATAGCAACGTGTCTCAACGTTGTACTAGACCTACTGATGTGTCGGTTCAGAGGCAATTTTGACGTCGACCGGGTCAATCAAAATGTGCTTGAATAAACGTCCTGCGATCTTGTGGAAATGCTCTGAAACGGGACCGGATTTAAAGCGGAGTACACTAAAAAATTACCATTAGAGAACTCAGGGCGGCCATAAAACTTGTTAAAAATCCAACACTTCCTCCTTAGTCATTGTTTGGTTTGTCCATTCTGTGCTACTGTTAAAGCTACTTTGAATTGGCCTTATAACTACAAACAGGTCGTACAAGTGAGTGTAACTCATGAGCTGCTACAGAAAGGCGAGGGAGCAGAACCACAAATCAGAGCAGGACAAACATGTTGCTCCGACCGCCCGGCTCTCTGAACTCCATCCAGGCCAGTTGTCTAATCTGCCACGCGCCGCTGCTCATCTCAAGCATGAATCATCAGCAACGGGGGGTTAAACCAACACGGCGACAGCGAAGGATGAGAAGGAGCGAGAGCGTGCACGGACAGTCGGACACATCTCCGTCCATCCATCACCGGCTCGGGTTGTCGCCTGGCTCGGGCCCAAGAAGGAGGAACACGCACTTTAAGCCTTCAGGCAATCCACCGTGAAAACAAACACATTAGCACTCCGTTCCATGACTCACTGCCGTTTCACGTCCACCACAAATGTTAGCGCTGCAAAGCTTTTTCCTGTGCGCTGGGCCTCGCCCTTCCTCGCTCGCCGCCCTGTGTGCCGCTATCGCACTCTCAACTTTTAACCCTCTGTGCTGGAAACGGACGACGCAGAGACGGACTGACTTCATCGTCTCTCCGCCTGCACGGGGGGTCAAAACGAACCAAGGCTAATGAAACACAACAAAGAGAAGCGACTGTGTCAGACGCAGAAAAGCATTTTTTGTGGATGTTTTGAAAAATGAAGAAGTTATTTTTACTATTTGTACTCAGAGGGTCTTCAGGCTCCAGTCTGGATCTTCATGCTATAAATCAACAGTGCAAACCGCCGCACAACTCTGCTGGCGTCCAAACAGGAAAGTGGGAACAGAGCGCAATCTGAAGGCTCATATTCACCGATGCTTGGTGGTTTATTGTGGCCTTTTGTAAACTCTAAAACAACAACACAGGCTCTCATAACGACATCTTCCCACCACTTCCACAATGCAGCGACTCAACTTTCCCCCCATGCACAGCTCCTAGGGGCTGATTTTAATTCACCAACAGACTCGCTCAGGGTCAAACACAAACACTCGGGCTCAATCGTCTAATCTGTTCAATAAAAATGTCATATCTGGAGACGGATAACTCACACTGGAGGGGGCAGGCCAACAATATTCCAGCGTTTTAATCTGAAAATATAAAACCTGCTGATTAAGGGGGTCACTGTGTTATCAGAGAAAACATACATGTGCAATCACACGGTCCATGTGCTGTCAGGCGTCTGTCTAATGTCGCAGCAGCGGTGCTTTCACATGATTCAGAGCTGATAACGGCCACGTCAGTTCTCTCCTATGTAAAAACACAGGCTGCATTTGCAATTAGATATGTATGTCATTATCACTGGGTAAATATTGTATTATTGAGGCCATGTGATCGCCGTTTGTTGTCTCTCTCCCGCAGAGTTGATAAGAGGTGGATCGTGAGATGAAGCTGTTCCTGTGCCGTTTCACATCACATCCATCCATCCATCCATCCATCCATCCATGGGATGCATCATGAAGCATCTCCGGCTTGAAGCTGCTCAGCGTCACAGCCGTCCGAAGTTACCTGTCAGAGTCGAACAGTGTGAAAACAGAGTCGAGCCCCCGTCGTGGGTCCAACGTGAGTTGTCTCAGTGCTTTTGCATGTAGCAGACTAAAGTTGGCTAATGCTGTAATTCTGGCAGAGGTAAACCAATGCTGCACTGCCTTAAATGGGAAACAGAGACCCAGACCTGAGCTTTACTACAACATGGGCCTGATTAAGACCAGATTGGTCTGCCTGTGGTTGGTTCTGAGCCACGGCCAAGACGACTCAGGGACGAGACTGTTAACGGTGTCGGTTGGACGCATTTATGCTGATCTCTCCCCCCCCCCTCCTTTGCAGCCATATATATCATGTTTACCGGAGAACCAAAGGAGCTCATATCAATGCCACATGGCTGCATGGTGGACTGGTAATTTTGCAGATATTGTGCAGAAGATTGTAGAAGACAAGGATTCAAATATACTAATGTCAAGCGATTTGTTTGTCCGTCTTGTTATTGCAAACTAGCAACTTGTCTTTTGACATTTATTCATTGAAGTGAAAATGTGAAATTACTTTGTGTGTCTCAGTGTGACTCACCAGTTTAATGGGTAACACTGCAAAACTACAGTGGGTCTATTGAAGTCCATGCACAGTCCAGGATCAGGTTCACTCTTAAGTACATCACTTTTTTTGATTAACTTTATGTCTGTTTAAGTTATTTTAACTTTGCAACAGTTAGTCAAGTATAGACATGTATGATCTCACTTTATTGAGGTGTTGTGATTTTAGGAAGAGATGCTACCATCTTGTGGCCAAAAATGTCAACTATTCTTATGATAAAAGTGGAAAACTTACAGAAAGCGAAGCAAGAATCGAATGAAATCACACATGAAATAGAAAAAAAAAAGATATTTATCATTGTGTTAAATTTCCTTGGAATTGTTTTATATTATTTTTTGTTTATTTTCCAGGAAAAAAACAGGAGTCGTTCGTACAGTCTCTGATTCACTGCAGCGACTTATGTGAGCGCCGGTGCGGTTTGTCCCTCTCTGCCTGCCGTAGGTGACGACGGCAATAAGGCGGAGCGGCGCAGCATGGACGAAGTGCTGCACTGAGTTTGTGACCTTCTGAGGTTTTTACTGTTTACTCAGGTCAGTGCGTGTGTTTCCACTTGCTCTGTTAGCTCAGTGTTCGTTGCTATTTCTACTTGTTTGTCTCAGAATTGGTTGTTTTTCACTGTCGTGTTGGGAACCAAAGCGTTAGCAGCTACAAAGCTAGCTGTCAGCCACTGCTGTCTCCTCATGTTTCGCTCGGATGATGTAAAACTGTATAATATTCGTGTGTTTATATTGTGAAACTGGAAACAGACCTTATAAAGACATCCAGGATGGAAAACAGTGAAGTTTCTTGTTGTTGTTTTGTGTTTTATTGTGGGTTTTTTTGCTTGTGTTACAGGTTTGAGTGATACTTTGCAGCATGTCAGTCAAACACGCATCAGTTCACGCAAAATGGATCATCGGCAGAGTCATCGGGACCAAAATGCACAAAACTGCCAAAGTGAGGGTCACCCGGCTGGTCCTCGACCCTTACCTGCTCAAGGTGAGACCCTCCGGGTCACCTGAGAAAACTCGGCCCATCAGATCAAGTGGTTGCCTGCTGCTGCACATTAACCTGATACCTGTTTTACCGTCTTTTCTTGTCGTGTAGTATTACAACAGGAGAAAGACCTACTTCGCCCATGACGCTCTGCAGCAGTGCACGGTGGGAGACATCGTCCTCCTCAAAGCTCTCCTCCAGCCCCGCTCCAAACACGTGAAGCACGAACTGGCCGAGATTGTGCACAAAGTGGGCCGTGTGGTGGACCCTCTGACGGGGAAGCTCGCTGCAGGGACAGAGTTTGTGGAGCCCCTGACGGACCTCTTCCTCCAACAGGAGGAGACGTTGGCGGAAAAGCTGCAGGAGCTCAACATCTCTGCTGCCACCTCCAGTGCAGCTGATTCGCCTCCGTCACAGACTCCCACGCCTTGACAGAAAACCTGCTCTCCCTCCCAATGATGCTCGTTTTCAATGTTACTCTACAATGAGTTTGGTAAAGGAGTTTAGGACTGACAGAAATTATGACAAACAACAAATAAAGCTGTTTCTCATTTGTGTTTTTTATTAGGAAGGAGTCCATTTATTCAAGTTTTCATTGGTTTTCAGTCTTTTTTTGTTTTTAAAAAAGAAAAAGAACTTCCTTTGTTTTTCATCACAGTCTCTTTTGTTTCGAATGTGTCTGTGAGTCTCCTTATTCTACAATTTGAAAACAATGGTTGCTTTAAAGTATGTGCGTCAGTGTGCTAATATTAAATGTTATGTTATGGACTTTGCCACAAAAAAATGTCTGTACTTCTTAAGTTGTGTGTTTTCTGCAGAGTTTATTAAATAACACCTGGAATTATCATAATCCCTTCACTTTTTTGTAATGGAGCAGTCAAACAGTTGTGTTTGAATCCATTGTTTGCATATGAAGGCTAGAACCCACTTATTGTTTAAATAATGTCTAGAAGTATTAAAGATGTGTCACAAGAGCGCAATAAAATTTAACATATTTCTCAAGGGGGAAAGCCAAGTGTTTGAAAACTGTAATGATTCGTTTCAGATGTAAAGCAGAAATCAACTCAATAGTTTAAGTTTTAGATGTTATTTAAAGTAATAGGTTTTCTGAGAAGATCCGCTCCTGTAGTTATTCAGGTTGATAACCTTATGTGAAGTTTAAGAAGTACGAGTCAAAAAGTACATTAAAATCAAAAGTCATGCTTAAGGTAGACACAGTACTTGGACTGACCGTTCCCGGTGGCTGTGCTTCATCCCCGGTTGAAATGACACCGTCTCCGGTTTCCTGCTCGGACCCGCTCGGATCGACTCGGGCTGCAGCCGAGTCAAACCTCCAGCAGCTCTCAGGGTGAATCATGGCGACCCGAGTCCTTCAAAGAGTCGGCAAAGGCCTGAAAGAGTCGAAAAACGGACTACATGGACACGGACAGCTCCTCCACACATCGAGGTCAGACACTTCCCAACGGCGTCCGTCTCCGCCGGCGCTTTCAGTTCGCCTCCAACTGTGTTTAGATGGAATAAAGTTGACAGCAATGACAAAGTCTCCGATGCTAGGCGGCTAAGCTAGCGCGTTTAAAGTGAACGCAGACGTTGGTTTTAGTTCTAACTTTAGCATTAGCTCCGCAACTCCAAAGTTGCTAACTTTGTGCTCACTTACTCTTAGCCGAACGACAACTTTAATGAAGCGACTTGTGTTTGCGGGAAGTGTTTCACGAAACGATTTAATCTCAGAGCTTCAAACGCTGTGCGCTCAAAATGACACACAATCTCTGCTGGGATTCTGTCAAACTGTTTACAACTTCAAGGTCATTATGCAGAGAATCGCTGTTCGGCTCAGCCTGCAGCCACAGGTGTGTGTGTTTACTCCTCCACTCTGTCTCTATGGCATGTTTTCTGCCATATTTTCTGATGCAAAGTGGCCGTAGATTGTGTTTTAGAGTTGGCATAAGTTGCACGAGTTGTTTGATGACAGTCAACAGGGCAGAAAGTGGTCGTTTTAAACGCTGAATTAAAGTTCAGCACCGAAAACGAAATGCTGTGCATGTGCCAAAAGCAGCTTATAAGTTTATGTTGACTAATCTTGAGACAAAGTGCACAGCACTATGCACAGCTTAAACACAACAATAAGCCTGCAGAATTCACCTCCACTTTGTGTATTTCAGCATTTTTTAAAAACTTTTCAACAGAAGTAATGCAATTACCTATGTGCGTTTAGTACCTGTTTTATTGTTTCCTTTAATGTAGGCAAATAATATAGCAACACTTGAGTTCACAAGGTGATGTGTACCACAAAAATAACAATTATTAGCTGTTCCAACCCTTTTTTTCTAGGATAAACTCGCAATTTGATGTTTTTGCAGATTGTGTTCATTGGTCTGTGTTGTAAATCAGCCTGCAACTAACACTGGCTCTAAGACATGTTATTAACTGAGGCAAAATAATGCAGCATTTGTTAAAGGCGAGCTTTCATCTGACAGCAGGCAGAGAATTACGCAGTAGGGATAAAATCAAGTGTTTTCAAGGCTTGAACTGGGTGGGCAGGTTTTCTGTTGATTTGTTTCGGTGTATAGTGGAGACAATGCTTGTTGAATCCATCGTTTGTTTGCTGGTTTTCCCTCCACAGGAGCTTGGCCGCTTTCAGGGAAGACAGCTGGTTCAAATCACTGTTTGTGAGGAAAGTCGACCCAAGAAAGGACGCTCACTCCCATCTGCTTGCCAAGAAGGAAGACAACAATCTGTACAAGATCCAGTGTATGTTCTCATTTTACAAAAAAAACAAGCCGGACCGAATAATTCAGTGAAAACTGATGAACGGTGCATTGTCCTCTAATGTTTTGTTTGTTTCGTGCAGTTCATAACGTCAAGCCCGAGTGCCTCGATGCCTACAACCAACTCTGGTAAGAAGTTCCTTTCTTTCCCAATAACTGCCCGCAGATGCCCCGCCAAAGTGCTGTTCTTGTAAACTGTGCAGGAGTTTGGCTTCCACTCATGTTTTTGTGTTTATCCTCCAGCGAGAGCGTCCTGCCTTCCATCCACGCGAACCCCGAGTACCCCTGTGAGCTGGTGGGCACCTGGAACACGTGGTACGGAGAGCAGGACCAGGCCGGTAAGAGCATGAAAAAAAACCAAAACATACCCGATGGTAACATTGGTCACATTCAAACACAGGCGAGTTTAATGCCTTCATTGGAAGGCCAGCAGGCTGAATAATCGACCACATGGGCAACAAAAACATTTGTCTCAAATGGGATTGATTAGACGCGCTGCAAACAACAATGACGAAGGACTAATAGAATCAGGTTTTGATGTAGTTTCATCTTCTCTCATGTTGGAGGTATTTGCTCCCGTGTTTTTCTTCTTTTTGGGCCTGTTTTTTTTCTAAAAACAGCAGTTGATAATGTGACCTTTGGATTTAGGTAGACATTTTCACCTTTTTATGTCGTTTTTCGACTGAAAACATTATTTTGTTGTTGTGAGATCACTTGTAGAGAATGTGAAGTTCATCCTCTGGAAACGAATATCTCTTATCGTCAAGCTCTTATCATGCTGCGTCTTCTTCCTTCTTATTCAACAGATGGGAAATAAAGTGAAGGAATTGAGCTGTTCAATTTCCGAGATGTTAAGACAATGATTTTCAAAGACCGCTGTGGTCACTCTTCTTCTCATTGACACACAAACAGGCACAATCACAGCTTGTGTTTTCTAGTTATTTATAGCTGCAACTTTATGGCTCGACCCCCGGCTGCTGCTGCTGCTG
>JASSRZ010000006.1:16754876-16767475 GCA_032164315.1 Malacoctenus gilli
AAAAAGTCTTAAAATGTAATACTGTTTGTAAATCCTATTGCACTAAAATTGATCAGAGAGCAAATGAATGACTCCAGTTACCAACATGAAAAACGCTGCATCCACTGCTCACAGGTATGAAGTTTGATGTTCCAGGTTATGATCAGTTTAACAAAGAGAAACATGCTGTTTACAAATGTGCATTCATTTATGGACAGGAAAGGTGTTTTTCACAGGTAGTGGCCCTTCATTTTCTGGGCTTCAGTTGGATATTTATACACAATCACACTTCTCGTGCCCACTGCTACAGATAAAACTGTTTACATGGCTTTAGTTCAGTCAACTGATTATGTTTATGTGCCAATAATCAGGTCGCTGGATAAAGGAATTCGTCCAAAATGACATTATAAAGATGCACTAAAGGTTGTTTCCTTTGTTAAACTGCTTGATCTCCTGACACATATCATCACATCAGGGTGTGACAGGAGCAAACTGATTGGTATGATTGTTCAAATTTCACTGGAATTCAGTATTTATGATTCAAACTGCTGTATTTTGTCAGGTCTACAACTTTGTGCTTTCACTGACTTCAGTGGGTTTATTTTTCAGTGGTCAGAGTCTAGATTTACATGGTGGGCTTATAGATCAAGGTGGAGATGCGGCCGCAACTGTGTTTGTGAATGTGTGGGGTTTTTTAGCTGTCTGATGTTGGTGAGGAATCATTTCTCAGCGTGGTAAATGTAAAATGCAGTGCTTCAACGAGGTTAGTTGTACATATTTAAATAAACTTCTGATAAAAAAAATTAAAAAAGTTTGCAGACCTATTTTTTGGTTAAAAAGTTTGAGGTTCATGTTCCAGATTTTAACTTTTTGGTCTAAAGTAAAAAAAGACGTTCAATAAAATCAAAATTAAGTTAAACACTCAAAACAGCGGTAGTCCACATTATCACCCATGCTCATCAATTATTAATGTGATTAAAAATTGACCCAATAAAGTGTTTTTAGGGTGTGACAAAGGCTGCCTTCAGGTTGAATCATGAGTTTCATCCTGATTTAGTCGTAGGTTTTTCAGCTCAATAAATGCATTTTTGTAAGTAAAGAAAGCAGAAATAGAGTTTGGCTACTTAAAATAGTATTTATAGTCTGATTTTTATTATTTTGCGCATTTAAATTATTGATAAAAGCGGAAAGTCCCATCTTCGCTCGGTCCCGTGAAGGCAGCAGCGGAGCACGTGTTGGAGCCTTCTGGAAAGAGACTCCCCTTTCAGAGCGCGGCCGAGCCGAGCAGTGAGCTCTTACCACCGGCAACTCTTTTCACTTCCACCACGCTGGTCGTGCCGCTTCGCCATGGCTGCCGTCAAAGCGCTGAACCCGAAAGCAGAGGTGGCCCGAGCCCAGGCCGCGCTGGCCATCAACATCAGCGCGGCCCGGGGGCTGCAGGACGTGCTGCGGAGCAACCTGGGACCGAAGGGGACCATGAAGATGTGAGTGTCTTCGGAGCTCTTTGTGCAGCACGCCTGCTAATGCTAACGCCGCTGAGGCGCGACCGTTAGCCTCACTTTTTCCGCTTCATTCCGAGACAAGAAGCCGTACCCTCAACTTCTGGCACCAGAGTTCAATAAAGTTCTTCATCTTGTCAGATATGAGTGGAATAAATCGCATTTCTGTCCAGTTGAGGCCTTTCTTGGATTAGCCGTTAGCGGCTTTTCCCGGCGCACGTTGCCCTGCCCAGTCATCGTCATCCGCTTTGACAACTGCTAACGTTAGCATGGCAGCTAAAGCTGAGTGTACTGAAGCAAATCGTTCACGTCTGTCAATGAACGTTCAATTAACAGTTTACACTTTTATGAGTTATGGGCGGCTGGGTCACGAGACAATAAATTATTCTTTAAATAGTCATGATACATACATTTAGGCACACTCAATGCTAGTAGTTATAATCCCTGTCTGGCAGGGATTATAGGACCCATCGCACGTTTCCTCTAAAACTAGATCAAAAACTGACGTCTTCATTTTTTTTTTTTGCTCTTAATGTCATCGTCTTGTAAAAGTGACACCCCAATTGTCTCCTTAACGAGCCCCCCTATCCTACGTTAACTCTCTGCAGGCTGGTGTCTGGTGCAGGAGACATAAAGCTGACCAAAGATGGTAACGTCTTGTTACACGAGATGGTAAGTAAATGGAGAAGTGTGAAACTACGCCTAAATAATCCGAGTCTGAACGTCCCTCCTGGTGTCACTGTGCTGCCTTTTGTATCGTCAATGGAAAAGACCACACCTACTCTCCTGTCTACATGTTATATCACCTTAAAAACAACGCATCACTCAAGAGTGGCTTTAAAAGCAGAATCCAAACATGCTGGAGATTGTTGTGCTTGATATGGTTGGAGTGCAGTTTGCCACTCACTCCATGGTTACAATCACAACCATCAAATTCAAGTGTGTTGGAGGAGAGACGCTTAAAATCACAGCGTTACCGGCTAACATGTTTGTCATTTCTTTGAGGATGTCTGGGAACCTTTTACGACTTAAAAGAAAACCTCAACAGTATTTAAGTCACCTTTGTATGAAGTAAAAGTGCTGACACATACATATTCACACACCTCAATAAATAGCATAAGGTATTCAACTGATTCATGACTTCTGAAAATGATTGACACTGTTTTCCAAGCCTTGACATAGTTTTGATGTCGTGAACAGAAGCTGCATCAGCATCAAAATAGAAGTTGTCTTCATGTTGACATTAATTTTTATTACTTGCAGGATTTAACTAAAACTGTGGATGTTTTTCCATAATAAAAAATTATTTATTTATGGAAAAAGTAGTTTAAATGCATCCAAAAATATCAGGGTTACCTATAAATTGTTTGTGTCTATTTTGGGACGATAGCACCTCACCACAACACTGCTCCAAAGTAAATAAAACTCCACCCACTGTGTCAGTCCGTGTGACTATAATTTCAGCGAAGAACAAACATGCTGTACCAGAGAACAACCACACCTGTACACAACAAAAGATGAAGCTTTGTGTATTCATGATTACTCCTGTTGCTTGGGTGGAACATGCCTCGATGATGGTCCGAGGGGGCCGTCAGACGTCAACAATTAACTGTGTGTTTTGTTGCCAAACAAGTGTTGTGGGTGGATGTGATGCATCCACGCGAGCGATGATAACTTGAAATGTCAAATGTAGAAAAAGAAAACTAGATTTAAATCTTCTGCTGGAGAAAAATAAGAAAACGTTTTTTATTTAAAATTGGAGAATCCTAAACAAACTTGTAAAATGTTAACATTTTAACTGGACACACTTATTCTTAGTCATACGTAAATGACGCTCAGTAAAATGATGTGTCAGGGAAGTTTGGCTGTCAGAAAGCCCTTTTCTGTTTAATTCTTTGCTCAACAGTAAATTTAGCATCATAAATATTAAATGTAATTTAAATCTAAATCGGTCTTGTATTTCTCTTGCAGCAAATTCAGCACCCAACAGCCTCACTGATTGCTAAGGTGGCCACGGCGCAGGATGACATCACGGGAGATGGTACCACTTCTAACGTCCTCATCATCGGCGAACTTCTGAAGCAGGCCGACCTCTACGTGTCCGAGGTAAAAAAGGCCTCAAAGTTTCCAGATCCTGAAGCACAGCGAGACTAAACAGTGCGAAAGATTAAGAACATCAGATATAAGGATGGTTGAAATTTTATTCACTCAATCTTTTCAAGTTGTGAAGGTTTATTCGGGTCAAATTTTTCAACCTGCAGGGTCTTCACCCGAGAATCATTGCTGAGGGCTTCGAGGCAGCCAAAGACAAAGCTCTGGCTGTTCTGGAGGACGTGAAGGTCACTCGGGAGATGGACAGAGAGACCCTCATCAACGTGGCTCGCACTTCCCTCAGGACCAAGGTCCACGCAGAGCTGGCAGACCTGCTTACTGAGGTGAGCTCTGAATGACGTGTGGTCTCGCATGTTCTTGTTGTAGAGAGGAAAAAGGTTTTGTTCTCACAAACAAATCTGTTGTTGGCAGGCTGTCGTGGATGCTGTGCTCGCCATCGCCAAACCCAATGAGCCCATCGACCTCTACATGGTGGAAATCATGGAGATGAAGCATAAGACCGACTGTGACACACAGTGAGTCTCCTTTTACTCGAAACCACCGAATAACTAAACCATTTCTTTTCTGATTCCACCAAACGTTGTTTCGTCTTCTTCCTGCTCTCAGACTGATCAGAGGTCTGGTGTTGGACCACGGCGCCAGACACCCAGACATGAAGAAGAGGGTGGAGGACGCCTACGTGCTGACGTGTAACGTCTCTCTGGAGTACGAAAAGACGGAGGTGAACTCCGGCTTCTTCTACAAGAGTGCCGGGGAGCGAGAGAAGCTGGTGGCAGCCGAGAGGAAGTTCATCGAGGAGCGCGTGCAGAAGATCATCGCCCTGAAGAACAAAGTGTGTCCCAACGGCGACAAGGGATTCGTCGTCATCAATCAGAAGGTGATGATGCTGTTTGGCATCAAAGGTTTACCTCGAGATTGAAGGTCCACTGGATCCTTTACATGCACAGTGAACACCCCAGGGTGCTCACGTGTAGCTTCCCTTGGTCTTTTTAATCTGTGCTACAGTGACTCTGGTCTGTACCTCTGCATTAGGAGAGCCTGCTTCTCCCCTACGTGTATTCAACGGATCAGTACAAGTCTGTAATGACTGCAAAAGAACAAACTCTTTGTCCGAGGTGATTTCTAAACCTGTCTGTCTTTGTCCTGTAGGGCATTGACCCATTCTCCCTGGACGCCCTCGCCAAGGAAGGCATCATCGCTCTGCGCAGGGCAAAAAGGAGGAACATGGAGAGGTAAGAAAGAGAATTAGTCTCTGAATTTTGTAGATGGTAACTTTAATCCATCGGAACTTGCATCATAAGACCTACCAGACAAAAGCTACATTAGATGCACGAAAGCCAGTGGTTTCTCCAGAGTTTGGATGACGTGTCAGGTTTCCTATTGTCACTTGCAGCTTTGCTCTGCAAGTCCACCAGGGATTATCGCAGCATTTTTCGTCATGCGAATCACAAACCGGTCTGTCGAGCTCTCCTCTCCTGTCGCGCTGCCATCATCTGACACAGATGACATGAAAAATCACGTCAAGAATTTTTCCAAGTCTCTTGATAAGAGCGACAGGTCGGCTGCCTGCCGCTCAGGTTGACATTGTAGATTTTATCTGTTCAGAAGTGACTGTTACGTCACATGACTGCGAGAAGGAAGTCATGTGGTGCCGTTTGGCCACTAAAATTCCTCTTCTAAGATCAGAACAATAGTGCCTTTATCTTAATGATGTAAGATGGGTTTTTTTCTTCACTCAACTAAACTTGACAAAACATGAACTTTTACCCTTTTGTTTTATTTTTAGTTGTATAGTTTTTTCTTGTTTGGTTATTTTTATGCTAAATCCTCAACATGGCCATGACATGAAACTTAACAAATACTTCTCGTGTGTGTGTGTTGATGGCAGGTTGACCCTCGCTTGCGGCGGCATCGCCATGAACTCAGTTGATGATCTCACAGCCGATTGTTTGGGAAACGCTGGTCTGGTTTACGAACACACACTGGTGAGTATTTATTCAGTGGCTTTACTGGTCAGAAAGCCAATATCACGATGAAGGTGGAGTTAACCTCGTGATCCTGTCCTGCAGGGAGAGGAGAAGTACACGTTCATCGAGAAGTGCGGGAACCCTCGCTCAGTCACCCTGCTGGTGAAGGGACCCAACAAACACACCCTCACACAGATCAAAGACGCCGTCAGAGATGGTCTACGTGCAGTCAAGAACGCCATCGAAGACGGTAAGATGTCGTGAAAAGGAGTGCTGCGTCAGTCGCCCATCTTTGTCCCTCAGCTTGTTTTGACACTCTTTAATGGCATAAATTGGATTCAAGAGCGACGGCAAAAACAACCATTTCGAAGCTGTGGATCAGTCAATTTTAGTTATTGGGGCTCCTTCAGTCTTTCGCTTGTTTTCTACAACTGAAGTCCAGATTCTGAGTTTTTTATGGTCAAATCCAGCGGACCCGGTTTGCACAGCGAACACCCAGAGATGCTAATGTGGCTCTCTCTGGTCCTCCATGTCTGTGCCACAGTGACTCTGATCTTTTCCTCTGCATGAGGAGAGTTTTTTCCTCTCTCACATGTATTCAATTGATCAGGACAAACTCCCCAACGTCTCACATCCTCTTGTTTGGCCTCCGTTACATCTTTACCCCTTGTTTTTATTAACATTCCTTTCTCTTATGTTCACCTGTACAGGTAGCATAGTGTCCGGAGCAGGTGCCTTCGAGGTCGCTGTGGCAGACGCTCTGGTAAAACACAAGCCCAACGTGAAAGGCAGAGCCCAGCTGGGAGTCCAGGCGTTTGCTGACGCTCTCCTCATCATCCCCAAGGTGAGAAAAGGTTTATTAATCTTCACCCTTTCAGTGTTCCTTCACTCAAGTGCACCACAGAAAAACTCTTGATTTCAGTCTGAGCCTGTTGTAGTAAAACGTTTGTCTTTGTAGGTGTTGGCCCAGAACTCTGGCTACGACCCCCAGGAGACCCTGCTGAAACTGCAGACAGAGTACAAAGAGTCCGGTCAGCTCGTCGGAGTCGACCTGAGCACAGGTCAGAACCTCTGCAGGCAAACAATTTCCCACTTGGACACTTGTTTTTAAATTGTTCCCTGCAGTTGGCTCCTTTTTGTAGGTGTTTCATGGCCATAAATTCACACAATCACATTTTCATTTTGTTTCCCAGGAGAGCCGATGGTGGCCGGAGAGGCGGGTGTGTGGGATAACTACAGCGTCAAGAAACAGCTTCTTCACTCATGGTGAGACGGCGTCTCTCAACCCGAGTGTCTGATTATTCCAAGTGTTCCTCCTCAGTTCCTGACAAACTTTTCTTTTGTTTGTTGTGTGACAGCACGGTGATCGCCAGCAACATCCTGTTGGTGGATGAGATCATGCGAGCTGGAATGTCTTCCCTCAAAGGTTAAAGGTCGACCTGAGGAGCCGCAGCTGTTCTCGTACCCACAGGGATAGTTGTTTACCCAACGTTTCCCGCTCTTGGCACTCTGAAGCACCCCAAGTCTGATGGACGGCCCGCTGTAACCATTCAAGGCATCCATCGCAGCGTCCGTCAGAAATCAATGTTCTGCTAGTCGTCCTCTTTTTTTTTCATGAATTTGTCAACGTCTCCCTCCTCAAAAGATTGGTTTATTTATGAGATTTTGTTAAAGAATTAAAAAAAGCACTGACCTCTGCCACTCAGTTTTGTTTCTACTCATTAAAGGTTTTCTTGGCTCTTGAATCTTTGTTCTTTCTTTCTTTGGCCAAAAAGTGTAACAAGTGTTGCGTAAATCAACTGAAAGACAATGTGACATTCCAAAATAATTTAAACTTGTTTTTTTTTTCATATTTGTAGCGAAACAAAGTACTTTTCTTGAGTCCTGCAAAGTACAAGGTGTTTGGACACCAGTTGGATGGGAAACTGGTAGCAAATTTTAACCCTCATGTCTTATCAAATAATAAAAGATGGATGTAAACATGGGAAACACTCAACTAGAACCCTTTTCCTTTTAAATATTGGTCGTCACATCAAAAGTGGACCAGAAAGGTTAGCTACCCTAAAATTTGGAGTAGTCTTTGTAACAAAGCTATGTAAACATTTTGTTAAAATTTGAGCGAATTAAAAGCTACTCAACAAATATGACTCTGGAGAAAAGCAACAATAGTCAGTGTTTCGGACTTTAGTGTATCGTACATCCAGTACAACAAACAACCTGTCACAGTATTATATAATGAGGTGAGCTTACATTAAAACAGTTCTGAAGAAGAGGATAAGCTTAACGCTAATGAAGGTTTCAGCATGTATTAGTTGGGAGTCATGAGTAATCAAGATGACACTGAATTCATGAGCATTACTGGAGCATTATATTGTGACATAACACATTTTGTCGGAGTGAATCACTCAAATCATCGTTCACGACTGAGTGAAGGTCTTTTAAAAATAAAAAGCACATCTTCGTTTTTTACACACTTGAAAGATGTGTTCAGCAAGTTTCATAAAGTATAACTGTTATATCAACAAAACGGATTCAGTTGAAACAATGCCACACTAGATCAGGTTCCGTGTTTTCTTACATACGAAATGAAAAGTTTAAAAATCAAACGAACAATAAATAAAATACAAATATTTCATTCACGCGGAACTTTTGTGGTCCACACGGAGGAAGTTCACGGTGGAACTTATTTCCGCTACAACCGTGAAATCTGTCCGACGGAGAAACAGCAGAAAAACTCGATACTTTGTGATTTCTGTAATTTTATTGTCAAACTTCACTTTTTCAATGCAGCTTCTACACTAAAAACAGTAGGAACGCAACATTTTTAAACGTTAAAATGACACCGTTGATATTTGCTGTATTTTTGCTGACAGCTTCTGGTAAGTCTGCAACGCTTTCTTTTGTATGAATGGACATAATGAATTATTATTGAATTAATTGTGTGTCCAGCCGCTGGGACAGAGATCCTGGACATCCCGGGGGGGACGATGGTGATGGGCACCAGCGCGGCCGACGGCAGGGACGGAGAGTCCCCGACCAGGGAGGTCCAAGTGCTGCCCTTCAAATTAGACCAACTTCCCGTCACCAACTCCGACTTCAGGTAAGCGACACCTGACGCACGACGTCCAGGTGCGTTCAGACTGATGCAGGACGAAGACGGTGACTTGTGGTCCGTGTGTCTGTTCTCTCCCATCAGAGACTTTGTGAGGGCGCAGAAATACAAAAGTGAAGCAGAGACGTTCGGTTGGAGTTTTGTGTTTCAAGACTTTGTGTCGGAAGAGCTGAAAAGTAAAGTCACGCAGAAGATCGAGGTACTGAGACTTGGAATCATCTCCTCCAACTGATCAACCCAACTCATTGTGGTCAAACCGTCAATTCAAATCACTGCTTATCTTCCACATTCAGTTGTTTGTGAGACTAAAACAAAGAAGGAGAATAAAGGGAAAAGTACAAATTCACTCAGTTAATCGTAAAAGCTTTGCTGGAAAAACTACACGAGTATTTGTAAAAAGAAACCTTTGGGGCATCTTCCTCTTTCCTTTTTTCTCTGCTCTTATTTCTACAATAAAAAAATGCTGTTTTTATAATCTCATGAAGGCCAAAAAGCAGCAGGGTCACATGAAGTTTTCCTCTTCTGACCATGAGCATTATCATCCCGTCTGGCTCCGAGGAGACGGCAGAGACGCAACAACTTCAGATTAAACGCCTCGTGTTCAAAAGTCACAGTCACAACAATTGGCTAAAGTGTAAAGATGGTAAGGGGAGAGGCTGAACAGAAGTTGTGTTTGGTTGTCTGGTGAACTTAAAGTCTTCACCTGTGCACCACAGACCCCCAACTGATCCTTACTTTGACTTTTTGGTCACTTTTTAACCGTTTGTGTCTTTTTCTGCTTCATCGATTGAATTTGATTAAAATCTTCTTTGCATATATTTACTTTTGAGCACATTTCCAGGATATTTTCCCAACTTTACGTTGACACTTGTCATGACGATTTCCGTTTTGGGACATTATTGTTGTCTCTCGAAAAAAAAGTGATTAAATACAAAAAAAGCAAAACAAAAACTTCTCAGTCAAACTGCGTGTGTCGTAAGTGGCGATTTGTGTTTTCTAACAAAGTAAAGTTGACGACGTAGCCTAAATTGTACCAAGAAGAATAACATCAGAATAACTCATGAGAGTAACTCTTGTTTCCTCTCATCTCTTCCTTCCAGTCGGCTCCCTGGTGGTTGCCAGTCGAGCGAGTTTTTTGGAGACAGGTGAGTTTTCAGGCGAAAGTCGAACAAGTGTCCGATTTAACCTGAGATCCAGCCACAGGTGTAAACAAACTGCATCTATTGGCTTTCCTCCCTCCCTGCTCCACACGCCTCTGTCCTCACCTTGCAGCCGGCAGGACCCGGCTCGGGCATCAGGGAGCGTCTGGACCACCCGGTGGTCCAGGTGAGCTGGAACGACGCTCAGGCCTTCTGCCGCTGGAAAGACAAACGACTGCCGACGGAGGAGGAGTGGGAGTGGGCTGCACGGGGGGGCCTGCAAGGTACAGCGGAAACACAGCGAACCGAGCGGTCTCGCAGTCGACACTGCAGTTAAACAAAGCTTTAGATTAGGTGGCAGACAGTAAACGAAGGACGTGTTCGAACTCCGAGTGTGTTTTTGTTTGTGCTGCAGGACGGACGTATCCGTGGGGAAACAAGTTCCAGGCCAACAGAACCAACCTGTGGCAGGTCCGACTCGCAGATCGTTACAGTGCAGCAGCACTAAATCTGCATTTTGATCATTGAACATTGCATCAGCTGGTTCCAATGTCTGCTTTTGTGAATTTAAATTGTTAAGAAAACTCACACGAGTTTATCGGCCGAGTCAAAATATTCTGGTTCAAACAGGAGGTTTTCAGGGGTTAAAAAATCCAAACTCCACTTAAGTTTTAATTTTTAATTGTAAAAGGACTTTAAATGGCTTGACATTGTTCTTGGGACTTCAGCGCACCTCCCTCATGCAACTTTTGGTTTTCTGTCTGTGTTTTAGGGCTCATTTCCAGATAAAGACACCGCAGAAGACGGATATCACGGCGTCTCTCCGGTCACTGCGTTTCCACCTCAGAACAGTTATGGTAAGTGAGGTTAAAGAAGCAGACTGAGGCCGTCTCCTCCTCTTGTTGATGTCGCCGTGACGTACGTCGCCTCGTCCCGCAGGACTGTACGACATGATGGGAAACACGTGGGAGTGGACGTCCACGCCGTTCCCGTCGGCGCGCCCGATGTATGTGCTGCGCGGAGCCTCCTGGATCGACACGGTGGACGGCTCGGCCAATCACAAGGCTCGGATCACAACCCGGTGAGCCCAAACGGCCGTGCGCTGTCATCTGCACTCGCTGGGAACTGTTTAATGGTTACGACTGTTTCCCGCAGGATGGGCAACACTCCCGACTCCGCCTCCGATAACTTGGGCTTCAGATGTGCTGCCAGCGTCGGACAGAAACACAAGAAGACGAAAGACAAAGCAGAGCTATAGAAACAAGCAGGAGGCTGAAGCTGCCCAATGAAAAATGGTTATTTGAGGGGGGAGGGATTAAATTACTGAGCTATAATTAGAGTTTTTCACTTTGACGAGGAAATAAAAGGGATGAATAGAAAATAAATGAATGTTGTGATTAAAATGAAGGTGAGAGGACGGAAGGGAACAAAGTTCAGTGTATTTCTCCTGTGGAGGACTTTATTTTCTACATTTGTGAAACAAATAAAAATGTGCAACACAGTTTCTCAAAGAAATGTCCTTCTGTCTATCGAATGTCTTTATTTCAATCGGCCGAAGCTTCGCCCCGAAGTGTAAAACTGAATCTTTTCACAGACCGGGAGGAACTGGACTCAACCAGCATCAGGATGCTTCTTTCTTCACGCCGCGATCCGCCTTTTGTTGTGTCTCTATGTGACCGGAGAGCAAATCAATGGCTGCTTTGGTTTCAGTTGCAGCTTCTCTAATCCCATCCTTTACACTTTGTTTTACTTTCCCACCCTTCAGCGGCAGGCTGGTCCGACGGCAGGACAAAACAAACGCGGCCATTCATCCGTCTTCTTTTCCAGCTCGATGGGGGTTTTGCAGCGCGTTGAGGCCGATCTGAGCGGACGGTCGGGTGGCGGCAGCATCCACCCCAACACGCACGTAACCACAAACTCACATTCTCACCTGGGGACAGTTGAGGGCCGCAAATAGACCTCGTGCATGTTTTTAGACGGGGAACTGCTCAGAGGGAACGTGCGCACACACAGGAAGAAAAAGGCAAACTTGCAGAGAAAAAAAGCCCCTCCAGGGTGCAAACCACAGATGGTCTCACTGTGAGGCACGAGCACCAGCCGCTGCACCACCACAAACAACAGCGCTCCATCATCACATCTGTGAGAGTGAAGAGAAATGACTCTACCGTTTCATTGCCAGTCATGAAAACTGTCTGAGTTTATCATCGCAGTCCTTCAGTTCGTGTTATGACTGCATTAAAAGCCGCCGTTATTTTTGTCCTGTTACACTCACACATGATCACGACCAAACGCACCAAATGGAAACAGGTTAAAATGTGGAAAGCTTGAAGCATGTGTGTAAAAATACGATGTGTCCTAAAGTTTCCCCTCCTCCTGGTCAGCTGGGTTGTTGTGTCAGCTTAGTTGCGTAACAGTCTCACTTCTTTAATGACCCACAAACGCTCATCACAGAATAAAAGAAATAAATACAGTTTTTTCTGCGGCACAGAAGAAAAGAAGGGCGTCTTCCAGCTGGTTTTAATCATGTCTACCAATGTTAACATTGAAAATTAAAGTTGGGCGTCTGTCAAAAAAGGTGTGGGAGTCAACTTTGGACTTGGAAGTTGGATCTCCTCAATTACTGTGACGTGTGAGTCAGTTGTGCTGTTGTGTTTTTGAACTGAAAAGCATTAAAGCTCACGCAGCAAAAATGCGCCGGCCAGTGGAGGCGAAACGTCCAAACTGAAAGTAACAAGAACTTTGGACAAAATCAGACGGAAAGTCTCTCATGTGGGACTTAAAGATCAAAATG
>JASSRZ010000006.1:16786905-16800285 GCA_032164315.1 Malacoctenus gilli
ACACACACACACACACACACACACACACACACACACACACACACACACACACACACACACACACACACACTGGCAGAACAATCACACAACCAAATCCATGTAAAATGAGACCTGGCTCTTCCTTGTCATTGTCAGCGAGACGCACAATGTTTTAACTGCAAGTTTCAGTGAAACGCGACACCACACAGCCAGCAGAGCGAAGCAAACGCGTAGCAGGTGTGTGTAAATACACACATCGCCACGGAGAGGAGAAGAAAAGGTGTATTTTACGACAGATGGTTAAGTTTTGGTGCTCAAACTTCAAAGTTGGAACTTGTTTGAACAGGCCAGGAGGATGAAAATGAAGACGTCAGGCCACAGCAAAGCACAAAGGTCAATATTTGCACACACACAACAACGTGTATCTTCATCTCGGAGTCTTTTTAGAGGGTTTCACCCTTTAGGTTTATGACGGCTTAAAACAAAAAAATTCACACACAGAAAAACACTTCTGTTCATCAATATCTTAACCTAACTTTCTGATCAACTCAGTTAAAATCAAACGTAGTCTTTCCTGTCGTACCCCCCACCTCCGCTGGTGCTGCGAGGGGCCGAGTAGGCCATCCGAGGCGGCTTGTACTTCTTCTCCTTCGGCGGGCAGCTGCTGCACAGCATCGCCCCTCCAATCAGGAGCAGAGCGGCGGCGCCCCAGCCGATGTAGAGCGAAGCCCCCAGCTCCCTCCGCTGGGAGCTGATCACGATGGGGTTGTAGAAATCCCGCACGACCACGCTGGCCGTCCAGGAGACGGGGATGAGGACCAGGAGGCCAGCGAGGACGAAGAAGATCCCCGAGATGATCATCACTTTGGCCTTGGACGCCTCGTCCTCGATGCAGTTGGTGCACTTGGCCCCGACGATGGAGATCATGACCCCCAGCACGCCGAGTATGATGGAGACGATGATCATGGCTCTGGATGCCTGAAGCTCCTGGGCCAGCGCCAGCATGGAGTCGTAGATCTTACACTGCATCTGGCCCGTGCTCTGGGTCACGCAGTTCATCCACAGACCCTCCCAGATGGTCTGAGCCGTGATGATGTTGGCCCCCACGAAGGCCGACACCCGCCACATCGGGAGGGCGCAGGTCACGATCGTGATGACGAACCCGAGGAAGCCGAGGGCGATGCCCACGATCTCCATCCCCATCGACATCGTGGCCCGAGAGAGAAATCAGAGTCCAAAGATCACGGAGGACGACAAAAGGCGACGAAGAGCCTCCCGCTCTGTTGTTGTGGATGTGCACCTGCAGGAGGGCGTGATGGAGCTGTGGGATGCTGCCACGGAAACACGAGACCCTTTATACCTCAGGGGAGCAAAGGAGGAGTCCCTGGGTGATGATGTCAAGCGAAGGCTGTCTTAACCAAAACAAAAAAAACAAAAACAGGAGCAACCTGTGAGAGCCGCGGCAGGAGAGGAGGGATGTGATGGCGGCAGGGCGTGTCCGTGTTTGGTTGTTGGGGGTTGGGCACCGGTGAATGGCGTCCCCTTCGCTCGCAGAAACAAACGCGTGTGTTTGTTTAAAAATGAAAGGAAGGACAGATTGTCATCAGTGCACCGATGGGGGTCGGTGGCATCGGCCAGAGAGACCCCTCCCCCCCACACACACACCCCAACCCCTAAAATACACAAGCTTGGTGTCACGTCCAGTGATTTTTAGTCTTAGTTTCAACATTTGAACAAATGCCTGGTTGAATATGGTCTGCAGCGCAAATACTGGCGTTAGAAAGTAAATACACGTCACATACATCAAGTCTGAAAGGCATTAAGCATTTACAGAAGATCTAGGATTAAACTTCTGTTGTTGTTAGGTTGAGGCAGTGGTTTGTAACCTGGGGTCCGGGACCCCCTGCAGTTAAACTGGAGGTCTCAGATGCAGCTAAAAAACAGGATTAAACATGAAAAACATCTCAAAAAGAAACTGCTCAGTGCTTTTATTTTGAAGGCTCCTGAGCTCTGTGTGTTGGTGCTGGTGTGTGTGTTTCTGCCAGTGTTTGTCTTCGCTGTAGAACAAAGATTGGATGGGGGCGGGCTTGTAGCTTTTTCTGATCCGGGGATCCAAACAGTAAATGTTGGGGGGCCGCTCGTGTGGTCTTCATGTTGTTTTCTAGCGAGCTGCGTGATTGTGGCGCTCTTACTCTGCTGTAACTCGTCTCTCTCACGACACACGTGTCGTCCACCCTTTGACCGCCTCCAGTCTGTGACGTTCTTGTGAAGCATCTCTCTGCCGGGTTGTAACCCAGTTCCTATCTTTGGTTTTCATGACCTGGGATTAACCCCTGTTCGTTTGAGTTTCCAGAAGATAAGCGAGACTTCCAGACCCCCCGATCAGACCCTGGTTACCGTTTTTAACTCCGATTTGAATCCTTCACGAGCAAACTTACTGTTGACTGGAGCAGATCTCACTTATCACTTCCTGGTTCCGCCGATGTGGGGCTTTTTAAACAGTCATGATTCAGCGGGAGAAGAACAATCCGGAAGGCTTCTATTGAAACTGGAGGAACTGCACCAAGAGCAAATACGAGCGGAGGGAAAACACAACAGGCCGCTCTCAGACACCTTTAGCATACAGACAGCGTGATCGTCTCAGTATCGGTTTAACTCTGACCAAACACGGCTGAGGCAGGCAAACATATCACACAAAGGAGATCATGACAGTTGAGGAAAGTATGTGAGAAATATTGATCATTTGGATTCATGTTTTTATGAATTATAGTTGGCAGAGTAATTAGTTATAAGCCAATTAAGTAGCCTGATTTTTTTGTGCCACATGTGGAAGATGTCCTCGCAAAAGGACCTGAAAATGAGTGCTGAACACACACAAACAAACCCAGCAGGTGACCCTGTTTGTCGTTTCATCAAGTGTTTATGTGACAACATCAGGTAACGATGCATCTCCTCTCAAGATAACGGCCTGGAGCTGGTGTGCGCGTCCCGTGTTACCAAAATAAAAGCAGAGCTGCTTGTAGGGTGACAAAGCGACTCATGTCCTTCAGTTAAGCTGAGTTGCAAAAGGGGCAACTTTATGAGCCTCTCGGCAACGTCTGAGGAAGGAAATGCAGAATTAGAAATAAAATACCCAAAATTGGGCATTTTTATGAAAAATGTCTATTTGTCTATTTTGGTGCGAATTTAAGCACCATAAAGATTAAACAAACTGCAGGAGGGAAGTTTGTTGTTTGTCGCTCAGAAGGATCGAAACTGGTGAAGCAACATGATGGCGCAACAGCGAAAGACCGCTCACGTGACGGAGGATGATTTGACTATTCAAACGAGGAAAAGGTTGGCATCTGCGGACCACCGCGCACAAAGCAGAAGAATAACTTCTCTTTCCATTTTCTGACGCGTGTGGGAAATTTTTGTCTTGCTGTGAAAAATCTTGAACACATTTTCCCACCGTCAGTTCTCTACATTTTTACACTGATACACTTCGTGTTACAATGACTCTGCAGGTTTAAATTGTGAGAGCCAAACAAATAAAACCTACATGAAGAATAAATGAACAGAATTTTAAAACCTTTTCCATTTTAAATCACTACAAAAAAGACTGATAAGTTTTAAAAAAGAAATATTTATTTCTATTACAATTTTTTTTTTTCCAAATCATCAGTCGAGCTTAAAATGATACATTCACAATAATAAAGTCACAAACTATATATACACACTGTATTAAAGTTTGTCATAATGCAACATTATTACAAAAAAGCCAAGGAAAACATCACGACAATAAAGTTTTACAGAAGTTTCAGTCGTAGAAAATATATGAACATCTGGGAAGAAAGTAAGATAATGTGAAAACGAAGGTGATGTAATGATAAAAAAGTAAAACAACCAAAAAAAGCCTGTTTTTTTTTTTTTTTTAATCTATTCCGATATCGACTTTGCGTGACTTTCTCCTCACGCTCCCGTCCGCCATTTTGACCTTCCCTCGGAGCCTCAGGTGAGCTCTGCTCGGCTCACCTGTGCACTGTTTTGCATCTGTTGCTCAGTGTGTGGAAGCTGTAAACTGTGGACAAAACCTTTTCAGGTCCTAAAAAGTGTCTGTATTCACTGTGAGGTTTCATTTGTACACTCTGATCAGCACAAAGACAACCAGCCGCGACGAATCCAAGTGGTAGGAACGCAAATAAATAAAATAAACAACTTCTTTTTTTGTGTTTTGGAGGGACTCGTCACTCAATTCGCATCCCTTCTGTTCCTGCCTAATGTGTAAACAATATCACAGCATGAACATCTTTCCAGGAGTGTCGAAAACATCTGCACAAAATAAAACTTGGCAAAAAGTGCTGGTTTGGCCCTTTTACTGTCTCGGTGGTCACAGGCAAACCCGCCTGGGATTCAATGCGTCTGTACAGGATGGTCGAAACATGAACAGAATGACGGCATCAGCATTTAGTCCTCGGCGCTCACACATAGTCCCTCCTGTTGTAGGAGCTGTGCGCCGCCGACATCGGCGCGGCGGAGTACGCGACGCGACTCTGGGGGTGGATGCTGTACCTTAATGGCTTCTCTTCCTTGGGCGGGCAGCTGCAGCAGAGGATGGAGCCCCCGGTGGCCAGCAGCGCCGCCGCGGCCCACCCGAGATACAGCGCGGCTCCGATCTCCATCTTCTGGCCGGTCGGGATGAGCGGGCTGTAGAACTCGATGACGATGGTGTGCGCCGACCAGGACACGGGCACCAGCTGGGCCACGGCGGCCACGATGAAGGCAACGCCGGAGGAGATCATCACCCTGGCTTTGATCCCTTCCTCCTCGATGCAGTTGGTGCACTTGGCGGCCACCATGGAGATGAGGAGCGCCACCACGCCCACGATGATGGAGACCACCGTGAGCGCCCGGGCGGCCTGCAGGTCCGGGGGCAGCGCCAGCATGGAGTCGTAGACCTTGCACTGCATCTGGCCCGTGCTCTGGACCACGCAGGTCATCCACAGACCCTCCCAGTACACCTGCGCCGTGACGATGTTGGCGCCGATGAAGGCGGAGACCCTCCACATGGGCAGGGCGCAGCTGACGACGGTCAGCAGCCAGCCCAGCACCGACAGAGTGATGCCGGCCAGCTCGAGTCCAAACGACGCCATCGTGGACCAAGACTTTCCTCCAAGTGAAGCCTCGAACGGTTTCCTCTCTCGCTCTTGTTGTCTCGAGCAAAACACACTTCTTCGTTTTTGGGTCCCTTCAGCTCCTTTTTCGTCGGTTCCTCTGTCCACCGGTTTCTCGCCCCCCCCGTGGTGCCACAGACGTTTTTTTTGCTTTATCACCCGCTGCTTCCTCCTCGTGCTCTCAGCGGCTCAAATGTTTCCTTCTAGCGATCCGTTTCTCTTATGGGTCGTCGACGACCCTTATCTGTTTTATTGCGGAGCGGTCAGTCCCACCTGGGAAATGACATCACTCCTCGGTCCAAGCCAATCAGGCGAGCACTGGCCTGGTTTACCACCTGGGTGTGTTGTTGCACATTTGTGTGCCTTTCTTTTTTTCCCCTTTTTTTTCAAATGAAGACAGTTTTTATGGTTTAACCTTTTGCCCATGGTAGCTGTGGGTGTGTCTGCTTTACTGCTGCCGGGAGGTAATAAGTGTCCAGAGCAGACCTTGTTATGTGGTTGATAGGTGACCACACGAGAGCGGAACAGATACACAAACATGCTTTCCACCGCATGCAAGCGTGTGTCCGCGTTTCTGGGGTGATAACGCGTCGCGTTCGTCTGTTGATGGGAACAGACGAAGACGGGGGGGCAAAGGGAGACACTCTTCGATCAGCTCTGGCTCCACTCGATTCATTTGAGACATTTTTTGGGCTCACAGGTCGTCATTGTTTTATAGCCGCTCCTGTAACGCGATGTGACAGTTTTTATGGTGGAAACATGAGCCGTCAACACTGGGTCACACACTCCTGTGGTAAAACAAGAGTTAATGTGAAACCAGCAGAGCTGAAAACATGTTTATTTTTTACAGATGTTTAACTGGTCTCTGTGAATCAACGAGGCTCACGCGCCGTCTTCCTCTTTAATGTCAGTGAACGACGGTTTCTCAAGTCTGTCGATCAAAGTTTGACGTGCATCTTGTTGTTGCTTCGTCCCAGTGAGGGTGGAAACAATCTAGAGCAAGGTCTCTGGAATAAGATTTGGGCACGAGGGAGGAACGCTCTGCACAGGTCGTCCATGCGACGCATTCAACACCGTATCTCACCTGTGGACACTTTTACAGACACCGGCAGGAGTTTTGATTGCTGGACAAACTGCAGCCGATGGAGAAAGACGAAAACAGGCAAAGGGAGAAAACGGAAACAGCGCAGAAAAGCCTCCAGCCAGGAAGTGAACCCAGGTCTTCGTGCCGTGACAGTAGAATACTAAACACTTCAGCTCTGCAGCGAACAAACATCTGGGCACTCAGAAAAAGCCAGAGCGATTATGTGACTAATCCCTCTCTACTCACTGTTTGCACACAAACTCCTCAAGCAGAGAGATGCGGCGTCAGCAGCTGCTTCATACAAACTCTTTCAGCTTTTTCAGCTGTCAGATGGGAGACGCTTGAGCGGTGGGTTCGGCTGCTCGCCACACCTCAACGCGCCGCCGGTTCAACGCTGCAGCACTTTTGTTTGCGAAGCTAAGTCGCTCCAACGGATGACAATTTAATGTCACTGCAGAGTTTATTCGAGGATGAAATGTCCTGCAGAAAACAAACCAAGAAAAGACTCTTTTTGTCGAGCGTGTTTTACACGCGGCCCTGCGACCAACGTGAGCCGTTGCCGTGTGTATCGTCGAGTATTCGATGCTTTCTTGAAGTTATCTTTTTTTACTGCGTAACAGTTTGTGTAGCGATGACTCACATTGAGCTGTAGTATGCATGTATGTTGTAAAGAGCCATGTCGCTCAGTAAAATGCAATGTGATGAGCGGGTGTGAGTTAAATTGAGGTGAAGCAGACTGTTGAGTCATTGTTTGGCAGAAAGGCAGGCAGGCACGCACGCACACACACCTTCACAATTTGACACACTTAAGACAAAAATCAGTGATATTCTTTTAAAAAGTGAGCAAGCAAACGTTTAAATCATCACAGCGTGAAGGTCGAGTCAGTTTAAATTCAAGTCGTGTGAATGTTCGTGTTGCTGGTAATCGTGACTGCGAGTTTGGGAGAAAACAGGCGCCTTTTCTATCATTCATTAAGCTCCACAGACTTTGGCTGTCATTTATTCAGTGGTGGGGGGGAAGGAGGGGTGGGGGTGAGTGGGGGGGGGATCTGCTTTTTCGCCATTCGGCCATGAGACTCGTTTGTTTGTCGAGAGTCTCCGGCCAATGAGAGCAAAACTGGACCAATTCAAACCGAAGGAAGAAGCACAGAAGTGGGCCACAAGCAGACTGGTTACATATTAATGTGCTGTAAAATGACACAGATCATCTGGATTGCCTGGCTCTCGTTCAGCTGCCTATTACAACAGCTCCTTTTATTATCATCATCAGCGAGGGATGTTTTTTTCTGAAGGAAGTGCCGTTTGGTTTTATCTAATGGTTTCTCTCGGGAGCTGATCAACGAGTTTCAGTGAGCAGGAGGATCCTCCGTTGTTGACTCGTCTGTGTGCCTGCGGATCTGTGAGAGCGCCAACAGGAGAAAACACACAAACAGTCCGTCATCGAAGGCAAATGGGGCGTCGAAAGGTACTCCAGAGGGCACAAGACGTGAACAACAGTCTTATCTCGTTGGTCATCTGCCAAAGGAAGCTCAGATAAGGCGTGCATGAGTCCGAAGCAAGTGCCAACGCACTGTTCGGTGTGACCATCCAAGAAGAGAGATAATCATCAACGAGTCCGCGCAGAGGCGAGACTCTGAAACAGTGGGAAGAGCGCTGAAACGAGGCCACGAGCGGCGCACGTGTCGCGAAAAGTGCGAAGAATCGATTGAGAAGATTTGCAAACCGCGAGTCGGATGCAAAACACCAGAGGATGAGGCAAAAGTCTACAGCGCTGAAGTGTGGGCGAGCGTCTCGTATCAGAGTGCCACATTCGAGATCAAGATCAGGAAGTAGAGATTATTTATGACTCTATTGCGAAATAAAATCCTCTTCTCACATTTAACTGCTGCAATTACAATTTTTTATCATTTCAGAGTCGTGTTAATCGAACACGATAAGGAGTTCTGTCGTGAAAAACATGAAAAAAGTTCCTCTGAACACAAAATTCCCAGTTTTTAACGCAGTTAAATTGCCCGATAGCGTCCTTTAGACAGAGGAAGGTAAAACAAAGATCAGTCGGTGTCGACGGGCATGAAACTCGTTCCTATAGCTGTAACAGAAACCGAAACACTCCCTACTCACTCTTATTAAAGATAGCGAAGCTCTCATGTCGCTTCGCTATCAAGAAAAAGTCCGTAAAATGTTACAGGAACTTCTCATCTCTGACGAAACCTCATAAAGCAGACACGCCCCGGGTTCAAACGTCGCAAAACAAAATAAATGAGGGGGTTTTGTTATGTGCACACGCTCACGCTCACGCGCATGTTTATTTCTGTATGTATCAGGTCACAGGCAGCAGAACCAGGCGCGTTCACGGGTCAGCGGTGGCTTCCTCATCAATGGAGGATCTGTGGCTTCCTGAAAAAAAGAGAAAGATTGAATCGTGTCCTTGAGTCAGTTCATACTCGTCACATTTCAGACTCGGTGTCTCGCAGAGAATCAGGGATTTCCACTGGCCTGCGGCGCCGCCTGCATCAACGGAGGGTCTGTGACTTTTTTAGGGGGCTTCAGATGAAACAGATGCAGTGATCTTCTGGAAGCGTGCGAAACACACAGCCGGCGCTGAAGGTCTGTGAACACTGAGCCACTGTCACAGCCGTCTGAGCGTCTGTTTGACACACACACACACACAAACACACACGCACACAGAGCGAGAATCTGCTGCCCCCTGTAGGCAGAGTAGCAGAACTTCAAGCAGGAGGATCAAACTTCAGAGCTGGTCATTTTCCTCTCATGTCAGTGTTCCAGCGTTAAGAGGCAGAAAGATTTTCTGAGAAGTTGTCCGTCATGTCACTGACGGCTCTTTGTCGCGCCTGGCAGCTCCTCCCACGTCACTGAAGCTCTTTCCCTGTGATCTCCTGGGAACAAAAAACGCTGTTGTTGTGTGTTCACACTTACAATCAGGCTTCAGTCCGGTTTACAGAACACACACAGTCGGAACATCACACGGCTGCTCCCAGTTCTGACCCTCCACCTTGACCAGAGCTTTTCATCCAGCTATGTGTGGTCTTAATGGCAGATTTGACACAGCACATCACTCATTCACTCAGTCATCCTCAACACTGCTTTTTTCCACTTAGGGAGTCGTTGGGGTGCAGGAAGTGATCACCACCAGTTTTTATATTTCCACTTCCCAAAGCAGCTTATTAAAGTTGAGAAAGTATCAGTGTTAAAACATAAATCTGTTGTTTGTGACTAAAATTATGCATTTTTGTTCAATTTTCTCACATTTCTCTCATTTTAACTTACTCTCTTATTTGATTTAAGTTTATTTTTTAAATTAAAAAAAGACAATTACTTTTTACACTTTTGTAAACGATTCAAAAAAATCAGCTTTATAGGTAGATTTTATTTAGCTATACTTCCTATTATGAGTTTCTGGTTTGTTTTGGTCATTTTGATGATTTTTATTTATTTTATACATTCGATTACTTTCATGCTTGTTCACCTGGACGTCATTATCTAAATTTCAAGCTGACTGTTATCGGTTTTTGTGTAGTTTCTGTAAATTTCTCCGTTTTGTCCATCCGAACCAGACATTATGAAATGAATCCCGCTGTAAAACCTCTCACAGAATCTTCCTGCCGAAACCGATCGTTCGTAATAAGTTGATGACACTCAGGGTGGATACGTGTGACACCGGCAGCATAGCAACCATAGTTTGTACAGGTGTAATGCACAGTGTCTCTGAGGACACGACCATATTTGGGCAGTCGGAAGGTTTTGTCATTTCAGACGGATGGAGTCACCTGTCAGCCGTAACATGACTCCACCCACCTGCAGTGAACTTTGGGGGGGAGGGGACGGATGGAGGAAAATGAATGAAAGGTCTTTTTTTTTAATGTTGCTTTTTGAATGAAAAGTGTCTGATTATGGTAAAAGACATCGTGGATGATGGAGGAGAGCCTCGTTTTTGTGTTGGAACTCCATTAGACAGGGAGGGTAAACAGGTTGCTTGTGTGGATGACTGGACCTGAAGAGCAGGAGCTGCCGTTTTCTCCCCATGGCTCCTCCTCTTTGGGGCTTTTGTTCCTGCTGTGCTCCGACTCCTCACCCATTCAGCAAACTCATCCGACTGTTGGAGAGCTCGCAGGAAGACAAGCAGCCCTGCAGGCCTTCAGCCACTTCAGGAGTCACAGCGACAAGGAGACAAACGGCGACAAGTTTCACCTGACGAAGCGCAGAGAAGAACTCCACCATGGTATCGGCTGGGTTCCAAATCCTGGGCACCGCTCTGGGCATCCTGGGCTGGATCGGCGCCATCATCGTGTGCGCCATTCCCATGTGGAAGGTCACGGCGTTCATTGGCAACAACATTGTCACGGCGCAGACCACCTGGGAGGGCATCTGGATGAGCTGCGTGGTGCAGAGCACGGGGCAGATGCAGTGTAAGGTCTACGACTCCATGCTGGCCCTCAGCTCGGACCTCCAGGCCGCCCGCGCCCTCACCATCGTCGCCATCATCGTGGGCATCATGGCCATCCTGCTGGCGGTCGCCGGCGGGCAGTGCACCAACTGCGTGGAGGACCCGGCCTCGAAAAGCAAGGTGGGCATCGCGTCCGGGGTCATGTTCATCATCGCCGGGGTCCTCCTCCTCGTCCCCGTCTGCTGGGCCGCCCACACCATCATCCGGGACTTCTACAGCCCGCTCACCCTCAGCTCCCAGAAGAGAGAGCTGGGCGCCGCGCTGTACATCGGATGGGGGGCGGCTGCCCTCATGATCATCGGCGGGGGGATGCTGTGCTGCAACTGCCCCGCCAAAGAGGAGGGCTCCTACACAGCCAAGTACAGAGCCGCCAGGTCCGACGCCTCGGCGCCGACGTCTGAGAAAGGCTACGTCTGAGGGACCAAAGAAAAAACCCAAACGCCTCCACGTTTCTGGGACAGACGCGGTGGTGCTGCTGTGTGTTTATACCTCAGGACGCGACTGGATGACAAAACTTCTTGTTTGACCAAAGTCGATAGCGAGAAAGGAACCACACTGAAACGAGAATATCAGTCGTATATGCTTGTTCCATGTGCATGTATGGTTGTTTATCGTTGTATGAATATTAACACTTCTTTTCTTGTCACTAAACTTCTTTTTATCACTGATGTTTTATATTAAATGCTCCCTTGTGGTGGCCTGGATTGTTTTTATTTCTGAATCATGTGTATGAGACTTAATATAAAAGGTTTCACTGTAAATAAATGTTTTTTATTGTATGAAAAGTTGAAATTTCTTGTCTCTTTTCTTCCATTTGTAGACAGCAAAACTTATCGAGCGCTCCTAAAAATACTTATTCATGATCGGTTCCACTTTCCTTCATTTCTATTTCTAAACCCCTTTTTTCAACACACTCCCAGAGGCAGAAGTGTCGTTGAAGTGCTGTATATCGCTAAAAACAAGGATGTGTTTGAGAAAAAACAAATTAACCCAACGGCATTCGAGACGCATCTTTTGTCAGACTTTCCTGTTGATCAGGTTTAGGTGTGGCTGGAGAGAGAGGGAGAGAAAAAACATGGCTGGAAACCTGCTCTTTGTTCAAACTGTGGGCCTACAGGCAAAGGTATTTGGACTCAGTGAGTGTATGTGGATCTTTTATTTGTGAGGAGAGTAAATAAAGCAGGAGAAAATGCATTTTCAATGAGGCCCGCGCAGCTCTTTTCCAGGTGGCCTCAGTCCCATAAAGCCAACAACACATCTTCAAAGTCGCGCCATGTTCTGCGCGTTGCCTTTTGTTCAGCGTATAAAACCAACCTGGAGGTAATTCAGCACAAATGCTTCTGACAAGAGTGCTAAAAGTCTTATTAAGTGAAGTATTACTGTGAAAACAGAGTGAATGTGAAGCAGGCTTCTTGAAAAAAATCCACTTCCTGCTCAGTTTGAGGCGAACGCATCACAAACAAGCCCCCAGAAGTTTCGAGTTAATGTTTGCCCAAAGTTTCGAGCTGAACTGTGTGTGTTTGTGTGGGTTAGTTGGTGTGTGTGTGTGTTTGTGTGTGTGTGTAAGCACAGCTGGGATCCACAGCCATTGTTCCTAATCTTAAGGTGTTGCTTTAGGTAACAAAAGCCTGTACGCACAGGAACAATGAAGAGGGAGAGAACAAGGATCGTGGATATCAGTTCTCGGTTTTCCCCCTTTGTCCAGAATGGACAGAAACTCCACCCTGAGAGTTGGAAGCACAACAGGAGGCAGCGGTCTTCACACAGTCGGACCTCTGTGCATCGGAAAACAACCTCGAGCTGGTAGGACCGCAGCGCTGTGGCAAGACTTTTGAATCCAGCTGTGTTATTTCTATTTCGAATGTTTGAACTGATTTGATGCTTTTCTTCGACTGATTTCTTTCCTCCAGTTGCTTGTGCGAAGGTTTGAGGCTGCAGGGGCGTAACGATGGCTTCACAGGGCCTTCAGATCATGGGAGTGCTGCTGGCCTTCGTCGGGTGGCTGGGCACCATCATCACCTGCGCCCTGCCCATGTGGAGGGTCACCGCCTTCGTCGGGGCGAACATCGTGACCGCCCAGGTGATCTGGGAGGGTCTGTGGATGACCTGCGTGGTGCAGAGCACGGGCCAGATGCAGTGCAAGGTCTACGACTCCATGCTGGCGCTGCCTCAGGACCTGCAGGCGGCCCGGGCCATGGTGATCATCTCCGTGATCGTCGGCGTGTTCGGCGTCCTCATGGCCATCGTCGGCGGGAAGTGCACCAACTGCATGGAGGACGAGACCGCCAAGGCCAAAGCGTGCATCGTCTCGGGAGTGATTTTCATCATCGCCGCGCTGCTGATCATGATCCCCGTGTCGTGGTCGGCTCACGCGGTCATCAGGGACTTTTACAACCCTCTGGTGACTGCGGCACAAAGACGGGAGCTCGGCGCCGCTCTTTACATCGGCTGGGGGGCCACCGGGCTGCTGCTGCTGGGAGGGGGGCTGCTGTGCAACAACTGCCCCCCGAAAGACGGCCGGCCCTACATTCCTGCCAAATTCGTCCCCGCGAGAACCGCATCTTCCAACGTGGACTACGTGTGAGTCTGCAGACATGTTTTAACTGTCAGGTTGCCATTTTAAAGATCACACACACACACACACACACACACACACACACACACACACACACACACACACACACACACACACACACACA
>JASSRZ010000006.1:16806968-16825967 GCA_032164315.1 Malacoctenus gilli
TGTCATTTTTGTCACAGATATTGTGAAGGATTTAATATTTAACACAAAGAGTGTTATTGTTCACCATTATTTGTGTCATGGTTGAAAAAAGCAAAGCCAGAAAAACTTGCTGGTGTTTGATCACAAGGATGTTTAAGGACTCTTTGTTTAAAGACGGCTTCTCGTTGACTTCATTTACATTTTTCTGTTGATATTCGCGTCAGCTGACTCTTCAACGTTACCATGAAACCAAACAGCAGAAGAGCTCAGCTCTCTGTGTCAGTGGAGAGAATTGTGACTGCCAAGCTGGCGGCTTTCCGACGACATTTTGGACTTTTATTTTGGTACTTTGCGGACGTTTGTCTTCCTTTATAATGGGGGGGCAGGGCCGGGTGATTGGGGGCCTGGCGCTGAGCCTGCTGGGTGTTTTAGGAGTGTGTGTGACGTGCGGGCTGCCAATGTGGCGAGAGACGTCTTTTGTGGGAGCCAACATTGTGACTGCCCAGTCGGTGAGGCCAATTAATCTCTACACCGCATGTTGACGATGGTGTTGACAGGAAGTTCTGCTGTTCTGTAGTTGTACTGACAAGAAGACTCAGGAAAACATGCTGTAACTGCAAAATGTCATCAAGTGACAGCGCGGAGGGCTGTGAAAAATTAGGGAACGAGAAGAGTTTGACTAATTACTGCATGTTGTAAATAAAAGCAGCAGATATTGTCTGGTAAACAGCATCTTTGACAAGATTTCAGCTTAAACATGTTCAAATGTATCGCTTGAAAAAAGAAGTTAATGAAATGTCAGAATTTTAAATTGTCTGCCTGAAAAAAGCTTAATTGAAGTGAAAAAAGGACAAATTCAGAGACGTTTTTATCCTTTTTTCTGAAGTGAATTTTGTTCTTGTGGCTCATCTCATCATTAGAAGTTTATTTGGAGTATTTTGATGGAGAATTTGTGGCATTTTTCACCAACTTGGTGCAAAACTGAGCACAGAAGCCAATCGTCCCTTGAATACAAACTCCTCTCTCTCAGTTAAATCCCAGTAATCCCATCTGAAGCCTCCACTGACACTCTCTCTCTGCCCGTCTCTCAGGTGTGGGACGGTCTGTGGCTGCACTGCGTCGTTCAGTCGACCGGCCAGATGCAGTGCAAGAGACACAAAACGGCCATCACGCTGACCTCCGACATCCAGGGGGGTCGCGTCCTCGTCGTCATCGCCATCATCGCCGGCTTCCTGGGCTTCATCGTCACCCTCGGAGGAGGAGGAGCCGTCAACTGCAGCAGGGGTCCGCCCGACCCGTACGAGCCTCCTCCCTCTCCTGCCACCAAAAAGAAGGTGAAGAAGATTTGCTTTTGACAAACTAAAAACTTAAAGTTGAACATTTTCAAATGTCCACAAACGAGATTGATCCGAGTTGTCATTTTGAGGTTAATTTTGGTTGAGTCAAAATGAAGCTTTTCCTTGTTGTATATTTCCAAAGAATGTCAGAATAAAACACAGATTACACCTGTGAAACTGCTTGCAAGTTTATCTCGAAAGCTTTCATTTTATTTATAACGTAGAGGCTCCATTATTCGAAAAAAGGTTTCATTTATTCATTTTCCGTCCTTTATTTTGGTAGGTGTGCCTGCTGGGAGGGTGTCTTTGCCTCCTGTCTTGCGTCCTGTGCCTGATTTCGGTCACCTGGTCGGCAGGAGCGACGCTCTCCTTCTCCAACGACCCTTTTGTTCCTGACGCCATGAAAAGGGAGGTGGGCTCCTCTGTCTACATCGGCTGGGCCTCCTCGGTGCTGCTCCTGCTCGGCGGCGTTCTCCTCTGCTTCGTCTGCGGGGAGGAGGAGAAGGAGAGACCCCGGGCGCCGTCCTACTACTACTACTCGCCATACAACTCCAGCCACAGCACCTCCCGCATGGCGACTGCGAGGTCCAACTTGTTGAGGCCCAGCACGCCGTCGGTGGTGAATTATCCTGCTCAGAGAGCGACGGTGGAGCACGCGGCTCAGGTGTACCGTCAGAACACCTGAAAGACCACGCAGACTGTATAATCCACCCCTGGAGACATACAGAAAGCCAAGATATTTGGCTGTAAACCCTCAAACAGAAGAGAGACGCTTGTTTAAAGACTGCAGCACAATATGTAGAACTCCCTAAAAATGCTAAATTTTATGGTCACTTATTTTTGTGTTCTGACAAAGTCCAACTACTCCTTAGGAAATGTCAAAGAAACCAGAATAAAACACAATCCTAAAACCAAAATACCACAGAGCGCTTTTACTTTGAAAGTTGCTGCTTTTGTTTGTTGGTGTGAATGTGTGTGAAAGTGTTTGGCTTCACTGTAACATTTCAGGCATTTGACTGGGAACACTTTCTCAGAGGTGACGTTGAGAGGAAATAGGCTGGAAAGCTTTGATCCCGCGCTGTTTTGATGGGTCGTGCAATCGGCCATCGTGCTTCTCTGCTCCTGCCCACCTGATTCAAAGGAACGGCTCGTTATCGAGACCTGCAGACACCTGATTGATCCGCCTCAGCTGAAGTGAAAGATTAGCTGCTCTGAACATCTTGCAGCCAAAGAAATCCCAAGAGTCTGTGGACCGTATGTTGGCTATCGATCCAAAAAGAAGAGGAAGAAGAAAAGAGGAACGGGAATTCAGATAAATACTGGCTGGTATTGACTGGAAATGTGATCTCTTTCTTCTTGTGGGTAAGTATGTTGTGTTGAATCTGTTTTGCTGACAGTTCTTACAGTAATGCTGTTAAAGCACTCTGCAAAAATCTAAAATCTGCACAGTTAACAGACTTTAATCCCTCTTAAAGCAAGACACAATCTCCTCATGTGTGTTTTCAGTTGGATCAAGTTATATCTGTCTTATTTAAAAAAGTTTATCTTGAACCTTAAGTTTCCTTGAGTTGACGCTTTGTGTCTATTGCAGTCAGCATGTTGGTTTGCTTATCATTCGAGGCTTCATGCTAATGGCTTGCGGATGTCTTTCTCAGCAGAGCTGTGAAGGGATGTGGTTTGGTAAGATTTCAGTACAAACCAGTTTCAGCCCCGACAGAAACTCCTCGGAATTGCCCCACGGAAACCTGCGGAAGAGGAAGCAACCATCAGTTTTGCCTCCTCGAGGGTGATTTTTTTTTTTTTTTTTTTTTTTCAAAAAAGAAACAAACAACTCGGTTTGCTCTCAGAGCGTCGGGATGGCGTCCGCGGGGAGACAGCTTCTGGGTTTGGTCCTGGCCATCGTCGGCTTCCTGGGCAGCATCGTCATCTGCGCGCTCCCCACCTGGAAGGTCACGGCCTTCATCGGCGCCAACATCGTCACGTCTCAGGTGATCTGGGAGGGTCTGTGGATGAACTGCGTGACGCAGAGCACGGGCCAGATGCAGTGCAAGGTCTACGACTCCCTCCTGGCGCTGCCGCAGGACCTGCAGGCCGCCAGGGCGCTGGTGGTCATCGCCATCATCGTCGGGGTCTTCGGGATCCTGCTGGGCGTTGTCGGGGGCAAATGCACCAACTTCGTGGAGGAGGAAGCTCAGAAGTGCAAAGTGGCCATCGCCTCAGGGATCGTGTTCATCGTGGCAGGACTCCTGGTGCTCGTACCCGTCTGCTGGACCGCCAACACCATCATCCGAGACTTCTACAACCCGGTCCTGACCAACGCTCAGAGGAGGGAGCTGGGGGCCTCTCTGTACGTCGGCTGGGGCTCCGCCGGGCTCCTGTTCCTTGGGGGGGGCATCCTCTGTAGCTCCTGCCCCCCGCGCGACGACACGGACTACGAAGTGAAGTACTCGAAGGCTCGCTCCGTGGACACGAGCAAGGCCTACGTTTAGGTCTGTGGAGCTCGCTGCTCCCGTTTGTGCCTTAAATGAAATCAAACCAAACAGATTTACATGTGATCAATTTCTTAAAACAATGTTTAAGTGTTTGAGGCTCAAACAACCAGCTAACAATCGTACAAAATGCTGAAAATTGTCTATTTCAACTGCTTGTAAATCTATTTGTTTTTAATGTTTATTTTCTGGAGCTTTTGTGACCTGAAGTTGTTTTCTGAATCTGTGATGCCTCTTTTCGGGGCCATACCTCGGATTTTTGGCTGAATAATCTGTTTTTAAATCTGTTTTTAATAAAAACATGTTTCTTCGCATCTTTGTTTTTTAAATTTGTGTCACCGGGAGATTTTTCGGTTTCTTCCCAAAAGTGGGTAAAACCTGATCTGACGACACATTCTGGTAAAATCTGGATCAGCGAGTGCTCACAAAGGAATCCAAGAAAACCGGTCATGCAACATCATCTCCTGCCTGCCAAAAAAAGACACGACCAATTACGCTGACCTGTATCTGTGCCGCCTTTTTCGTCTTACTTTTAAAGACCTAACGGTCATTTTTGGCTCAAGTGAGAACACAAAATAGTCATTAAATTATCTAATCAATGTTGTGGCTGTAAAAAACAAAGATTGTTTTCTGGTTAATCTTAAATATTTGTTTTGATGCTGAGTGCTTGTTTGTTTTTTGGCTTATTTTTTTAACTTGCCTGTTTCAAACCGGTTCTTCCGCGCAGCGGATTCTGTTCAAGTGAAACTGGTTCTTGTGCATTACTGTGTTCCACTTTGCTCTCTTTTCATTGCAAAACTGCTTTGTGGCTGGAGGTCGTTCGCATTGAATCCACACTGAGTCGTGCACACGCTCCTGACAGACGTTTGTGGCAACAACAAAGAAAAGTCTCTGTCCTCGTAAATGCTTCCAACAGGTTTCGAGCCCTTTGTGTTTAATCCGAAGCTTTTCTTTGGAAATAATCTCGTCAGTTTGAAGATAAGGGAGGGATGAGATGATGTCACAGTCATTCATCTCTCTCTCTCTCTCTCTCTCTCTCTCTCTCTCGCTCTCTCTGACATTCACCCTCCTCCCCCTTTCTTTTCCCTGTAGAGTGGGTGTGGCCCCTCTACACCTGTCCAGTAGCACACAGGCAGCTGCTCCGATGACAAAGAGGAAGACTCTCAGGTAGAGAGGGAGACGTGAGAAACGAAAGAGGAGGGCGGATGGAAAACAGGCTGCAAACAAATGAGCGGCTGAAGCTCCCGTCGGCAGTGCGGACGGCTGACGCCGGGCAGGCAAGTCGTCGTGTTCCCTAGAAGGTTCCCACGAGAATGGAGCGAAGCAAGGAGCGCAAAACCTCCTGACAGAGAAGACAAAGCTTGTTTGGAGACTGACTGAAGGTACGAGACGACAGAAGATCCTCTGAGGTCCAGGACGCGCGTCCACATCAGCGTCAGGCATCAGCGGTCTCTCTCCATCCCCGCCATGGCTTCCTTGGGGATGCAGATGCTCGCCAGCGCCCTCTGCCTTCTGGGGTGGATAGGTGTCCTCATCAGCTGCATGCTGCCCATGTGGAGGGTCACGGCCTTCGTGGGCAGCACCATCGTCACCTCGCAGACCATCTGGGAGGGCATCTGGATGACGTGCGTGGTGCAGAGCACGGGGCAGATGCAGTGCAAACCCTACGAGTCTCTGCTGGCCCTGGGGGGCGACCTGCAGGCCGCCAGGGCCCTCACCGTCCTCGCCGTCGTCACCGGGGGCTTCGGGCTCATCCTGGCCTTCATCGGTGGAAAGTGCACCCGCTTCTTGGACGGTGAAGGGAGTGGCGCGAAGGCCAAGGTGGCGTTGGCAGCGGGGGCGGTGCTGATCGTCACGGGGCTGCTCTGTTTGATCCCCACGTCGTGGGTGGCCGGAGCGGTGGTCAAGAAGTTCTACAGCGCCGCCATCGACGCGCAGCGCAGGGAGATCGGAGCCTGTCTCTACATCGGCTGGGGGGCGTCCATCCTCCTCATCCTGGGCGGCGGTTTGTTCATCCACTCATCGTGCCCCCTCAAAGCCCACGACGAAGACAAGAGCCCCTCCGTCCGCTACCTGGTGGTCCGCTCCTCCAACGGCTCCTCCCAAATGGGTCCCCCTCGCAGCGGCGTGCCCTCGGCCAGGTCTCAGCCCGTCTCGGCGATGCGTTCCCGCGTGCAAAGCCACAAAGGGTCGACGTCTCCGCTGTACACGCTGCCCCCCATGGAGGACGGGCCCGAGCGCTACTCCGAAGGCTCGTGGGCGCCGTCGTCCAAGTCGCCAATGAAAAGACCCGATTCAGTCAAGTCTGAACACAGCGAGGCGCCGTCCACAAAGTCCCAGCTGAAACGAGCAGAGATGGACGAGGGTCTGTCGGAGAGGAGCGACCATGAAGATGCTTCCTCCAATCCTGCAAGAACTTACCTTTAACCTTTGACACTGGAAGACCCACCGCACCAAGAAACTGCATGCAACTATGTTTACACACACTGTTTACTGATATGAAGTTAAGAAGTAGTTTTTTGGCGTGTATTTACTGTTGAAAAGTAGTTTTTTTGCTTTGTTTTTTAAAGGTTTAAAGTGATATTAAGTATCATTCCAATGAAGTAACAATGAGTAGAAAGGTCTCTTTCTTGTAAAGCATTAACTGCGACAAGTTAATGTGAAAAAATTATTGTTTGTGGGTTCTTTTTTAGAACTAAATTCACCTGCATGAATATTTCCACCCCAGATGAACCTGTTTTGTTGTTCATGTTCGACTTTCAGCAACAACAATCCAACGCAAGCAATGAAAGTGCTTGAGGGATCTTCGTGATCTGATCACGTTGCAGTTAAAACGTCCATTTGTTGCTCATGTAAAGCTCTTATTTTTTTAAAATCATTGTCACAATCCAGTCCCCAGAAATGATGCTGTGAAATTGTCTTTGGATGTGTTTGTACTTTCACTTTTCAATAAATGGTTTGTAATGTAACCAGTGATCAAATCGTTTTCCTTTCAGACAGAAAATCGAGTTTATGATGCAACGATGTGAGATGTGGGCGGTAAAAGAGGGGCTTCTCAGCATCCTGCCGGACTTTCAGTCTCTCTCTGGGTATTAAAAGCCACAGGACAAACTGGTTTGACAGAGAGTCGAAGGTGTGTGTTTGTGTGTGTTGTCAGGGGGAGGAAGCACAAAGCGTTTGCTGTGGATTCAGCGTCGAGTTTCAGTGAATCATGTTTACGGAGCGAGTTGTTTGGTGGCGGTGTTCACATGTGCGTCTCATCGTTAAACAATGTCGTCGATGTTCCAGATACACGAAATGATCTGGAAAAAATCTGTTCACAAGCAGACGGGTCGATGATGACGGGCCACATTTTCAATTTCAGGTCATTTTGTTTTGCAAAACACGCATTTGAATCTTATGACACATAAAAACAAGCAAGTTTTGTTTCCTGCAATGATTCTTCTTCTTTCTTAAATTGTTCAGCTTGTTTGACACTCTTTCTTGTCTCCTTGCAGTAATTTGTCAAATGTGCTGACCTGATATGTGGAGTATCTCGAATAAATTTGTCAGTTTAATTCCTGCACAAATGATTAACAGTGACACCAAAGATAAGTAGATATTTTTTACTATTTAAAGTTTACTTTGTGTGGTTGTTTCTTCTTTCTGATGGGACCAAATACTCCAACTCAGAAAGAAATGAGCTCATACAGCATTTCAAAGCGCTTTCTGGACCAACAAGGCAAAAGAAAAGCAAAAATACAATAAAATGCAAATAAACTGGGACTCAGTCTGTGTGGAGGAGCATTACATCACAAGGACTGCCGATATTTCTGAACATCCAGGCCGGTTCTTGACCGGTTTGCCGACACGAGGCCTGCTGCATCCAGTCTCTGTTTTCTCATGTTTTACTATAGAGGTACACGGTGCCCGTGATGTAGCTGTTGCCTGACGTCGCCCTCTCCCAGTTCTGCACCACAGTCACAGCGACTTTAGTCCAGAGCCGCTCCTCCTCCATCCTCTTGATTTCAGCCTCCAGGCCGGCTTTGTACTCGGCGTTGTCTTCCCCATCTCTGGAGGTCATGCAGATGTAGCCACCTAGTGGAGGCAGGAGGAAGCGCATCGGATCGGGGACTAGATGTTGAACAGTCGAGTCAAATAGAAGGTAACGGGAAAAGACTGAACAGAAGTTGGTCTGGAACCACACGTAGAGTGGGATCAAGATACCTTTAGTAATATCAATTACGCATTCTACATTTGATCAATTCGAGGTCTTAAATGTATTGAAAAAATCCTGACACAGCGAATTTATTGACTAATGTCTTCAGTTTTTTCTTGGCATTGAACATAAACAAAAAGTTTAAATAGATTTAACCTAGTATGCCTAAAAATAAGCTTTCTATAATGTACTCAAGGTTTTCTTCTTTTTGGTAAAGATTAGGTGTCCGACGTTTTTTCTATAATAAATAATCATTCTTCAGTCACGAGGTTGCTCCTTTGTTAATGGGTAAAGTGTTGTTTACCGGGCTTGCAGGCTTTGTGCATGTCTCTGATAACAGAAACGGGAACGTGACCAATACTGAGGGCGCCGGCGATCACTGCCACGTCGAACCAACCTGCGGGAGCGAAAAAGGAGGCTGTGAGAAGAGGAGTCGGGCCACTCGTGAGCTCGCAGAGAACAAAAACTCACAGTTTTCTTTACTTTTTACTTCAAATTGAAGTGCAGATGTGGATTTTTAAAAAAAGTTGAGACTGGTGTCCTCATGTGGGAAATACCTACAGTCTGTATCACCTCAAAAATGAGACTTTCTGTCCCTGATAATGAAGCAATGATTCTTTTTCTTGCTTTTGACTCCACAAAGCCGTTTGGAAACATCTGTCATAATCACACCACCTTCTTGCACAGGCAGCGGCTGCTGCCCCAGGATGCACTGATGGAGCTCCTGGTAGAATCCCGACTTTTGGGCTTTTTCCAGCATCGCCAAGCACCCGTCGATCCCCACGAAGTTTCTGAAGCCGTCAGCTGTCAACTGACAATCACAGATACTGGTCAGCTATCGCCGGTCACAGAGATAAAACGCTGCTAAAGACAGTGGATTTACACGCCAGTGCAAATTCAGGCCAAGGTCACAACATAAGAATCATACTGTTGGACAAGAGGAGCCAAAATGTGAGTTGCAGTGGGGATATTTACATGCTTGGCCACCGTCCCTGTCCCGCACGCCACGTCCAGGACGCGAGCCGCGGCCCGGTTACCGTGGAAATGGGCGGAGACGCCGTCAGCTGCTCCTTTCGGCGAGTGAAACTCCAGAACAGCCACGTCCTGAAACGTTATAATTGTTCAATTCTTTCCTGTTTGTGTAACAAACATGAGTGTGAAAGGTGGAGGACGCCACCAGCTCACATGGTCGCACAACATGACATCACAATCTGGGCAGCTGACCAAAGAAGCAACTTCGTTTACTGTAAAAAGAAGCTGGCGTCAATGGAAAATATACTCGTGAGCAAAGGAAGAAAATGCAAACTCAACCTGATCCAGAACCAAACTGACACCTTCTCGTTGTGAGGACACCTTAAACTTTGCCATCAGAAAATAATCCTAAATAAGTCCTAAACAAAACGTGTCAAAGCTCAGCGGCTCAGGTCAAACTCACCAACCTTTCGACTTCGTAACACACCAAATGGCTGTTTTTATGATCACTCTGATGCAACACATTTGTTTGTCGTTGTTTGTATTGTAACATGCTCGGACCTGCCTTTTTTTTTTTTTATAGCTGTGCTTGCAGCTCTGCAGCTCCCAACTCAGGTAAGTTACATTGCAGAACTCGTCCACTCTCCACAACTGTTTGAGGAATGCTTTACCTGATCGTAGGTTTCAGCCCAAACGTCGTAAAAGGCCAGTTTGTCACTGACTGAGGCGTTCTGGTGAACAGATTGGACCACTTGAAACACATCATCTAATGTTCTCAACTTTTTAGTATCCATCTTTGCTGAAAAAACAACCAACACAGATAAAAAGATATATCATTAGTTAAAGAAACTGGAGAAATGACAAGCAATTTGTCGATTTTCACAAGACAAGTGAACAAAAAATAAGCCCACTGCTAATAAATTCTTGATACCACAGGATGAAATCTGTGGATTTGACTGAAATATAGAAAATGATGCCAGAAAATTGCATTATAAACATTGTTTAAACATAATTTTCCCCATTTAAACCAACTTTGAAAGAGCTGAATTTCTACTGGCAGCCTGCTCACACTCACCTGGTTGCTGCTGCCTGCAAGTGTGTAAAAGCTGACTGACTCAAGATTGGAAACTGAACCAGTTTACCACCCAGTCAGTCCAGTAATCTGTGAGGCGTGTTGAGGAGGGACATCTGTTAAGGTTTGGTGTAACATTCAACGGTACTTTGGTCAAAGATACAATTCAGGTGAAGGTAAGAAAAGAACGATCAGATTCTACATCAAAGTCAAAGTCCTCGACACGTGTTCACTGCTGCAGTCTTTCAATGGTTAATGCCTAACCAAGATAACAGCTGCATCTGAAACAATGGAATTAAGAAGTGTGGTGCCTTAATGTCTTTCTGCAGATCAACATTCAGGAGGATCCATCAAAAGAAGTAAAAACACGTGTTCAATCGGTGATCCTTTGACAACACACACGCACAGGCACACACACAAATCCTTCATGTCCAAGCCGTAATAACGCTGTTGGTTCTGAATACAGTGAATACTCGCTGTACTGCGCTTTATATTTTTACTTTGCTGTTTTTCTGGTGCAGTTTTTATAGGGTTTTTTTTTTTACAGTGTATTTACGCGCATTACGTTTGGCTTCTCGTTTGGCTGAGGGACTGTCGGCCAATCAATCTACAGGTATAGAATGCGCTCAACTCAGCCAACTGACGTTTGCAAAGTTTCTCCAGGAGAAAAGCCACGTTGTCGGCCAAACGTTCTGGACCCACAAAAGCAGCTGCGGACGCACCAAAAAGGCAGAAGACGCTGACTATGGCAGAGAAAGCTCAACTTCTGGACGTGTTATAGGAAGAAAGAAGCGACGCGACTGCAGGGCGTTATCACGGAACACGGGACTGTGTAAAAATTGTAAACGATAAAGAGGACTATCTTGCGGATTTCGCTCATCGCGGGTTCAGTGTAGTAGTAAAACTCCAGAAGCTGGGTAACCGTACCGTCTGTATGGCCCCATAAAACGGGGGCGACCTCTGCACTCCAGTCCCTCTGACCAGCGCGCAACACATCCAGTCGCTGTAAATCTGCGTGGGTGTCAAGTTCCAAGAGGCACTGGATGGATGTCTTCCTCTATTAATTACTGAGTAGGATTAGCGCCAATGAAAACAAACAAAACATCCAAAAGATTTTACATTGTTTCCAAGAATTTTTATTATTGAGAAGAAAACAAATTCATGTGCAAAAAATATTCTGACTTTTTAGCTGTATTTTTCTTCTCGTGGCCTTAAAAATCTTGCCAAGAATGCGAAGATGGAAACAAAGATGAGAGCTATGTCTTCATTTCAAAACATACTTCTGTGCCACATGAACATTGTCACACGATTCAACATTTCATAAACTCTCAAAGGTCTGAGTGACATGAAATCTCAAAAGTGTTTGGTGTTTTTTTTGTCAGGGATTCCAGATGTTAATTCCTAACTTTAGAGATGTCTCACATCTGGTGGTGAGTGATGTCGCATTATCCCAAACTGTTGTTCGTTGTGTTACTCCTTCAGTTTCCTGTAGAGGTAAACAGCACCGGAGATGTATCCCTCCTCGTGGTCTGACACCGCTTTCTCCCACTCGTCCACCTCGGTGACCTCCACGCGGCTCCACAGACCCTCCGTCTCCATCCGCTGCAGCTCGGACTCCAGGCTGCTTTTGTACTGCAGATTGTCTTGGTTACCCCTCGTTGTCATGCAAATGAGGCCACCTAGTGGGGAGAAGCGGGACTGCAAGCGTGAGTCTGAGCGCAGAGCGCAGCAGAGAAAATGACTGGTTTTAAATCCATAATTTAAGTCTGAATGGAACGTCACTTGAGCAACACTTGGTTTTAGTCAACATTTTGTAGGTTTTCTTGACTTACAGCCATGATATGATTTTTCCATGAGGAGGATAAAGTTCGTCTTGTCTCGTCTTGTCTCGTCACGTCTTGTCCCGTCCTTTCCTAAACTTTACAGACTAACCTGGTTTGGTGAACTTGCACAAAAGTTCGACCACATTAACGGGAACTTGACCGACACTCAGCGCTCCAACAATGACCACCACATCAAATGAACTGGCTGGAGGAGGAATAGAGGAGAGTTTTTCACAAATGTTCACAAAGTCAGAAAACGCTTATTTAGAGCAACTGTGGCAAACTAAAGATTTAAAAATAAGATGAAGTGTGACTAAAAAAAGGTTGAATTACCCCACGTGGAAGGCAGTGGCTCCTCTCCCAGCATGCACTGCTTTAAATCCTGATACAAGCCGCTTTCTCGGGCCTTCTCCAACATGGCTGCACTTCCATCTACACCCACAAAGCGTTCAAATCCATTTCTGTTCATCTGAGTAACAGAAAGACATTGAAACACTGAGATAGATCGGGTCGGTTTTGTTCCATTTTGAATCCATTCACTTGAACAGCTGCTTGCCCCATAAGCTCATTTTCGTGAACAGTCCCTGGGAAAGAAGCAAAGAATTTTTCTGCGTCCAGACAGAAAAAATGCAGTTACTCAAAATAAAGTTTGCACTTTTACCCGTTTGGCCACCAGTCCTGTACCACAGGCCACATCCAGGACCACAGCGGCTTCAGGAGCTCCACAGAAATGGGCCGAAATTCTGTTCGTAGCCAGACTTGGTGCTCGGTAGTCCAGCAAAGACAAGTCCTGTTCAAATACCAGTAACTTTATCACCAGAGGAAATTCACAAACACATTGTGGTGCTTGAGTAGAGCAGACAAGAAGAGAAATGCTTTTTTTTTTTTCTTGTTCCTGCAGTCTTTACACAGTATGTGTCACAGTCAGAGAACACCATGTCTTTGAATTGAATCCAATGAATAGTACTCCTCTGATAAGTCACTTATCTCACCTCTTCGTAGTTCTTTGCCCAGCAGTCATAAAAATTGAGCTTGTCTCTTGTGGTGGTGTTCTTATGAGCTGACATGATGACAGCTTTCACATTTTCAAACGTGTTCGGGACCGCAGACATGATACAAACCTGGAACAAACCATTTAAAACAATGTAAGAAGCACGAACAGTACTGTCTTCCTTGTCAATGACAGTTCGTTGGACATGTTTCATCAAAAGCAAGAAATCACTGACAATTAATCGTTACTGTCGCATGCTGTTTGTTTTTTCGGTTCAGTAATGAACTAAATGTTGCAGCTTTAAACGTTTACGACGATGAGTATCATCACACATAAATGTTGAATGTGGCAACAGTTGTTGAAACAGACCTTCCTATTATGATGACACGAAACAATGAACCGTCAATAATTCATTCAAACACAAGTGTGCGTTAGTAAACTTAGGCATGAGGACGAGCAATCACTCACTGAATGGCAAAGAACACATGCAGAGAAAGCGTGACGATCAGCTCTATCGACGTCGTCTTTAGGTCAACTGTAAGTTTTGCGGGTCAAATTCTTTTATTGATTGCAGTTAAATAACCAGGAAGCGACATCGCAGGACACAGGACACCGATGTAAAAGGTAACATATTTCTATTCCCTCAGTGCGGACTGTTGGGAAAAGGAACGTTCAGGGCACCTTCGTATTTTTCCTATCTTCTCTCTTCCAATTCAAAATGGTGTTTAGTTTGCACTCAAATGTTGTTTTCAGTCAAATTACTTTATTTTGAGTTAGTAATAAAACCCAGCTAGACCAATATCATTGAAAACGTAGAAAAAATCGAAATAATCAGAGTGCGGTGCGTTCACTGCCAGCAAAGTATAGTGAACGCAGCATTCGCAGGGATAAGTTGCATTTCCCACGACCCCTGAAGGCGTTCCCAGCGTTTTACATTCGTGCACATGCGCGGTGGAGCTCTGTCTCGCTGTTCGTGTCGCCACCTGTAGAGCGACTCGGAGTCAAAACAAAAACTTCAGCAGCGAAGCTAACAAGCTAAAGCAGCTAGCGTCAGCAGAGTTTCCTTCAAGTGTTAATAAGTGTTGCTCAACGCGGTTTGTTACATTTACAAGCGGATAATTTCGCCACGTGTTAGTTATGGACGTGTGTAAAAAGCTGCGTATTTCTTTCAGCCTGTTTTGGTCAGCTTTCGTGGCATAACTGAAAAAAATCTGTGTGGGAACAGAAGTTAGCTTAGCATTGGTCTCCCTTATACACAAAAGCGTCGCTGGACGGTTGAAGTTTGTCTCTTCACTCTCTGGTAATTGACCAAAAACTTTCTTCATTAGTAGTAATTATTATCCCAGTTTTCCTATGTCATATTATATATTTTTATCTCCTTTAAGTGCTCGATATTGTGTTGCATCTGTCTTTTAAAAATTATTAGCATCACAAATCTTGTTGAGTATTTTGTGGTGTTTCCAATGGTATCAGAAAATATGATATACTTCTGACAGCGTTTTCGGTGTTTTTTCCAGCTTCCTCTCATAAAAGCATCAAAATGTCCATCCTGGGGCTAAAGAAAAAACAGCCTAAGACTTTCAAAGTTAAAGTCATCACCATGGATGCTGAAATGGAGTTTAGCTGTGAGGTATGGACTCTAATGTACCACATTTTGACCCTGATTACTCATCAACTTTTAACTGTGCATGTCTGAGTGTATCCTTGCAATCATCCGGCCAATTGCGTGATTGAATAATTAGTTCAGCAAATGCACTTGTCCGTATCATTATATATTTGCTCCCGTGTCATCAGTCATCTCAAGGTTCATTAGCAAGCAATTTTGTGAAATGTGATGTGCAGTTTGAGGGGCCTCTTGCACGTCAGAAATTGTCCAAACAATCCTGCAAGCGAAGAGCCCTCCTCTGAGCTGTCATGCTTCTTCCTTCCTGCAACATGATCAGCTGCACAGATCCTGACACATCTTGTGATCAGGTTAGGATGAAAGCCACAGTGTCAGCAAGAACTGCTTGGAAAATGAAGCGTTCTTCCTGAACTATTTGACTTACAATTAGGTTTTTGCAGTTGGCTTTATTCTGTGACAAGGTTAAGCAATTAAAATTATTCTCAATGTATTTGTCTCTCCAGGATGTGGTCTTAACTATATCGGTCATGCTGTGTTTGATCTCAAGCGAGCAAAATCCTTAACTTTGTCTTTTGTTACCACTCCTTGTTTGGTTTAGGTAAAGTGGAAAGGCAAAGACCTGTTTGACCTGGTGTGTCGCACTGTTGGGTTGAGGGAAACCTGGTTTTTTGGACTCAGATACACAGTGAAAGACACGTATGCCTGGCTGAAACCCGAGAAAAGGGTGAGTAAACTGCATAACAACGCTGCATAAAGGAGCTTTTTCATGGAAATAAACAGTGGCATTTTAGGATGGAAGATAACGTTGTATTTATTTTGGAAACATGAAAGTCTGAAAAGTCATTTTTGACTGTTTTTGTTATGTTGTTGTTTTGTTGGTCAAGGTTTTAGACCAGGAAGTCCCGAAAGATTCTCCGATAACGTTTCATTTTTTGGCTAAATTCTTCCCTGAAAAAGTAGAAGAGGAACTTGTCCAAGAAATTACTCAGCACCTTTTCTTCTTACAGGTATTGTTGTCAAAGATGTGTTTGTGGTTTCATATTATTATATTAAAAAAGGCTGTACAAAAAAATGATGTTGTCAGCCGCGCGCTGGATAAAGTCTTGTTTATTTGTTTAGGTGAAAAAACAGATATTGGACGAGGAGATATTTTGTTCCCCTGAAGCGTCCGTTCTCTTGGCGTCGTACGCTGTTCAAGCGAAGGTGAGAGAACAAGCTGAAACATTTTGTGCTTCCGAAGGTTTTATTCAGCTTTGTGAATGTGAACTTTTCTGTGTGTCTTAAGGTGTTAAAGCCATTGACATCCAAAATGGCTATGAACGTTTTATCTCACTGCATTGTCTGTCTGTCTTTTGCCCATCAACAGTATGGTGACTATGATCCAAACTTTCACAAGCCAGGCTTCCTGGCACAAGATGAGCTTTTGCCTAAAAGGGTGAGTCCATAATGCGATTTGTGTGATTGAATTGTTTAGTTACCTGACTGACCAAAACAAAAATAACCCCTCTGAGCTTCTGTGGAGCTTGTTTATTTCTACCCAACAGGCTGATGTCAGCTTGTGCAGAGATGCAGTAAATTCCTTCTTAATTCTCAGTTAATTACCATTTTCCAGGTAGCAGGTGTTCCATGATTACTCATGATTGTTGGAGCACTGAGAGCTCCCATCAGATGTGGTGAGTTTTTATTAGTGGAGATAATGTTTGGCCTCTTGTGTTCAGGTTCTGATGCAGTATCAAATGACGGCCGACATGTGGGAGGAGAAGATCACAGCCTGGTACGCCGAGCACAGAGGCATCGCCAGGTAAAGCGGAGACCCAGCAAGTGGAGACAAACGCGTCCACAACAGGTGTCGTCCCGATCTCTGCTTCTGTCACCTGAATGCTGGATCACGTGATGGCTTGTTTACATCTTCGCAGGGATGAAGCAGAGATGGAATATCTAAAGATCGCTCAGGACCTGGAGATGTACGGTGTCAGCTACTTTTCCATCACTGTGAGTGTCAGCGATCATAACATCCATTAAGTTGGGTCAATTGTGCGTGATGAGAGGAGAAACATCCCATCATTGATATTTTTGTCACGCTGGCTTGCTTCAGTAGTTTGAAGTCCTGCATCTGAGCGACTCAGAACGAGTCATTATCATGTTTCTGCAGAGTTTGGTCAGAATCGCTTCGTCTGAATCAGAGAAATTGGAGCTGGAGACGCATTAAACAAACATTCCCAATGACAGAGGTCCATGAACACCAGCTTCTGTGGTTTCTCTGTCGCATTGACAGCAAAACAAGAGGGACACAGAGCTGCTGCTCGGCGTGGACGCTCAGGGTCTTCACATCTACAACCCCAACAGCAAACTCAACCCCAACAAGTCCTTCCCCTGGAGCGGCATCCGCAATATCTCCTACAGTGAGAAGGAGGTGAGTTCGAAACGCTAACGGATTACTGCTCAGAACCAGCAAAGAAGGAGGAAACTTCCTATTTTCAGTGTGTTCCTTTTGTTCAAGAGCAGCTTGAACATCATGTTTCTTCCTGACAAAGTGTTCTGGTAAATTCCACCGTGAAACCTCGAGTCAAAACAATGAATTATGATCTTTCTCTCGCAGTTCACCATCAAACCTTTGGACAAGAAGAAAGATGTTTTCAAGTTCTACTCGTCTCAGCTGCGAGTTAACAAGCTGGTAAGCTGATCTCTTTGTCCCTGCGAAGAATCACGCCTCAACAAACTATACACGGAAAAAATCAAAGGTACTTTTTCTCTCTTGGCCTCCTCCTGTAGATCCTGCAGTTGTGCATCGGGAACCATGATTTATTCATGAGGAGGAGGAAGGTGGACTCAATTGAAGTGCAGCAGATGAAGGCTCAGGCCAAAGAGGAGAAGGCTCGCAAGAAGGTCCGTGCTCTCCCTTCGGCTCGTACTTATTTGATTATGGTTGATTTTTATGACTTTGAATGGATCCTTTGACCTCGGTGCAGATGGAGCGTCAAATCTTGGCACGGGAGAAACAGATGAGGGAGGAAGCTGAACGGGCCAAAGAGGAGATGGAGCGGCGTATGTTCCAGCTGCAGGACGAGGCCCGACTGGCCAACGAGGCGCTGGTGAGATAATCGATGAATCTCCTTGACCTTTCGGGGGGGTTTTAAAGTCCTAAACTTCCCCGCAGAAAGTTCATTAAATGTTTAACTGCATTTTATCCAGCTGCGGTCTGAAGAGACGGCGGACCTGCTGGCAGAGAAGGCCCAGATCGCGGAGGAGGAGGCCAAGCTGTTGGCTCACAAGGCGGCCGAAGCCGAGCAGGAGAGGCAGAGGTTAGAGGTCACCGCCATGAAGACCAAGGAGGAGAAAAGACTGATGGAGCAGAAGATGAGGGAGGCGGAGCAGCTGGCCGTGAAACTGGTGGAGCAGTCAGAGCGGAGGTCAGACGTCTTTCAACCTTACTGTGCAAATGATCCCACAAACAGCCTCTTTTAATTTTATGTGTGCCAGACCAGTAATGAAACGTCATCCTAAACAATTTGTATGCACCGAAAACGCCACGTTTTCGCCCTGTGTGACTCCACCTGTGGCTGCAGGTTGAAGGAAGCTGACCATCTGAAACAGGACCTGACTGAAGCGAAGGACGCCGAGCGGCGAGCCAAGCAGAAGCTGCTGGAGATCACCAAGACCACGTACCCCGTAAGGACCCGATGATCGTCCTCCTCCGATGCCTGTTTCAACCTGTTCAGGATATAAAGTGTCTTGTTTTAGTCTATAAGTCTATTATTGGGGAACGCTGAGCAATAAATTCAGGTTATTACTGTGCAGTCGCTGTAAAAACTGAGGTCATTGATTAGCTGCTCTGCTCTAAAGGTAATTTATGGTCCTCCACTTGGACTCACCAATTTGGGGTGTTTCATGCATTTCAGGTGTATCTTTCGAGCTTATTGTTTTTATTGTTACACAAATTGCATCATTTATTTTCTTATTTACTCATATTTCCTCCTCGAATGGCAGAAGAAGAGACCAATCTTTCAAACGCTGAGCGTGAACTTGCTGTTCGTTTACGGGACTCTTGTTTCAGCAGATGGCATCTTAGTAGGTTTAATGGTTGGATGTGGACTCGTTTGTTCTCGGTCCTCCAGCTCATAGCAGCGTATTCCCCCCCGCCGGCTCCTCCTGAAGCCACGGAATTTGGCTACGAACCCGCCCGCCTCGACTTCAAGGACTCCGACATGAAAAGGCTGTCGATGGAGATCGAGAGAGAGAGGTGAGCGCCACCCGCCCCATGCGACGACTCCTCACAGAGGGAGAGCGTTCGGCTGTGTGAGCGCTGACGACGTCCCTCTGTGCGTCCACGCAGGCTGGAGTACATGGAGAAGAGCAAACACCTGCAGGACCAGCTGAAGGAGCTGAAGACGGAGATCGAGTCCCTGAAGCTGGAGGAGCAGCAGCAGCAGGCCGGCCTCTATAACCTGCAGAGCGAGGCGAGGGGATACGTCCAGGAGCCTGTTTACATACCTCACAGCAATGTATGTACGACT
>JASSRZ010000006.1:16859856-16874915 GCA_032164315.1 Malacoctenus gilli
GGTCGGGGGGCCCCCCCCCCCCCCCCCCCGCCCCGGATGGACCACATTGAGCCCCGCTGCTTCACACAGTCCGTTACAGACGACTCGTCGCTACCACAACTGGCAGCTCTGCAAAGATTGAGTCCTGCAGCTCCACTTAGCAAATATATCATGAATAATATTTCATCTGTACGCGGCAATCAGATCATCCAATTATTTCTTTACCTCGGCGCCTCTCGGTGGGTGGAATACACCAGGCAGGGAGGGGAAAGACTCAGAGTTGACGTGTTGGAAGCAGGAAGAAAAAGAAACTTCAGAGTGTCCGGGTGACGTGTCCCCCGGTCTGCAGGGGTCCCCGAGGAGAAGTCACTGAGAATGACCCTAAATGAGGTGGTTATAATTTAAAGGCTGGTCCTTGCTTGTGCATTGATTTCGTTACAAAAAAGAAACACTTAGTTTGTCGACAGCGTAATTTGTTGCGAGGAGCCAAAGGACAGAGACGCTTGTGTTGTTTTTGTCGTATAAAACAAATCTGTTGTCAGGGAAGATTTATTGGTGTAGGTCTGTGCCAGGCCTCAAAGTGAGCAGAATCTCAAAAGCAAGGTGGCGTTATTGAATTCACCATGACACGGTGGCACCGAAAACCAACAGCAAAGGAAGTCATCCTTCTTTTTTAATCTGATCAAATTAGGTTAAATTTCGAGGGGTCGCAGTTTGGTGAGCGTCTCCCCCGTTTCACGGTGATTTGAAGCTGCTGCTGGAGGTCGGGACTCCACCGCGATGGACTCGCCGGTGTCGTTCTCAGTGGACACCCGCGGTCAAGGTGACTCAACGTTTCATCCAGGGGAAAAAAAAAGAGAAAACATCAATTCAATTGTCTGGCGCTGACAATGACACTCGTGCTCACAGCAATACCGCAGGCGATCGCCTGCACGCCGCCCGGCGCTGCCGCTTCGCGCTCAAACGGGGAGGAAAACCCTCACAAATACACTCATCAATCACTGACTGAAGCTTTGTCGCTTCGACGTCTGCTGGGAGGCTTTTCAACTCTCCAGAAAGCGACCAGTACGAGTGGTACGAATGATTGCTAAGAAAGCAGCTTTTACAGGCTGGTGCAAATAAGCTTTGTATTGAACGAGATCGGAAATTAAACCCAGATTGAGACTTTATTGAGTGTGTTTGTCTCCCTTTTTGGCGTTTAACACTGTTGTGGAGACTCGAATCGGTGAAGACACTCAGATTTTAAGCATTCGTCTTTCATATTACGAGAACAATCATTCATTTTGACGTTTGGATCCGGTTAAGAGGAGAAAAACGTTGTCCAATGTTGAACAATTCAAGCTTTTCTCCTGAGAAAAGGACTTTTTTGATGACTGTAAGGAAATTTGGGAGACTGTTGGACCAAAGACAAGCTTGGACCAAACACAAACTGGAGTGTTTGAGGTCACAGGACATGAATATAACTCACTGCAGTGAAGCCTGATGAAGAAAAGCTCCATCTCGCTGGAGTGACCCAAACCTTTACAGTGATGATCACCTTTAATGTGCAGGTGGGACTGAAGGAGATCCAGCAGCAGATGGACTGAAGGGCAAATTTCCTTCAGAGCTCAAAAAAAGCGCGCGCACATTCGTACGTTTCTGCACGCGCACAGCAAGCACAAACATGCACGCACGCACACACACACTCAGAGTCTGTTTTCTGCCTTCACCTCATGCACACACACAATTTAAACACCTGGTGCCCTCTAAAGAGCACCGGAGCAGACTTCAGACACTCGTTCGCCACCTTTTTCGCGCTGTTTTTGTCTTTATGTTCATGTGCAGAGAGGAAGAGGAGGAGGAGGAGGAAGAGGAGAGTGTTTATACTTCCGCCATGTTTCTCGTTACAGAGACATCCCCACTTCTGTCTCTATCTCTGCTGTCTGGCAGCGACACGCTCACGAAATACTCCAGGGATCACTATCTCTCCCTTCCTCCCCATCCCTCCCTCTCTCTTCTTGCTCTCCTCTTGCTCTCCTCTTGCTCTCCTCTTCCTCCTCCTCCTCCTCACCTCAGTTCAGTTCACATTTGTGCATGCACGATCGGTAGGAAACATAACATGAGGAATGCAGCCAAATTGTCAAAATATTGTGGCGGGGAAAGCCCTCGGAGGGACGGCTCGCATGAATCAAAGCCGGGGATCGCTCTGATCATGCGACAGCAGGGGCCGCCGCTGATTGATGCCCTGTCAGGCCCTGAGGTCTCTGGGAGAGGTGTTGGGTGGCAGCGGGGATTGTCTGGCGGGACAGAAAGTCAAGAGATCTGACAGGCCGGGTTTGAAGAAGGAATATTTGACATGACTTTAGTGCTGCTCCGCTGTGGACCAAGGAGACCGAACAAAGAGCGCGCGGCAGACAGACAGCAGGAGAATGATTGTACTCGGATGGTATTTATCGGAACAATAATAGACGGGGTTTTTTTTTTTGTAACTCCATTGAATTATAATGTGATTACATAATTTGTCAGTGCGATTCTGAAGAGAGGAGACAGCGGTTTCACCCAGAAATGAACATAAGCAGCATGTGAAGGAACAATGCTCCCCCTCCACAGGAGCTCGTGTTTCTAAAAAGGGCTCACGGCTGAGCCGGTCGCCGGGGTTTGAATACACTCGCATGCTCTGAGCCTCCCTCTTACCTCCGCTTGTCGCACTCTCACACTCGCTCACATGCACGCGGCCACACCGGCTCGCCGCGCTGTCTTTATGAGGCTTTTTTGTTCATTTATTGCCTTCGCTCGTCCTTTTCTCTTTTCGCGAGCCCAAAGCGTAAAACTGCTCTTCTGCCACAAACGGCACAGTTTAAGCTCAATGGGGTCTGACCGGGATAAAGAAAGCATAATAGCCATTAAGCAATGACGAATCCAAATGCCTTCCTGCTTTTATGTTGCTTTCCGGTTGCCTCAGAACTTGTAATTACGAGCGTTTTATTTCTGTGTTATAAAATAACCGAAGCCTTTAGGTTGTTGGTCCACAGAAAAACCGGTTGATTCTTGCAGGACTTATTGTTTTGTGAGAGACGTCAGGTCAAACAGAGTTTTCTGGTTCTTGTTCCCACAACAAGACTGGATGCAGCTTTACGGGTTTCCTCTGACTTGCGATGTGGTGACAAACAGTCGCCACAACCTGATCAGAGGCGATGTTAAAGATTTGGTGGTGAACACACTTTTTCTCCTCACAAAACAAATGTAATCGTGTGAGTTGCACTGTTTCCATATTCATTATTGTGCATGTTTACATATGTACACATGTTTTGTATGATTCGATGCTAATCCAACATATTTGCTTGCAGGTCTTGCTGCCACCTGCTGTTTCGTTTATCACTATTTCACCATGTTTTCTTCCCCCAGTGGACAAATTAGGAACTGTGGTTACCGTTTTTCGAAGAAATGCAGTAGATTTCCTCTTGCAGATCCGGTTTTGGCCCACGGTCCATATGTTTGACACCCCAGGCCTGATCTGAATGGTCACAACTTAACCTCTTAACACTGACCATAACTTAATTTTCAACCTTCACCCTCAAAACACAGTGAATTTGTTTATTTTTCTGCATTCTCCGGCCCTACGAAGCCATTCAAACCCCACATGTGTAGCATGTTTTATTGTCCCCTTGAAGACAGAATTACAAGGACACACAAACACCATGCAAGCGAAGTTTATTTAGTGTGTGTGTGTGTTTGCTCTGCAGGGAGAAGATGCCATTCCACCATGTGCGGGCGGGCCTGCTCTATCCAGACAACTACCTGAGCAGCTCCCTGACGGAGGGCAGCGAAGCCTTCCAGCTCACCAGCATCTCCACAGAGGAGCTGGGAGGTGAGTGCGCTGCCAGAAAGGGAGAAGGCGAGGGGGAGGAGGGGGGGCGGGGGGGGAGGCGAGGATGCGGAGTAAAGTAGCAATTAATGGCTCGGTGCTGGAACAATACAGGTACAATGCTCCAATTCTCCCGAGGTCCAGTTCTCTTTTTTTCATTGGGCCCTTTTGTCGGGCCGGATGCATTAGTCTTTCAGCTGTGCTGCTTTGCAAATGAAATGAGCCAAAGGACTCAGAATGAAGCTGTTTGACAGTAAATATAGATGACCTGCCTTGACTGTGAACTGGAATGCATTGATTTTGTTGCCCTAATTAAAGGTTTCAGGTAAAAATCCATCAAGTGTTTTGTTGTGACAAATTGCCCCCGAGAGAGAGCAGCAGCACCACAATAATCTGGACCCACACAAACACACATCTTCGCATTTAAACACCTCAAAAAACGATTAATTTGAAGGTTTGATTTGTGTCGCTATGACAATTTAAATCGCCTACAAATAACAGTACTTAACCAGACTGAAAATGTCAGAGTTTACAGAGAACACGTCACAGCACTTGGTGGTAATTTGGCCTGATGGAACGAAAGGAAAAGTTGCCTGATACCTTTACATCAGCGCGCAGGCAGGTTGAAATCAAACCCAACTTAAACTGACCGAAACTTGTAAAATTGCACCTAAATATAAGCTGTAAACGCTTTTTCTCCTGGAGACAAACCAGAAAAACCTTGAAGAAAGTCTGTGTTAGCCGCTCCACTCTTTTTACGGCCTTCAAAATAAAAGCAAAGCGGGTTTTCTCGGTCTGTTTTCGCTTCGAGGAAGACTCTTTCTGGTTCTCTGTGAAATGTGTTACATCTAATTGTAACCGGATAGTGTGTTGAGGGACCACATTGTGCACAGTTTGTGTGGGTTTTTAAATGTAGTACCGCCGAATGGACACCAGGAGGAGTGTTACGTTGATGAGTCTTACGTCACACATAATGGGTTTTCCCGGGTAATGGTAAACATGGTTAGCGGTGTGGACAAAAAGATAAAAAGAAGGTGAGTGGCATAAGGTGCATCCTTTAAAATAATATTATAAAATCACACATGCTGGGTGTTGATCGCTGGGGTAACTGTTTAAAAGGAGGCCGTGTTGGAGCGGATTTGCGCCGGTGTAAAGCTAGGGCCATCTGAAAAGCATGCGCACGGCTGCGAGGCCGAGGAATCGCGGGGAGTTCCTAGTTCCTCGAGGTTTGATTGTACGTGTCCTAATTTCGACATGTACTGTGTTTACTGTAAAAGTGGGTTTGTGTGTAAAGTGTATGTGTTTTGTTTTCTGTCAGAGCCCACTGTCGTATTTCGGGTTTTATTTCTGGGTTTTTTTGTATCTTCAAACACTGCCACTGATGCGGTTTTTTTTGTTAGCCTCAATACGCAAGACAAACGGAGGTTTTAGAATCTGGTATTAAAGTAATTAGAAAGAAAGCTACAACAGATCCCAGTTATTGTGTCCGGTGAGGCAACTACATTCCATGGGCTACATAATCTTGAGAAACCTCCTAGCAGGCAAAGCCTCGGACCCCCTCCTGTGATCTATCGTGCCCCCCAAAGGAAGTCTTGATGACCACTGACAAAATCATGCTCTTTCTATGCAGCATTACGATGAAAACGTGCCATTCTTACATCATTAACCACACTTCTGTGATTCTGCGTTTGAGCCGTACTAAGGTTTGTTGTTTTCAAGTGTTTGCAGTGATTACTGGAAGCAGAAATTCATTGTTGGTGGCCAAAAAGCAGCCAATCGAGCCGGCGTCGCGTCAGAGCAGCTCAGACTGACAAAGGACAGTTTTTCTGTCTTCACACAGCATCTTCTCTGCTCATCGAGTGCCACTTTTTCAGCGCGAGACTGACAGCAGGCCGAGAGATCCCGAATCACACCGAGCGTCAGAGCGTTGCACTCTGATTCAAGGTTATCAGCGAGCCGTGCTCGGGGTTATTTCTCAGAGAAAGAAACGTATGACACATTACCCCGAGACGCGAGAGCAGAGGGGTGCTTTTGTACTTTGTATGTAAAGTAATTCACCCAGTAACAGTAACAGTATTTGTACAATTTGCTGGTCGAATCTGATCGGGAAACGTCGGCGTCACCTCTCTCGGCAGCTGTGTACAGCAGTGCCATATTTATCCCCTCTGCAGCATGAACTCCTGTCAACGTGACGTGATGAGAGGCGACGTGTTTGTTATGCAAGAGCTCGCCATGAGCACCAATTAAAAGCAATTAAGATCCACAGGTTTTTTTGGAGGCATATATATATTAAACCCAACGAACAGCAGGCTGTATTTTTCATGATTTGCAACAACAACAAAAGACGGGGGAAAAAAAGAAAAGTTTCTTGGCGAATTGGATAATTGAGTTCTCTTAAAAGCAGAAACGTATTGTAGATTAATCAATACAAAGAAAAATGTTTCTCCCAAAGGAAAGAAAATGACCACTTTATTTGTGGCTGTAAAGTTTCATCACGACACAACAATTCCGAGACGCTGCAAACTTTTTGTGTAGTTTTAAAGACTCGATCTGTAGATACTCTTATTTAGGCAAGGACAAAAGAAGAATTGAGGACTTTCAGAGCAATTTTTGGCCATTTTTTGTGCACTTTGTGAAGCAATAGATACAATGATGATCTCTTATTGAGATATACGGTTGCCTGCAAATACGATCGCATTTATGTTGCCGGCAGGTCAGTGAATCCCCCCCTCTCGTAAGACAAACGTACTCCGTCCTGACCTACACGCGCTTTAATAAAGTCAAACCACAGCGGAGACGCAGAGCAACCGAACAGAAGCGTGTTTTAGCAACGGAGCGTCCGCATCGTGTTTTTCATTCAACTCGTCGGGTACGAAGAAAATCCCCACATCTCATTTACCGAATAGTCGGACCGGATCTGCCGTCTCTCCTGCACAGTGATGTGATGAGAGGCGACGTGTCTGCCGTGCAGCTTGTCGCCATCAGTGTGCACGAGGAGAAAATAGGAACAGCATGTAACATCATTTAGTCGCGTATTTTTTTTTGCACAATTAAAAGTTATTTGATTAGAATCAAATCTGATTAAGTTCCCGTCATGCAAACACTATCTGATTGTTTTTGGCTCTGGCCAATTGACTTTAAATCAGAGGTGTGAAATGCAGAAGAGGAACTTTTGAGAAGAGAAGATAATGTAACTTTACCGAACTTATGATCGGAGACAAGACGTTGAAACCTGTTCGCAGTGAAATGAACGAAACGTTGCTTCCTGTTGTCTAAATCCTGAGTCTGTCTGTTTCATAACGACGTCATGTGACGCTTCACGGGAGCCGACGCTGCTCTCGAACACATCGAAACTCTTCCCGATCAGATTCAGAACGAGGAGGATGTTTGTTTTGGCGCCTCGGTTACCAAAGAGGCCGCCAACAAACCCCCCCCAACAAGCTCGAGTCGACGGATCCATCTTCAGAGCTGGCAAACGTCCAGGTGAAGCTAGATTTTGGGATTGCGAGTCACAAGTGACCAACGTTGCGGTGCAAAGCATCATGGGGGATTATTCTGCCGACTGGACGGTGGTGCGCGTAATCCCCTCGCATCGATCTTATCGCTTCGTTCAGCGCGAGCGGGACGACCCGATGTCTCAATTCGATCAGATGGCAAAAGAAAAGTGGCCGTGACGCTGCAGCCTCTGTTCTGCTCGCGGCACCATAATGAGACTATTAAGTTATCAGCCGTAAAGTTTAACATGAGAGTGCATTACGCAGAGAATGGAGTAACGAGTTATAACCTCGCGTCTGCTAATGGAGCAGCCAGGCGAAACAAAACCTTTTTACGTGGCAATGAGTGCGTCGGCTGTAATTCTGCCGTGAAACTGCTAATCCGGCCACTGAGCGCCGACCGCGAGCTCCGGAGTGCGTCTGCAGCCGAGGCTGTCTTGTTTGTGTTTATATACGTGGCCTATTGTAGTTTTGCTGGAACGAGCGTTCGGTATGAAATACTTTGTAGTATAAATCTTTTAATCCGTTGTCCCTCGTGCACAACGAACTCAATCCGGCTCACCGAAAGCAGCCGCTCCAGAACGCGGAGCCGCGGCGTCGACTGACAGTCAGTCCGTCCGGCCGGCCGGCCGGCCAGCGTCCCGCTCGTCAAGGGCAGCGAGAAGGTGAAAGTGGCCCCGGACTTATGTGGAGCTATTATATAAATTGAATTTTGGACTCTCAGACTCCAGACGTTGTGACGCGGCATTATCTGGGCGCCGTCAGCCGCGGATCGGCCGCAGCCAGTGGAGGCCGTTTGATGTGGACAAAATATCCGTGGTGTTTGCTGCCAGCATTGGAAAACTCCTAATCCCACTTCAGAGAGACGCTGAAGGTTCTTCCAGGATCGTCCGTTCGCACTGATACGCGGCTGCTTAATCACCCCTGTGTTGGATCGCCGCTCTCCTTTTCTCTAGTTTTGAGGCGTTTCATCAATCACGGGGTGAACATGCAGCGTCCTGGGGGGGTTGACTTCATAATAGACAGTCACGCACAAGCAAGGCTGCATTGTAGTGAGCAGACACTCACACACACACACACACACAGATTGCACAATATATCAGGGAGCAGCTCATTTGTACCCTATTGAAAGTGTACTCTTCAGCGATGAGCTGCATACAAATAAATCTCACTTTGTTTTGGGGAGGCCGCTCGCTCTCCCCGCTCTCCCGCCGCCGGCTCCCTCTCCTCCACCTCCTCCCCTCGCTTCTGATTCTCACTTTTTTCGGTGTGAGCGAGAGGGAGGCGACGGCGTGGTGCTCGACTATCAGCCGTGGGGGATATTTTCAGGCCGGGACGGGGGGCTGCGACGGAACTTCGGCTCTCACACGACTGACAGGGAAAAGACAGGCAAAGGAGGCAGACTGAGACCGACTTAATACACAGAGGGAGGAAGGAGGAGCATGTCGGGGCGAGAATATTAATGACGGGCGGCCTGAGAGAGACACACAGAGAGATGAAGTTCATGTAAAATTCATTGTTCCAGTCAGGGGAAGGATTAGTCTTGGGGAAATTGTAGTTTCAGTTGTGATTCTCCTGTAAAGATTTGCACAATACGCTGAATGCCAGCTGAACGGACGCACGCCCGCTTCCCGCTCCTGTGGGGAAAAGAAGCGCCCGCTGGCGAAGGCGATGTTGCACAGACTCCAAGAGTCCGTCCCGTATCAGCCGTCTTCATCAACGCGATGAATTCAGCCTCCTCCTTCCAAATCAGAGCACCTCCTCCTCCTCTCACTCCTCCATCTCCACCCCTCAGATAGCGCTCGCTGACTGGCAGGTAATTAGCCGCTGATTGACCAGGGGTGTTCTGTGAGGGGGTCCTCTGAGGTTTGAGTAACGTAGACGCCTCGCGAGCCGTGCGCATTTACTTGCGGTTTCGGGAGAGGAGGAAGCCTTTTATGTGGGAGGAGTGAGTCGGAAATGCTCTTGGCAGCGCTGGTGGTGATTGTGCTGCGTGGAGGGATCGGGACGGGGCCCTCGGGGTTTGTGGAATACAACAAGTATATGAAGACATAAGCCAGACAAGCGCAGGGAGCGAGAGGAGGAGGCGGCTGGTGGTGGCGCGGAGGGGGGGCGCAGAGGAGGGGAGCGGGGGGGGGGGGGTGGAATGCAGAGTGGGAGATCACCCTCACCTTGATTTGTTTTATACCAGCGCTGCAGCACTTCCAGGTAATGCGCAAAGCCTGTTATCAGCACCGAGGATGCACCAGTCAGCAACTACAGACCTGCAAAAAAAAAAACCCTGTTAATCATCGATTCTGTCCGTTGGACAAAAAGTCCGTTTTCGCCGCCACCATCTGATGACTCACCGTCTCATTTTTAGTTATTTCAAAACAAACATGATTCCTCCAAAAACAAAAAAACACACACACACAATAAAAGATGATTACATTTTGTTTGAAGAGTCTAAATAGCAAGTTGATTGTTGCTAATTGCTCTGCACATTAAAGCATGAATATTTACTGATCTCGCATCCCCGTTGTCAAGGCAACACGGTTATGGCTACAGACGAGGGGATATGATGTTGACCTGCAGCTGCGAGTGAAATTACTCCCTTATATCACTCATTCAGTTCAGTCCTGCTAACAGACGCTCTAAAGTTCACACCGCGGGAGGCAGAAAATAGAGACTCGAGGCGGCGGCAGCGGCGGCGGATCGTTCTCACATTGTTAAAACGTTGACCGTTGCACCGCGTTGCATCGGGATCGTTAGCAGGGGCTGCATCTGGACGCCGAGGGTTTTATTCCACAGCATGGTGGAGTGGATAGATATTTATAGACCCGGCGTTCAGATGCTTAAATATAATGGTCGAGGGTAAAAAAAACAAAAAAAGCCCCCGCTGTGTGGTGCACGGGGAGTCGGTTGGGATGCAGTCTCGGTGTCAGACATAAAAACTTCTCAGTTAAATGACTTGTTTTCAGTCACTAACCGCCGAGAAATATCCGCCCTGCCTGTCCGCGCAGCGCCAGCGAGTGGCTCGTTTGTCTGTCTGCTGTCGGGCGCCGAGCAGGTCGCGCGCTGTGGGTTACGTGAGCTTCATCACCGCCTGCTGCAGCCGCCGAGGTGAAGGCAGCAAGTGTCGAGACGGAACGCGGACCGTAAAGTTGTGGGTTAGAAAATAGAAAGAAGAAGCCGAGTTGCAGCCTGGTGACAGTCAGACGGCACGGAAAGAATCTGGGGTTCGTTGGTGACAGTGATTATTAAAAAAAGGTCAATAATGAAAAGATACGAGATCCTAAGAACAGTTCGCAACATCTAAAATGTTGCTTTTTTTTATTTCAAATTGTTAAAGATATAACGTGGCACTTTAACAGACTGGCAGCTGGTTCCAAGTCAGACATGTGTGACTGTTTACATTCGTACCTGCTCAGTTTAACTCAGCACGGCTGTGACGTGTTTGCATGGAGTCGGTACTAATTAGAAGGCGCTGATAATCTGCTGATTGGAGAAAACTGATCTTTTCTTCTATCTTCCCCCTAAAAGATGCCGACTTTGCTCTTTTTCTTGTTTCTGACCTGTTGGCAGTTTAACTTAATTGGTTGCAAAATTTTCCTCCAGCTGTTATTTTTTGCATCTTGTTACTTTTTCTTCTCATTTTTTTGGCATTTAAGTTGATCTAAGGAGTTTTTATCTCCCATGAAACGCAAAAATATCTCGACACGAGACTTGACGTGTACGTTCCACTGTGAAAGCGATATGGGTTGACAAAGTGTGCATCTTGTTTTTATTTACATTTCCCTCATCGTGCCAACACGATGGAGAGTGTAGTTTGATGATCCAGCTGTCCGCTGCGACGCCGTCCCCCCCCCCAAAGGTTTGTCCAGATTGTGACAACACCACCACCGCCTCGGTTTTCTCTCCTTCAGAGGCAGAAGCCTTCATCAGTCGCTCTTCATCCAAAACGACTCGGCGCCAGTAAACGCAAACACGTGTCGCTCTGCGTGCGAAGTATACGAACAAACGACCGACTGCTGCCGCTGCTCCGTCTCGTTAAAATCTGTCGACGCGCCAAGCCGCTCCGGCGAAGGGATGAAAACAGACATCATGAAGATCAAACGCAGATAGTGTCAAGAAGACATCGGGAAAACAGAAACACACAAGTTTTACAAAACTGCCAGCAAATAAGTCACAATTATCACGCTGAAGCTGCAACAATGGAGAGAAACCTCCTAACAGGAAGACAAACGATCTTGAGCTGCTCTCAGTTTTTTCAGATATGAATAAATTAAGGCGAGTAAATATAGCAGCACAACACGCCTCATTAGTGTACACACACACACATGCACACACACACACACAAGTCAGTCAAATAAATCCTAATTCAACAGCAGTCAGGAATAAAGACAGCGAGATATTTTTATCTGCCGTGATGTGTCACCAGCTGATAAAGTAAACACTAAACAAACACGGGAAAAATAAACAACTTATCTCTGCAAACTGAAACCGAACAGCTTTAAACAAATGCACCAACGTCCTTGTGTCCTCGTGATATTGTTTGATTCTTCAGAAACGCGTCAGAACGCCGTGATTGACTGAGACGATCTGGGCAGCGCAGTAACGTGCGGCGCCGTGTTGTGTCTTTGTTGTGCAGAGATCCGTGAGGCGTTCCGCGTGCTGGACCGCGATGGGAACGGTTTCATCTCCAAACAGGAGCTGGGCATGGCCATGCGCTCGCTGGGTTACATGCCCAGCGAAGTGGAGCTGGCCATCATCATGCAGAGACTGGACATGGACGGTAAGACGCTACAGAAGGACACACATGGACACACACAGCCAAACACAGTGTGGACAAAGATGCGCCTCTTTGAAACAAGAGACTCAAGTGTCTCGGTAGGAGATGCAATTTTTTTGGGGTGTCTTTTTTGTGTCTTTTTATTTATTTTTCTTTAACTTTTTTTGTCTCTAATTTTGGAAGATTCTTTTTTGTAATTTTTTTGCTTATTCTTTCTTTTACTTTTCTGAATTTTATTCATGATTTTAACAAATATTTTCTTTATAATTCTATATATATTTTATTCAATTTCAGGGTTTTTCTTCTCTGTTATTTTACCTCTTAAATATATATTTGTTTCCCTTCTTAAAGTTGAATTTAAGACACGTTTAATACACATTTACACAATTACTTTTTACCTACTGATCTTTGTAGATCCCTCTGCCTTTTAAATGAATCAATAATTTAATTTAATTTTTATCTGTGACCAAATTTAATGCCCACAAGCCTAAAGTTGGATCATATCTTTCCTGGAAGTTTATTTCATTGTGGTGAACTGCTAGAAACACTTGATGAAACACAAAAAATAAAAACCTACCGTCTGTTCTTGCACGAGACCAATTCGTGGTTCGAGTTTTATTCAAATTTTGCACTTAAAACAGTTTTTAAACTGCAGTAATAGCAGCAGGTGGTCCGTCGTCCATAAACAAACTCCCCCTGGAGACAAAGCCCCCCTTCCAAAACAACAAGTTGGACTTCTTAAAATCCAGCTCTGCTTGTGAAGTCTCAGCGGATCACAATGACTCCTCAGCCGCTTCTGCATCACAAACACGCCAGCCAGTCAGTCTCTCAGCTGCTTCTCATCTGCCTGCTCTTGATTCCTCCGCTGGCGGTAAATACCAAAAGGTCATCGCTAAAAGCTTTCTGCGTTTGCTTTCATTGAGCAGCCTGAAGCATCTGAGAGCAGCTCTGCCAAGGAGCTGCGGTTCTCCTCAAACCCTCCACCTCTGACTTCTATTATCTCCGTGCCGCAGCCCACCGAGCCCCTCGAGCAGCCGCCGGCACAATTAGCTCGAGCGCGCCGATTACCACCAGGCGACGGGCAACTTTCCCCCGTCCCTCGTGTTTTATTTAAATAAAGTCACACTGAAGGAATCTTGATCCGATTATAATACGGAATTATCCCTCCATCAGGTTTAGGGCCAAATCGTGCTGATAAGATTGTCGGCTGATGTGTTAATTCTGCGGAGGAGGAGCCGTCGAGGTTGTGTCGTCTTTGTCGTGCAGACACGATGACGTGAGGCTTCACAGGTGGGACGTATCTTGATGATCACCTCCAGGAGGGGGTTTGTTTTCCGGTTGGTTGATCGGTTGGTTTGTCCGTGTGTTAACGGAATAACTCCGAAAGTTCTGGACACATTCAGGTGAAACTTTTCAGGGGTGGAACGAAGAACGAGTGAATCGATCACGGAGGTGACCCCCGGTCATCGCTTGTCTCCTGCGGAGTCCAGAAGCATGAATGTGTCGCTCCTGATAGTTTCCTCTCACCTCCTCCTTCCCCTCCTCCCCCTCCTATCGCACACTGTTACAAGATCAGACTGATCTTTGTGTTTATATCCAAAATAACTAATATAATTGAAAAAAATGTATATATTCTGAAGAACAGGTTGAGAACTGTGTGAACAGCTTCCTGTTAATAAACCTCTAAATCATATTATCAGTACATATTGGATTTCTGTTTGCCTGTTGACCAATTTATCCTGTTTACCCCGCACGCGCAGCTGGCCAGCTGTGCACCAGCTAAAAGACTGCCGAGGCTACGCCGCATCTATTCGAATTAATTTCTCACACGAGTACCCACTGAATACTTTGTGTTTTTCCCTGCAATTAGCGCCAGAATGAATGGTTCTTACAGGGAGAAACTGAAATTGCAAACTCATAAAGCAAAGAATCGTCCTAATAAAATTACTTACGCAACAGCGCCGCAGCTTTTGCAGACGACTGAGGCTTCTAACGTGCTCCTTATTATGACGCATTAGCAACGGAACATGAGATAACGCTGTAAACTGGTCGTGAAATCAATATCGGCGCTATACGGCATCACGAGCCCGTGGCTCCGCCTGCTGTTTGGCCTGTTTATACGAGCTGTCATAGCGATGTCGGGAGCGTATTAATTCCACGCCACGCTGACTGTTGATTAGTATCTCGCCCAACACACATCAACAAAATGCAAACGCACACGAGTCGCGTCTTTTGAATTTCAAATTCGCCATAAAGGTCCCTCGACTGTCGCAGCAGCGTTTCGGTGACCGCTCATGCACGGACGCACGCAAGCGTGCAGGTGCACGCACCCTATTTGAAAGGTGAATTAATGCTGATGATGCAGCGTGTTTGTCATGCACGGGAGGACGGCCATCTGTTGATCTGTCGTCTTTGTTTCTGGAAACAAACAAACTTTGTCATGTAATGCATTATTTAGTTCTGGTCTGCCAGCTTTCCATACTGAGTATCTGATTTGCTATCATGCAACTCCTACTCCATTCACTCTGTGTGCGTGCGTGCATGTGTGTGTGTATGTGTGTGTATGTGTGTGTGTCTGCAGGGGACGGCCAGGTGGACTTTGAGGAGTTCATGACGATACTGGGGCCCAAGCTGCTGTCATCAGACAACAGAGAAGGATTCTTGGGCAACACTATCGACAACATCTTCTGGCAGGTGAGAGACGCAGCTTCCTTCTCCCAGCTGGAAAACCGTCTGCTTCTCATCACTCGTCCTCCTCATCGTTTATCAGCTCCGTCCCTCCTCGCGCCGCCTCCTGCCGACTTTCCCCCCATCTCACCTCTGACTGTGTGTTTCAGCAGTCAGAGCGAGTCTTACATCTTCAGGCACCAGCCTCCGTTTCTGCAGGGAAAGAGCACAAACACAAACACACACACACACACACACACACACACACACACACACACACACACACACACACACACACACACAC